>JAUMHP010000301.1:2642150-2667329 GCA_032361065.1 Enteromius trimaculatus
ATCAGGTCCCAGATGGGTTCGTCACTTTTTGAGGTCCCCCTGAAACATTTCCGTTGTGGTTTGTGTGTTTGCAGCGCGTTCGTGAGTTTGCAGCGCCTTTGTGTGTTTGCAGCGCCTGTGTTGTCAAATTGATGAAGATGTATTTTAAGGGTTTTTTTCTGTTTGCATGTGCTATTTTAAAGTTGCAGCCATTTCTTTCTATTTGCATGCGTTATTTTTAAATTGCAGCGCGTTGAGCTCTCTCGGCCACCGTATTTTCTCACTACCATGCTTATTTTTTCATGCACTGAAAGCATACAGTATAATGATTGTAGACCGTCAAGCTCCAAAAATAATTTAAAAACATAATCCACTAATGCATCAGTTTTGGAACTGTTTGTGGACACTGGACTAATGGTAGCTGTAACATTCTTCACAATATCTAATTGTGTGTTCTGTGAAACAGTATTGGAGCGACTTTGGAATGACTAAATGATGAGAGATTTTTCATTTTCGTGTGACCATTCCTTTAATTAAACATCCCAGTAGAACTGACACAGTAGGGTGGACTGCTCTGACTGCTGTTTTGATGTCAAATCTAAGTTCCCCTTCAGCAAGGTCTAATTCAGATGCATTACGCCGAGAGACCCAAGGGGTGACCATTTCATAGCCTGGCTGCTATTCATCACTCCTAACTTCACAAGCAGGCTCTGGAGTGACTCAATGGATCGTTTCATCTCTCCAAACAGACGTTAACATGAAGGGACACACTGACAAAGTTTCTTTCCTGGGGCGAGTCGCTAAACTGTCCTCAAAGGGAAAACAAAGAGTGCTCAAAGAGAACATACAGATTCCGAACAGCTGATTTTAAACACTTACGTGTTCGTTGAACGACCTTTCCCATCCTAATTTTGGCAGACGTCCTGTAAATATTATTTAAATGAAACTGACTCTAGAAGTATGATTTAAGCTATTATCTTGTTTTCTATAGTTTCACAAGCTCTCTTGGAGTCGGGTACTTGATGGTTTGCACAGAAAGCTATCCCAATGTCCTGGCCTTCAGCTTCCTGGATGAGCTTCAGAGAGAGTTCATCGTCACGTATGACACCAAGCGGATCAACAGCGCTTTGAGGCCTTTCTCTTTCATTGAGTTTGGTGAGTTTCTAGAGGACATTATGACAGCTTTCTGACAGAAATCTCTTTGTGCAGAAAGGGACTATATTTTTGATCTGTATTTTAAAATATATTTTACCATATACACCATATTTCATTTGTTTTTTGTTTTTATATGTACCACCATTCAGAAGTCTGGGGTCAGTAGGAAGTGTTAATTAGGGCTGCCCTTGACTAAGCGCAATAAGAGCTCAAGCTCATGTATAAAGCTCGTCACGGCCCCCTGACAGAAGTAATGATTATGAATGTGTCAGGTAAAACAGTAAGGCTGCATTAACATTTTATTAATTTGTAGATAAACTAGTGCTTTGTGTGTTTTCAGCGTAAGAGATGAAGTCAGCAGCCTCTTCATCTGTCTTGCAATGAGAGTGCTTCTGCTTCCACACTCCACACAGACATTTGAACAACTCACCTTTTTCTAGGTTAACATTAGATTAAGCAGCCATGTAAAGTTTCTAATACTAACATACTTCAGATGATAAGCAGTGTTTAAGGTCAATGAATGATTGGATGTTCTGTATTACCACAGTGACCAGCCTTTTTAACGAAATGAGTGATTTTTCTTTTCTTCTGTGACTATGTAGAAGCCTCTTTTGGTCGACTAACAGTTAGTGTTACTATTAGCGGCCCTAGTTTTAATGTTTTTGAAAGAACACTCTTATGTTCACCAAGGCCGCTTTCATTTAATCAGAAATATGGTCAAAATAATTTATAATAATTATTAAAATAATTATTCCTGCAGTGGCAGAGCTGAATTTTCAGCAATGTCTAATGTCATGATTTGGTGCTCAAAATACATTTCTTATTATTTTCAATTTTACAAAATGTTGTAGAAACACTGATACATTTTTTAGGATACTTAAATGAATAGAAGTTCATAAAAACAGCTTTTAATTAAAAAATGTAGAAAATCTTTTGTAACATTATAAATCTCTTTAATACCACTTTTTAAGAAATACATATATATATGTGACCCTGGACCCTGCTCTTAAGTCGCTGGGGTATATTTGAAGCAATAGCCAGAAATACATTGCATGGGTCAAAATTATTTATTAAGTAAGGATATTAAGTAAAGATCATGTTCCATTAAATCACTTTAAAGGTGATTTTCTCAACATTTTGGTTTTTCTGTACTCTCAGATTACAGATTTTCATATCTCGGTCAAATATTGCCCTATCCATCCAAATCATACATCAATAAGAGGCTTATTTATTCAGCTTTCAGATCATGTATAAATCTCATTTTCAGAAAATTAACACTTATGACTGTTTTTGTTGTCCAGGGTCACATATATTCATAAAAAAAGTTCATTTAAAAAGTTTAGTAAATAATTAAAACTCTTGTTTTATCTAAATTCATTCAATTCAATTTTATTCAGCACTGAAAAATATTGTGGTAATGTGATAATTAGTTTAGCTTAAATTAATTCCGCATGGGCAATTTTACCAACCTTTAGCATTAGTTAAATCTCTGAAGAACATTATTCGCATGGTGAGTCTGAGTAAACATTAATGGAGTTGCATCTTAAAATGCATTCACTTATGAGGCTCCATTTCAGCTAGGAATCTTTGGGATTTATCTAAATAAAAAAATAAACGCAGCCTGAAGACCTTCCATTTAATGTCATTTGAAATGCACTGAAGCCATTTGTAACGTATAAGCCGCGCTGTGCTTGAAGCATTCATCTACTGTGCCGTTTCTATGGTTTTGACAGATAACTTCATTCGGAAAACCAAGCAACGATACAACAGCCCACGTTCCCTCTCGACCAAGATTAATCTGGCCGACATGCAGACTGAGATCAAGCTCCGGCCTCCTTATCAGCTGTCTGCGGAGGACATTGGATCAATCAACGGCTTCTCACAACACAAGGAGTCTAAATATAAAGGCATAGGTAGGGAGCACGTTGTGAACACAGCATGTATGCTTGCCTTTTGTTCTCAAGAAGCAGAACATACGTGCTCAAAACAGCCAGAGACTTTTTCCTTCTGTTCAAATCTAGTTGTTTTGACACAGATTTTGTGCTTGATTTATTCCTGCAGCTCCTAATCAAATGTTGGAGGCCGTCACCCTATCGGGTATCGTCGCCTGTGTCCTAAGTGTCCTGTGCGGCGCTCTTAATTTGCTGCGGGGAGTCCACGCAATAGAAAGTGTATTGCAGGTAACTTAAATCATGCCCTAATAGTAATGCTGCCATTTTATTTTGGGCTTTGTTTCTCTTATTGATTAAAACGTTGGACCAAACATTACTTTTAAATGCACAAGTACCATTTTAATATAATAACTCATAACTAATGGATAGTAACAGTGCTCTTGAATAATTTGTCAGACTTTGCACTTAGGTGAAATGTGATTTTCCTCTTCCACATACAGAACAGTTTTGCTTGGCTTTGTACATTGCATAAGCTGATAAGTGAGCACTCGAGTCCTGGCTCTAGTAATTCATCCCGTTTTAGCACATGGCTTCCTGTTGTAATTTGTTCACTCTTTAACACAGCACCCTGTCTTTCCTCTTTTTCTGCTTCATCTGCAGAACGAGGATGAAGACTTTAATTACGTAATTGCTTTTTTCCTCGGAACCGCGGCCTGTTTGTATCAGGTGAGTGACGGCAGTCAGGCCGTGAGTTACTGTCGGCCTCCCAGGCTTCATTTCCTCTCTGTCTGACCAACCAATGCGAATATATTACTTTTCCTCACTGTCGGAAAATTGGAGAAACATTACTAGCATCAAACAAAAACAGCTAGTATTTTTTTTTTATTAGTGGTGGGTTTTCGAAACCCATAATCTACACGCAAAAAAATTTTTTCATTAGACTTTCCCAGTGAAAATAATAAAACATCCTGGTAACATTTACTCCGAGAAGCAAAATTGATAATAATAATATTGTTTATATAATAATTAACTTCTTTTCAGAATAGACATTATATTTGAGGAAACAAATACTTTTTATTTAGTAAGGATCCATGCATAATAATGTATGAATCAACTGGTAAGGTGTTGCTAAAACAATATGTGACCCTAGTCCACAAAACCAGTCATAAGTTGTTGGTTTTTTTTTGACTTATACATCATCTGAAAGCTAAATAAATAACCAACCATTTAAAATCTGGAATCTGAAGGTGCAAAAAAAGTTGTCCAGATGAACGTCTATAATTTTGACCCTGGCTTTAATTCTGGCTATTGCTACAAATTTACCAGAGCTTAATATAGTTAAGTCTCACATTACTGCCTAGTTACTCCTAAGATGTATTCTTAAAACAAAGCTTGTATTGAATTTTCTTCTTCCTGCTTAAAAATGTTTTCCTCTTGTTTCTATTTCTATATATAGTGTTACTTGTTCGCCTACTACTCAGTTTGGAGAAACATCAAGTCATTCCTGGCCTTTGCTATGATCTGCCTTTGTAACATGTATCTGTATGAACTGCGTAACATGTGGCAGATCCTCTTTCATGTGACGGTGGGAGCGTTCATCACCCTGCAGATCCACCTGAGACAACCGCAGGGCAAATCACCTGACTACAACGTCTGACCCCCTTGAACACTGTTAAGACTATTTGTCCAACATGGCAACCCCAACCTTTTCAAACCCCATCTAAGGACAAAGGAACTGTGGATTATGAAGCAGGTTTTACTAAATATTTTGATGTTCAAGAAACATTTCCTGCTGTTTCACACCCAGTTGAGGTCACAGATGAGAAACGGGCGTTCTTGTCGATGAGAGAGACTTCATAAGCACATAGCATTAGATTCATGCATGAAATACTGAAGGAAACATTAACAGATGTGCACAATTAATATATTTTCCAATAGGGAATTGTAGTTATTTTATGTTTAATTGACTTCAGGGCTTAAAGGGACAGCTCACCCAGAAATGAACATTCTTACATCACCGAGGCTTTCCTTCATTAGGATCGAAAGGCTAAAGCCTGATCATTTCAGATAAAAGCATCTACTTAAAATATAAAAAAACAACAGATACGTGTTTTGCAGCAATACATTTTCAATACTAAATCAACATTTTTTTAATTGTAGTTTTATGTTTTAGAATATTTTTTTTCTTTAAATGTAAGTTTTTAATGATTAAATTCACTGCATAGCTGGTTTGGTTCACAGCATATAACTTTTTCTTTTTTATGCATATGGCAAAAATGAATATAATAAAACTAATTATTATATAATTACATATAATAAAGGAAATATTGTGCAGGCATTGTTGCACTTTAAGAAACAGACCTAGTTGTAAGTTGTTATTCACTAGTTTAGTAGTTTATTAACAAAGTCTTGCTTGACAGATGTAATTAATCACATTATGTTCACAGCTTATAGATTCATCTAAACATTTCCTTTCGAGCACCACCAAATACAAATGATTAAAACGTTTCATTCTTGGGTGATCTTTTCCTTTGAGATGTAGTTTTAGAATAGAATTGAGGCATTGTATAACACTTTCTCTATTTTGATTGTTAAAGCCAACTCATATGCAAGACTTTTTATAGCTGCCTACTTAAAAACGTTTTTTTTTTTAACATTGCTGGATTTTGGCTCTTTTCTGCAAAAGCAGACTTTGGTGATTTTATTTTGTCATATGCTTTCATACATGCCTGATGTGAGTGTCACTGTTTGTGGTCATTAGTCAGACGTCTCTTCCCTGAAAGCATAATCAGATGTGTTATTAATTGTGTCTATGCTGCCTGCAGGTGTGCTTCTTGCAAATGAATGTGGTTGGCTGAGAAATGGAATCACTCTAATAGACCGACTCAGTGTTTGCTGCCTTTGGTCAACGGGTCTGTTCAGTACCCATGTTGAGTGCTATGAATGTTTTGATTTCGTTTCGATTCACCTGGTTTGTTATCGTTGCGCACAGGACAGGTTGAATGAATGACTGACAGATTAAGGGGTCAAGGGGTTTTAAAATTTCTCTGATAATTTACATGCATTTCTTTTTTCCTCAAAGTGTCAGTGATCAAAGATAGCATCTGCATCTTTGTATTGCAATGTACCTCTCTCTCCAGCAGTAGTGCATTGCCTTGCCAGTTTGTTTGACAAAACAACACACATAAAGGCCCTGTCTTGAAATCATCAGTAAAAACCTTGATTTGTATGATTTTGTTTGGGTTTTGCACTTGACACATTTATAAAATATCAGCAACCTAAAGTAGATTATTTACACACAAACCTGTAAATAAATATTGATAAGAAAATACATATTTAGTCTAAAAAAAGGTCATGTTTAATTGAATGCGTTACTTGTTTCTTCAAAGCTAAACTTATTTTCCACCAATGTTTTAAAGTGTAGCTGTAACTACAGTTTCTCTTTCATGCTCAGTATTAATACTTAAATGCTTGTATTAAGACGTCCTTAGCGCTGTGGTGATGATGAAGAGGAAAAGGTTGACGATGATGATTGTGGTTATTAGAAGAAGTCATTTGGCTTATAGAAGCGTGACTAATGAAAGTAATGTTCCAGGTGATGCAGTAAATGCTTTTGTGTATGCGAAAATTACAACCCATTTAGGCTTATTTGTAGTTAGTGAGGGGGAAAAGTCTGTACGTTTCTGACGTCTGTGTAATTGATGTTATTTTTTCCAGCTTATGTTCACTGCTGATCTAATTTTATAGTTGCGAAGCACACTGCGATGAATGAAAGCTTTGAATCACAAAGTAGGGGGCAAGATGAGGCGGGGGGTTCAAAGTATATTTGAGTCAAGTAGGTTTTTCGTTTGCGTGTACTTTTTTAGTTCTGGTTAGGGTTGGTCCATTTTTAAGAAAGAATTAAAGAAAAATAAAATGAGCTAAATTGAAAAATCATGGAGGAATAAAAACTGCAACAAAAAGTAAAAAAAGAAAAGAAAAAAATCACCATGTAATTTTTCTTCTTTGTGGTTGAAGGCTCCCAGAACTGCATTATCAGGGTGAGAAATTATGAGTTTTTTCTTTCTTAGATTTTTTTTATGACATTGTGCTTCGCCTCAGGTCTTTCTAACCTTTTGACTGCTGGATCAAACCCAAACCGCTTGGCCATTAGACTGTTTTTAATGTCAGTGAAATGCCATTCTCACGCCCAGCACAATGGCCTTTCTTTAATGCTTCATAAAACAGCTTTGCTCAGTCAAACTGACCGGATCGGACGCATGCAGAGACGAAATTCAAGTGCAATCAAACGAGGGTATTTCATGGGCACATTTTAAAGATAAAAAAGGTCAGTGTACTGAAATTATGTGAATTATAACATGCTTGAGTGACCAAGCAGCTCTGTTGGGGTTTCTGTTCGCATTTTCTGGGCACGTTTTGTTTATGATAGTTCTCGGTTTAAACACTTGAATAATCAAACAACAAATAATTAGAGAAAAATGTTTCAATTGTTCTACAACCTCTCCGTACCAGAATAGCAGTACAAGCTCTTATACAGCAAAGTAACACTGGAGGCGAGGATTAAAACGAAAGCGCACTGCTGCCACCTTCTGGATATTATTTAGTGCAATATTCCATTTTTATGTCAAAACCCAGCAAAGTGTGACAAAACAGATCTGCATTTCCTGAAGGACTACCTGTATTTGAAAGGCAGCACCTTTAATCATCTTGATGTCCAGATGTCCATCTGAAATATAAATATGAAAAAGGCCAATCACAATTCAGTATGCAAATATGTTGGGAAGACGACCAATCCTAATTCGATATGCAAATATGATTATAGGGACGTCACTGTAATTAACATTGAAGGCCACTCAAAAATGACCATTCTGTCTTAAATTAATGTCTCATTCAATTTACAAGCAAGTCTGACCATTTTATAGTGGTCGGGTTGTCGTTTTTTAGCTCGATGGTACGAGCCTCTTCCTTTTAAATGGTAAAGACCGAACAAATAAGGGAATAATACAGACCGAGAATGACATTGAGTCAACTTCTTCAGATATAACTTAGTACTGCCAAAAGCATCTATAAAACCAAATAAAATGGAAAATACTGTGGGAAAGAGAATAAAAGGCGCTGTAATCATAATAATATGTACGTGATTTCAGCGAGTTTAATATTATAATTGTTTATTCGGATGTATAAAACAGCATTGAGTTTTGACATGGCAGATAAGCAAAGACAACCCAAGATGGTTACTCAGCAGGAATATGTGTTTACTCGACATCTCTTACTCGGTGCTTTCGTTTGGATAACAAACACAAGGAAGTGAAGCGTGTCATTTTAATTTTTAAATACTTTCTCCTCCCTGTTAAATATCCAGATACTTACTTGTAACTGATCCATTAACTTAACGCGGGGTCGTGAAAGTTAAACTGTCTCAGTAGTGCCGCCAAAACTTTGCTGTTTGAGAATCCCGACCAATGGCTCAACCAATGGCGTGGCTTTAGGGCGGGGCTAGATTATCATCCGACGAATGGCGGAAATGGAGTGTGTCCAAGCCGCGGGAAATACACACTTCACCTTTAGCTTGGGAATTCCAATATTAACTGCGTCGTCTAATATTAAAAGACCATAGAAGTGCCACGGTGACACTAAATACAAAAACATTCAACCAGAGGTTTTATTTTTAAAAATCACTGGCAAGAAAATGGCACTAATCCTGTTGAGAAAAATAAAGACCTAATTACTGGAAGCCCAACTGGGTCCACGTTTTGAGAAGCTAGAACAGGACCAAATATACTTTACTGTGTCATAACACGTTTGAGAAAATGCTGATTTTTTTTCCAACACTATATCATAATCCTACTTCAAAAAGGTCAAACAAACAAACAAAGTCCCAGTTTGTGTACACACTCCAATTCTTACATACAAAGGCCTCATTGGAGAAAATGGACATTCATTGGGTCGTACCATCAGACTGAACTGAGAGAGAGAGAAGGAAATGCTGGTCGAGCTGCAGTGCAAAAATGGTGAAGATTTGCGGCATAACGGAATCATCCCTAGAGGATCCCAACTTCTTGTCCCACGCAATATAAACGCAAGGCTAAAATCAATATTTGCAGATGTGTTTGCCAAGCTTTAAACGACTGTGGCTGTTCTGAAACACTCAATTGCCATTTCGCCTCCTGCAAATCCATTTTCTACTCATAATTACATTGTAGTGTACTTGACAGGATACAGAAACCCTTTTTGGAGAAAGGCCAAACATATTCTGCTTACTTGGTTACAAGGCTAGCTACAGATTTTATCCAAATGGATGCAGCGATAGAAAAGAGTGACTGATAATTTAAACCTCCCCCTTGTTCAAATGTGCAGGATTGTAGTGTTCCATTATGTATACATGTATTTATAGACAGCATTCTAATATATTAATATAGAAAATATATTATCTAAAATAGCACTGACAGTTTGGCTTTTGGAGTCAAAATATAAAATGTCAAAAATACAAAAACAGCCATATTTGACCATATTACTCTGTCCTTAAAAGTGTCTTCAGTGTATACAGGTGTCTATAGATTTGAGTAAATTTGTGAGCCCTGTTCATGCCACCAGCGACTTGCATGTCACCATCCACTGTACTGGTTTCTTGCTTGTTCGGTCTCACTTCCTATTGACAACAAATTAATCTAGACTGCTAAAATAAACATTCTGGAAGAAAAATGATGCATTATGTGCATTATGCATCATCTTTAAGATTAACAAGAATTAGTATGTGCAATGTGGACACCCATGTGTTTGTGCCCGAAAACATAAACCCTGGCCTATGTGGTCCACATACAGTTAATTGTCATATGCATTTTTAAATATACTGACCCTGCACGTGATTAGAGACTAATGGCTGACTGCAAGAACAAAATTAAGTCAAAATGATTCTCTGACTGAAGAGACTGACATGCTTCTTCAGGGTGGACCTGAGCAAATCCCAACACTGAAAATAAATGGCATCGGGTTGTATCAAGTCAAGGAGGCATGAGCGGGGCTTTATTCTCAACTCATTCAGAGGTAACACTGTCAATGCTAGCTCCCTTACCAGTAACAACCACAGTCGCTGCAGCAAAGTTCGGGAAACCATAAAGGGTTTGTAGAGCTGCTGTGCTCACTATGGCCTTCTACCATATATTAGCTCATCGTGATATCTCTATCTACCGTGATACTGTATCACCTAGACAGTGTACAAGACCATATGAACAGAACTCTTTACATACACTGACGAATCATATACACATAAAACGTGTGTTTTACAGGTATATTGGCTTCAGTGTTTTCATGCAGTTTGTTTTGGAGCCACCAGTACCAGTCGGTGGAGTAAGATCGCAGTCCAGCCACACCTGAGAGCGCCAAAGCCAGGTGCAGAGAATGCAGTTCATCTGTCCTCTCTTGGCAATATAAGAAATATAAGACCGGGAGAACTGCTTTGTATGCCTTGAGATTCCTTTGTTTCTTTGGTCTCTGAGGATGAACCGTCTTTCTGAGCTGTTCCATGCCTTAAATAAAAGGGGCCAAAGCCCTCTGTTAATCCTATAGGAAGTCTCAGTGTGCAAAGGGGCCACTCTTAGATCGGCGAGGACTGTTTACGAACAAATCCTATTGTGATTGGTCCAAAAGGATGCCGTTCAACAGCCTGGCCCGGCCCACAGCGTCTAGTCCTCATATCATCTCAAAAATGTTCTGAACATCAGACGTTGAGTGTTAACTGCTGTTGGGTCCTCCATTTAGGAAGTAGGTTGTCATTTCTCCTTTGCCCTTGACTTTCACAACACCTCTGCACTCCAGTGTGTAGTTATAGGAGCTGAGAACCTGGTGAAGGTCAGATGTGACCTGATACAGACAGAAATTAATTGCATGTGAGTATTTGAGGACTGATGAGTGTACTGATCTAAACCTGAGACCACTAGTGAAAATGCTTTTGTTTTACATCTTAAAAAAAAATAAATGTAATGATATCTTAGCATTTACTGCACATACAGTACACCTTTCCCCCCCAAAATGTAGGAAATTTTATTATCATCATCATGAACTATTTAAGTGAAAAGTTAAATAAACCACATAAAATAGCAGAACTCAACATTAAATATTCGTTAATGATTTCATATTACGTTTTATTGTTTAAACGTTTCATTAGTCCCTACAGTGCATACAAGATATCTGGACAATCACAGAGACCTTGAATGCATCTCACCTGTATTCTCTCAGGTACCCCGGTGCTGTCCATGCGGCTGGCTACATTCACAGTATTCCCCCATATGTCATATTGCGGTTTACGAGCCCCTATGACACCAGCCACGACGGGACCCATATTGAGACCTATGGTACAAGGTAATCTATTAGCTTTCAGGACAACATGCTTTTCATTTTACAACAGTAAACAACATGGGTCATTCAGTCTGACAGAATGATACATTTCAACAGAAAGCTTTTTTGCAAGGGCAAATTTCATGAAATTAACCAGATGAGATCTATATAGATAAGGTGGAAATTTAAGGATGGCTAAGTCAAATTCTTACCAATCTTCATTTTGAAGTTATTGAAAGAGTGCTCATTGATGTACTTCATCTGGTCCATGAGGCGCATAGCGTAGTCGGCTAGAGCGCGAATGTGTGACCTTCCTGCTTTATCGTAAGTGGAGTCATTAAGCCCAGACGCAGCCATGTAGGTGCTGCCAATGGTTTTGATCTTTTCTAGTTGACGAAACTGATCCTCACTAATGATCTGCGTGAAAAGTGACATGAGGTTATGACTTTCATCTAGAAATGAGAAGGTAATAAATTCTTCATTTGTAAGAATACAGTCAGTTATGAAAGATGTGAAGATGTAGGTTTCACACACACACAGGTTTAAGTTGAGACCCACTATTGCAAGGAAAATGAAAATATATTTTAGTATAGTATATTTTTTATGTATATATATAAAGACACAAATACAGTATATTAAAAAAAAATGTACATGTACTTTTATTCATATCATTTATAGTACATATAAAAAATATAGTTGTAACTAAATATATACAGTACATGCATGTGTGTGTGTGTGTAAATATATACAGTACATGCATGTGTGTGTGTGTGTATTTATATATACTAGTGCTGTCAAACGATTAATCACATGATCCAAAATAAACCTTTTACGTAATATAAGTGTGTGTGTAATGTGTATATTTATTATGTATATATAAATACAAACAAATTAATACAAAACGAATGTTAAATATATTCATATATAACATAAAATATAAATATTTAAATGTATAAAAATGTTTAAAATATATACTGTACGCGTGTGTATTGATATATACATAAATGTACACAGTACACACGTTACGCTATTTTGGATGCAGTTAATCGTGATTAATCGTTTGAAAGCACTAAACACATATTTTATGGATAAGGCATTCATATATATTACTTCAAATTGATTGTTATCATCAATTTTTTGTTTCATTATTAACTTGATTGACAGTATTTTCACCAACTGCAGCTTTTATAAATACGGTTTAAAAATGAAATGCTGGAAAGCTAGCCAATTGTACAGTACCGCACTTAAAAGCAATGCAACAGTTCTAAGGTCTGCCAGAAATCACTGTACCTCATCAAAGTCAGCGATGATCTCGTTTAGCAGCCTTAAGCACTCCACACCTTCATTATTGGCCTCCAGTTCCACGTAGAACTCAGAGAAATTGCTGATAGAGGCAAACATGACAGCCACGCACTCGCACGACTGATAATACAGCTCGTCGTTCCTCCGCTCGCGCGCCAGAAAGTGTGCGGCCACATCTTTGGGCAAGATGTTGTGGAGAAGCCGGCGGTTGTAGGCCTGAAGTTCTTCCATCTCCTCCTTTTCCTCTGTGGCCTGTATAAGAAAAATAGAGGATGATGCTACAAATAACAGGAAGGTTGAGAAAACAATACCACAAACATAAATTCACCATTATATACAGCTGTGAAAGCTTTAGGGTTGGTGAAATTGTTCTTAAATGCTTTTAATGATGTCTCTAGGGCTACATTTATTTGACCAAAATGTGTAATGCTATTACAATTTGAAATTACTAATATGTCTGCTTGAATATAGATATTTACTTGAGTTCAAAGCCACATTTTCAGCAGTCATTAATCCATTATTCATATACGCATGATCCTTCAAATCATTTTAATACGACTTTTTACCCATAGAAGTCTCTAAAACTAAATAAAAATGTATTATTTAATATACATCTTACACCAACAGTTGTGTAAGCTACAACAAAATGTTTTTGAAAACAAGAGTCTGACAAACTGGTTTGATGGACAGCAATACATATTTAACAGCTTTTCACAAAATATCTACATTATTATTAAGACATACGCAGATAAACACACCTGTAACTTCCAGAGAAAGTCTAGTCTGGCTGTAGACTCCACCTGCTGTGCATGAAGGTAGAGAGCCAGCACAAAAACTGTGATGACGACTGGAGTCACGATCTTCAGAGGAACCCGAGTGTCTATCGCACAGCTGCAACATACGGAGCACTGAGTATCAACAAATTTCACACCATGATCTAAAGCGTTCAAATCAAATCAAGCGCATGTTTATCTATAATGTCATCACAACACTACATCAGGCTACATGGTCAAATGTTTGATTTAATCCTGCAGAGCCTACAATTTTCATGGTCATGCAATGAAAACAACATGCTCACTGGCATTTCTTTGAGATCAGAGTCTCGATTTCATTGATTTTATCTTACCTTGTTCCATTAATATACTCTCTGTGAAGACAAAGAAAAGTAAATGTTATAGAGGTATAGAGTACAGCTGACTTTATCTTTAAGAAAGACTTCGTAGAACTGATAATATGAATCAGCAAGTAAACACTAATACTGTATATAGATGTACAGTAGTATATAGTGATAAGCTAAAGTGGATTGAATAACAGTCATTTTATTAATAACTGGTAATGTGCCTACTAATACTTCTGTTGTTTTGTTTAAGGAACGTCAACTTTCTTTTAAGCAAGAATACATTACATTCAAATAAATGCTTTTGGTCAGGGTCACAAAAATGTTAAGCAGAACAAATTCTTTATACATAGAAAATGAGAAATGTTTCTTGAGCACAAAATCAGCAGATTAGATTTCTAAATGATCATGTGACACTGAAGACTAAGTGTAATTAAGTTGCAAATTTTGAGCTTTGCCATAAATTATATTTTATAATGTGTTTTTTTTTTTAACTGTAATACATTTTAAAAACTTCCAGACTCCAAACATTTGAATGGCCGTGCATATCACAGTACATTCAGTCACACATTTGATCTAGAGAAAATGCTAGGAAATATTAGCAGCTTCTTAAATTTGTTCAAACCACCCATAATTTAAAAAAAAAAAAGAAGGGGGGAAAACAAAAACATATCACAAGACACAACCTCTGTCTTAGATCAGTATTGTCCTTTTGAACACTGTGTGCTACTTGGCTGGAATCGAGATACTCACATGGTGTTGGCCATGACCAGTAGGTCCACGTTGTCAAAAAGGCTGACCTCAGGCACCTCCATGATAAGCATGTACAGGATCTCAATGAAGAGCATGAGGAAGAGTTTACCAATACTGCTGACCTGTAGGAACACTGAGCAGGCCAGTAAACTGAGCAGCACACACGAAGAGAAATACTGCAGAAAGAGAAAAACATTCAGACATTTAGTCTTTCACTCTCCCCTTATCTCAATATGATGAGTTTGTTTATTCATCAAAACTTTTGACGTGAAAGCTGCAAATTTGTAATAAACAAATCCATAATTAAGACATTTGAACTTAATTCATAATAACTCCTCCTTCAGCAAAATTCCTTATTGTTCTCTTTTTGGACTAAAGCTGTATTTCTCCAATCTGTTAATGTAGTAACACACACATTGGATGGCCTGAGGGTGAGTAAACGTTCAGAAAATTCTCACATAAGTACAAAACTGAATTGGTCTGAGAACAGTGCCGTACCTCTGGGAAATTGCAGGTGGGCGACGTGTTGTTGCAGAGGCTGTCCTGAGACCAGAGAGTGTAGTTGAAGGAAGAGGTGCGGACATGACAAGCGTTCACATCACTGGGGCTGATGTTAAACTCCTGCCCTAAACATGTCTTCAGGTCATCCGTACTGCAGGTGAACTAAAAGACAGATGGAAACATTTCTCAGATGAAGATAAATGACAGCATGTGACTTCTGTCTTTACTCCTGTAAGTCAAATATTGTGAGACTGATAAAAATGTTAGTTGCATGGCTATATGGCTACATAGTTTATCACTAAATGTAGCACTAGTGCATGAAATAACTAATTATCACACATATTAAGGCACAGAATCCTGAGGTTAAGACTTGTGAGACTCACAATGTTAATGAAAGCGGAGAGAAAAACCAGGACGTTTGTAAAAACCCCCACCAGGGTGCTGTTGAGCCTGGACCGAACAATCCTTTTTGACAGAGTTTGCAGAGGCACAGGGAAAAACTGTCAATAGAGAGAAACATGAATTGAGTTTCACAATATTAAACACAACTCAACAGTATTTGAGAACAATTTAATGATGAAAATCTATTTTTATCTTAATAAAAAAAAAAATAAAAAAAAAAGTATAGGAATTAATTACTTTTAAATATATTCAAATGGAAAATGTATTTTAAATTGTAATCATATTTTACTGTAGTTTTAATTAAATAAGTTTTTATTTAAGGTTTGGTGAGCATGAGAGTGTTCAACTTTTTATAATAAATAGTTAGCTGCCTATGATAGTGTCCACAGGAGATTTCTATAGCAAGCTATGAACGCGATGGGTTTTCCAACTAAATTAATCATATTGACAAGGATGATAATGCAAAGAACCCAGAGCCGAATTAAGGCAAATAGACAGGTGCCAGGCCCTTTTCTTAGTCCTTAATGGGCAGCAGCAAGGTTGAGTAACGTGTTGAGTAACACAGAAAGGGATGTAGCTATGGCATTGGAAAGGATAGAAGAAGAGTGCCACCCAGTGGGGTTAAAAAAAAAACATCTTTTTAAAAGATGGTCCCTCAAATTATAGACCTGTAGACTCATATGGAATTGAGACTTGGGTCCTTTACCAAAAGTCTGCAGGCATGTTGGATATGTTTGAGCGGAAAGTACTAAGGAGAATATTTGAGAATATATCAGGAGGCGTCATTATCAACATTTGCAAGACTTCGGCACAAGGAGAGGAACAACTGGCATGGAGAGTATTCAGGCCACAGCCTTTCCTTACCAAGCCAAAGGAAGGCCTAGAAACCGGTGGACTGACACAGTGAGGATGGATATGAAAAATGAAGGGCTGTAGCCCAATTTTGAGCATGGAAGAAGTTATATATAGAAGTATACATATATATATAAACATTTTTAAATATACATGTATAGTATCTAAAAAACACAAAATAAAAATACCTTTTGTGGGTTTGCAGAGATTTTGTAGAAAAGGCTTTTATGAAAGACTTTTTCCACGGGTCAGGAAGTTCACAATCTAATTCCACAGCATGTCTAAGGACAGACCTGCGACGCCCCTTGCCGGCCATTGAGCAATGCAGTGACAGTTCCACCTCAGTGTGCACAAATGAGCTGCCAGCGCTTTATTGTGTCTCTGGCTTTGCTCTGTGTGACTCATAGTCTCTGGAGACCTGCTGGCAGTTATGCAGCTAAAAGCCCAATATCAATCAAACCCGCTCAGGTTATTTTAGTGGAGAATTTGAAGGTTGATAAACACTTGGATTTAGAGATGATGTGCCTGTAAGAGTGTTAAAAAATGGTCTGTGAAGGACGTGTTAAGATGTATTGTTTTCTAGGGCTTAGGAGGGGGTTTTGTGTTTTCCTGCATAGTTTGTAGATGCCATGTTGCTCAAGGTTTGTCCTTTTTATGCTACAAAAATAATTATATAAATTAAATAGGCTACATTTTGTACAGTACCAACATTTCACTCACCCCGAAACAGGAGTAAATGGCTGAGATGAACATGACGGCCATCAGGAGGACCAGGCACAATATATAGAAGCCAACCATCAACCCAGAGCTGCAGAGAAACAAACAGATGTAGAAAAGAAACAAGGTGAATAGAAAATAGATCTACAACTATTACATGTCATAATTAACATAGAGTCTAAGGGAGAGGAAAGACATGCTTTGGCTGTTTTGGCTGCTCAGGTATTAACTGTCTTCACCTTTACAAAGTCGAAATGAATGAACGCTTCTGTGTATGAAGGCTATGTGACATTCTCATTCAAAAGCAAACAAAACCTTTCTAAGCCTTATGCTTGTTTGAAAGGACCAGAAAACATATCGGAGGATCAGGTATTTAACTGAAGTGTACTTACTGTGGCACAATGATGATCTGAATGAAGCAGATGAATAAAAAGACAAGGGAGGCACAGGCTACGTATGCTCCAAACCTGGCGTCTACCTGTTTGGAGTACTGAAAGAAGAAGAGAGAAAAGAGTGGGGTTACAAATACAGTTCAAAGTGTTTTACCTACTGAGGGAAGAGGATGTGCTAATGTTTATCGTTTAATTCAGTTTGTACTGAAAAACCAGGGTTGTTCCGGATTCTCTTTCATTTTGCCAGTTCTTTGGAATAATTGCATGTTTAAAAACTTTTTTTTGTACAGATATTGCACACAAAAACACCTGTTAAAGGGATAGTTAAGATGTTATTAAGATACAGTATATACAAATTAAGATATTTTGATAAAGTCTTCAGTGTCACATGATCCTTATTCTCATTTGCTGATTTGGTTCTCATCATTTCTTAATAATGTTTCTAACAGTTGTGCTGCTTTATATTTTTGTGGATTCTTTTTTTTTTTTTTCCAGAAGTCATTAATGAATGAAAAGTTTGATTTTGAAGTATATTTCAAAAAGAAAAACATTTGAAATGGTTATCTTTGATGAATGCAAAATAAACCAAAAATCTTTCTGAACCAAAACTTTTGAACAGCAAAGTAAATATCTAAAAAAGTAATATTAAGTATATTTCTTTAAAGACTACGGAAGATAATTGCTTCATTCATGAGCCTAAAATAGAAGTTCAGGACACATGGAAGCAACAAAAGCAATAATTATCTCCACTACAAACTGGAAGTCTCTGAAAGAGCTGTGTGATCAGTGCCAGACGTATGAGGACCGATGCACAACAAGCTAAAAGTGGATGTGACTGCAGATGGAGGATGAGAACACAAAAATGCAGAGGCTGAGAAACATTCGTTCCATTACCCTTTCATCACTCTTTACAAAGAAACCTTGTCTCCTACGTGTGACAAAAACCGCATCTTTTCTGGGAAAATTTGGCATCTCTTTGAGGTGGGGGAGGTCAGTGGTGACAAATGCTTTGAAGGTAACACCATAAAATGACTTAAATCACAGTGCAGCATGAAGACGTCAGTCTCTGACTCATTCTGAACCTGGACCTTGAATTCTATTGCCTCTATTCATCCTAGCAGCGTGCCACATCTTTGAGCTATGCTGAATATTTTTTCTGTACAACAGTACTGTAATTGACTTCTGTCTGGCTCTATGCCCTATTTTTTGCTATTCAACTGAAGGAACAATTTACCAATTACATTAACTAATGATCTGATAAATAGTTAGTTCCTTCTCACAAGTCACGCAATTTACAACAAAATCTCTAGAAGGATAGATAATGTCAGCTTGATGATGCATTTAAATCAGAAGAACTTGCTACTATACTTTTTTTGAAAGGCATAAAAACACACTTACACAATCAAACAATTTTCTGTGAACAATTTCATTTTGGCCTATTCTTTAAAGAAAGCTTTCATATAGTGAACAATTTGCATAGACTACTTTATTGTGTGCGTTTTGGGGCTTGATACCTGTGATCTTGACAGCTGTTATTTTTAGTATTTATTAATATTTATATCTTAATATTATATTTTGAGTTTTAATTTCAAATGCATTTAGTACACCATTTTTTTTTTTTATTTCATATATTTAGTTTTTCAATGAATGGAAAAGAACAGTATGAACATTTTGCAAAATGTCTCCTTTTGTGTGGTTCAAAACCTTAGTTGTAGTGCTAAGGTGTATCTATTCATTAAAGCTAGTCATGAAAGTCATACCTTCTTCTCCAGGTCAGGTTCCCGGAAAGTCAGCAGAAATTTCTTGACGTGTTCGGACCGTAATCGGTCGATGCTTCGAGCATCAATGGCACGGCCCAGAAACTCGTCCACCTCATCCTCAGGGTTCAGGTTTTCTTGCGTGTTTCTGAAAATAAAATGTCTAGATAACAAGACGAGACACATTTTTTGACCTTTTTCCTCCCTTCTTAGTTATCCTTTAACGTTCTTCTATAACTTAATACTATAAAGCCAGAGCACCAAAAAAGCACTGCATCACTCAACAAAAACTAAGGACAGTTCACAATCACCATGGTTAGCCTTGGATGATAGCCAATTAAAACTGTAATTTACACTAAAAAACCAGAAATCATCGAAAGCTCAAGGCCTTGCAATTATGTTCATGCAATTCAGTAACTAAATCACAAAAGAGAAAAACAAGGCTCTGCATTTGAACTCAGATACAGAGAAGTGTCATTCTTGACATATAATAGTTTGTAGTCTCTCTGTATAAGGTTTGATGATGAATTGCTTAAAGAAGCAAACTGACTTGCATATCTGTATTCACACATTTAGATAAACGCTGACTAGTTAATACAAGCAAAGTGGTACAGGCATAAGTATCAAGGGACCCAGGAATCTAGGTTCTGATACTTTTTGACACCACTGGAAAAGTGATGGATAAGCTCACACTACAGTACATGCATGTGTTGATTAGTTCATTGGTAGTTGGCAGTTCAATCACTTTGGAATATATTTAAATGTCTTAGGTCTACATAGAATCTGTGGCAACAGCTCGGCAGCACTATATGTTTCATAACATTACCATTAATTATTTGAAGTGTTACACAATGCAAAGCTATATGCATCTTTCAAAAGTTTGGGGTCAGTTGCACTAATTTTGTGAAAGAAATCAGTAGTCTTGCAAACATGCATTAAATTAATCAAAAATGACAGTTAAAGCATTTAATTACAAAATGTTCAAGTGCATTTGAACTTTGTCAAAGAACTCTTGAAAACAAAAATATTAAACAACACCGATAATTATAATAATATATAATAATAATGATAATAATATAAAGAACATTTTTGAGCAGCAAATCAGCATATTGGTATGATTTCTAATATATGGGACTGAAATGACTGCTGAACATTCAGGTCTACTGCCACATAAATTACATTTTTAAATCTAAAATATTTTTTTAAACTGTAAAAATATTTCACAATACAACTGTTTTTAGCAAATAAATGGTAAGCATTAAAAACCTCTTTCCAAAATCTTGCTGACCCCATACATTTGAACAGCAGTGTATAAAAGGATAGAGGCCTGAAGATGTGTTCCATATACTCACTTGTCTTTGGGATCCTCAAATCCCTGCAACAAAATTGGAAGAGAAAATGCATTATACATCAGTGCAGAATGAATGAGAATATCTGCATTTGTACAATCAGCACAACAGTGACCTCTTCTGGAGGACCTCAAATAACGTAATAAAATGTCTTGATTAAAGAGAAACTCAAAAGAAATTTATTGAAAAAACTGGAAAACGTTGACACCACAAACATCGCTTCTTGTTGGTGTAATAAAAAAAAAAACTAAAACAAAAGCAATGATTTACCCAACAACCTATTCCAAGTATAAATCTCTATTAATTGCATATACTGTCAAAATGCAACTAACAGTACAGTGACGAATGTAGAAACAGAGAGAATACGGGTTTGGGAAGACCAGAAATATACAAGAACAAAGACAATCATTAATGACAGACTTGCGGTTTTGAAAACAGAACTGCTGTGAGACTGAGAATGTATTATTACTGTACTGAAATATATAAATCGAATGTCTGACTTCTATTTATACGGAGTATAAACAAGCAGAGAGCTGATTCAGGTGGCTTTATTTATGACCGCAAGCTTTTTGAGAGGATTCAGAGCTCACTGAGAAACAGAAGTACACAGAGCCGGCTGATGAGGCATTGATTTATCATGGTAGGAGGACATGGGAAACACGGAGAGGAAACCAAATAGGCTCATGTTTCACATGTGCTTCAGTGTTTTGTCCTTTCCTCAAAGGGTTTAAGTACATGATTTTACATCAAAAATAGATACTGCCAACAAACACAGGAAAGCACAAGATTGATACACAGCACATACAAATGCTGGTAAAATAACTTAACTAAAATAGGTTTTTACAATAATACAAGTCAGTAATAATATACACTGCTCAAAAAAATAAAGGGAACACTTAAACAACACAATGTAACTCCAAGTCAATCACACGTCTGTGAAATCTAACTGCCCGCTTAGGATGCACTTGATTGACAATCAATCTCACATGCTGTTGAGCAAATGGAATAGACGACAGGTGGAAATTATGGGCAATTAGCAAGACACCCCCAATACAGGAGTGCTTCTGCAGGTGGTGACCACAGACCACTTCTCAGTTCCTATGTTTTCTGGCTGATGTTTGGTCACTTTTGAATGCTAGCGGTGCTTTCACTCTAGTGGTAGCATGAGACGGAGTCTACAACCCACACAAGCGGCTCAGGTAGGTCAGCTCATCCAGGATGGCACATCAATGCGAGCTGTGGCAAGAAGGTTTGCTGTGATTTAGTTGTCAGAACATTCAACTATGCAAAGAACAAACTATTTAATTCATTCAGATCTATGATGTGTTATTTTGGTGTTCCCTTTAATTTTTTTGAACAGTGTATATTAAAATTAACATTAGAACTGAACACAGTCTTTAAACATTTAAGCAAAAGCCCTTTTTTTAGGTGTCAAGACCATTGGAAAAAAAACAACAACATAGAAATGTATAGAAATGTATTTTTTTCACTACTTTTTTTAAATGACTTGTATTGGTATTGACCGTAATATAAGAATCCCATTCTCCACATTAAGTGCTCTGGATAACAGCATCCGCTAAATGACTACTACATGCTTAATATATTAAAAATAGCAGATATACGGGTCAAGGAACAGACTGAATGTTCCCATTAAATATCAAATGAGCATTTTAATGGTAATTTCTAACCACTAAACATTAAATTATGGGAGTAAAAAGCATCCAAGACACAAGTTGCTAGATGCATAATTATAGCCACTGAATTTACAGTCTCAAGAGACTCGGAAGCGCTCCCACACACAGGCCTGCATGTATTCACTCGACAGAGACTACGACCCAGTCAGTATGTTGATGTGTTACTCTCCTTCGACTGAGCAACACCTTCTGAGCCAATGCAAACCTCTAGACAATACAACAGACAAAAACAGGTGCTGTTGTTATTATGAAACAGATAATCTATTCGTCAGAATACTCCGCGTGTTTATCTGCCTTCATCAATGCTCGGTATTTGTGTAGGCGTGGACAGATATTTGGCAATTACATGCCAGTGTGAGCTCCAGCAGGATATATCGAGCAGGATTTATCTGTGCCACTATCAAACGAAACCGCACAAATAATTACAAACAGGTTCCCATATCTGCTGTTGGTTGGACAAACACATATTCCAACTGCAATATCCCTGCTGGTGGATTGTGTAACTACATCGTTTATTTTCAAAAAACATTGAGGTCTGTAAAGAAGCCTATTACGCTCACAAAGGTTTTTTTTCTATTTTATTTTAACAGTATTTTAACTGTATTTTTACAGTCATGTTATTACATTACAATTAAAATAGTTTATTTTCATGTTTTAAAAAGCAATTTATTCCAGCGATGGTCAAGTTGATTACTCCGGCATTCAGAGTCATGATATCATATGCTGAGAAACATTTCTTATTATTATCAACGTTGAAAACAGTCGTGCTGCTTAATACCTTTGTGGAGAATATAGTAGATAATAGATTTTTTTTGGAAACATTATAAATGTCTTCCTCACTTTTGATCAATTTAAAGCACCCTTGGTGAATTAAATTCACCATAAACTTTCAAATTGTATTTAATTATAGAATTTTTGATGTTTTTTAGAGCCCTAATAATTGGCTGAAAACTAATGTGGCACATTTATGCTGGAATATTTAAAATCATATTACTTTTCAGTTTAAAGAATGAAATTGATAATGAGCAGAAATCAACCGAGATGAGAAGGAACAGGTGATTCAGACAAAAAAAAGAAAAGATAACGGGTGTTCCCATGGAGCTCACAGGAACTAATTGCTGGTTCCACTTTGCCTGATTAAATCCCTCAGGGCGCTATGTGAGGCAATCCAGCTTTATTTAATTAAAGGGCTGTTCCCTTTGGGTTCCAGAGCCGGGGAAGAGCTGAGAACTGAAAGAAAGAACAGGGACTACACAAAGAGCATGAGGCCCTTTACATGTGGCCCTAAAGCAATGTCCTTGGGATTGTTTTGGCTTAGTTAACACATGGTACGAAAAGCCTCCCCTGTCAAAGGCCTTATCCTCCAACAGAGGTGGTAATGGATTTTAGACACGGCAATTAGGCTAAATGTAAACCAACTGGTTTCCAGCACTCAGATAATGTTCTCATCCTACAAGGGTGGCTAATGCGGGCCATTCAATAGTGTAGCTTCCTCACCATCCTCTTCATCTCCTTGGAAACCTGATTGCCACCCAGGTGATTGTAGAAGGGCCGGTCTGTCCAGTGAGTGCTATTATGCGTGACCGAGTTGGTGCGTTGCCGGTTCATCTTAGCAATCATTGCCTTTTCTTCTTTCTGTGAAGGGAAATACAAAACAGAAGCAGTATTACGGTCCGTGCTTTTTAATGTCATAATCATTAACTAGCTTTTCTTCTGACATCATATTTCCCAGAATTTATCCTCATAGTTTTTTGGCATTCATCTGCTGCCCAGCATCATGTGAGTCATGCTATTCCTGAGCGCTAGGTGTTTCTGCTTGAAAAGATGTGAATATTAATGGAGAATCATAGCTTGTCGAGCTAAGCTATTTCAGGTGACAAGGTTTAATAAGTAATTTGAAATAAACAAGAGAAAATAGACTTCTGGATTTATAAAATTGAACTTATAACATTTGTTGGCAAGGAGAAAAAAAAAGGTCTTACCCGCTTCTGACTGCAGCCCACAATGAGGTAGGTTTCAATGTTGTGCTTCTTGAGATAGACGTTTCTTTCTCCACCAAATCCAGGTTCTACATCATAATCGCCATTCAGATAGTTCAGTGTGGCCTTGGTGATATGAATACGCCTGCGATGATAAAAACAACTTTCATAGGGCATAAAGGTAGACAGGAAGTTGCTCTGGAATGGAAACGCCATATTTGGAATGAAACACTAGAGTATTTAATATTGAATATGAGCTGCTTACAATTTTTTTTATAACGTGTGAAACAAAACCCATAAAGAATAAACATTAAACAATAAACACTTCCGTTATTGTCAGCAATTGGCCTTCATTCACTGAAAAAAACAGAAATGAAGAAAAAAGAAACGCTGGGATGATTACTTCTATTTCCAGTGTGACCCTGAGGATATACAATACATTTTATATACCAAATAGCAAATTATAAAACACTAAAATAAGTTATATGTATTATTTTCTCTATTTCATGTTGAGGTTTATTTTGAGAAAATTGCTAAATTATTACAATAATTAGACTTTCTGATGATGTAGTACAGTAAATCCGTCAAGAATCCTTTGCACAGTGTACATACTACAGAAAATAGTATGCTGTTCTGAACATTGTAAAGAAAAATAACTGGAGAGAGACTTGTCTGAACTGGTCTTGTGTTGATGGGGAAAAAAACACATTTTCAGGTTTTAAAAGTGAAGGAACACATGGAGCTCAGCCGAGAAAACATGGGCAAAAAAAAAAACAGAGTTCATGAACCCACCCTGCTTTGCCCCCAGCTTCCATGTGATTGGCCAAGGTGACATCGTTGGACCAGACATCAAACTGCCACTTCCTTAATCCGAGCACCCCACAGTGGACTCTCCCGCTGTGTATACCCACACGCATGTTAACATTAACGCCAGTGACTTCCCTCACCAGCCTGGAACACAGAGACAAAAAACACAAAACACAACTGTTGTTAATACACTTAAT
>JAUMHP010000301.1:2674070-2690171 GCA_032361065.1 Enteromius trimaculatus
TCAATTATTGCCCTGATGGTGGAAATGGAAATTTTCACTGCTCAAGCTCTTTTCTTAAAGCCACTTCACTAATTTGTGAAGCTCAACTATCTTTTGCAGCAAAAAATAAATATATTCTTTGGTTTTTCTCATTGTGTTGTCGATTTTGGGCTTTGTTTTTCCTCCTATATATATATTTCTGTGAAACAGGAAGCCAGGGCTTGATATTTTCATGTTCATAATCACCCTGGAGTGCACCAAACTTTGAATATGAATGGAAATATAATTCATATATTTTCAGATATTTTACTCATAAAAAATTCTAGGGGAGCCAATAATTGTGGTCAACAAGTATTGGAGAAAATCATTTATTTCACTATGAGATTTCTCCCCATTTCAATTGTTTTAATTCAATGATAGATTGGTAGACAGATTGCAAAATGTAGTAAATTTTTTGGATGAAAAATGGTTTTAAGTCAGCTATTTCTATCTTTTGCGGTAGCGTGTCAGTTGGAAATATCAGTTTACATTTGCAAACATTATTTTTGTCATTAATTGTAATAATGCAGTGAGATTATTGTCTGCACAAACAGCCAGTTCTCTTATGTGTTCCACAAAAACCCATATGAATTTGCAAACCTTTTCTTTATCTTTAGTTTACAACTCAGCGAAGCATTATCTAGTACAGATAGTGTCACCTCACTGAGTAATTCATATTGTGAGACATGTTCGAGGAATGTTTTGACAAATACTAGTGATCTCCCAAGATGAAGCATCATTGGCTGCCTACTTGTTAGCGAGAGGAGACTTCATTAACTTGGCAGGCTGTAATTGCTCAGCTTGCTTATGCCATAGCGTGTAAAAAACGGCAAAGTATCTGTCTACTCTTTAATGTCACACGCCCAACACCACTATGGCTTTGGGCTTTTTCCCAGCCCCTCCTGTTGGCCTGGTTAATGGTTAGTGGTTCACACCCCCTTGTTCAGCAGTGATTGCAGAAGCAGAGCTTCATAACAGCAATGTGGTAATGTTTAGGCTCTTTCTACAAGCAAGCGGTGGTTCAATACCCCTGTGAATGGTCTGGAATCAAGAGAAGCACAATTGGAGAGAAGTTCTGAAGTTGCGTGAGAGTGAAGTGATTCATCCTGGCAGACAGAAACCCTCCTTCTACAAATCCGTCAGAATCTCGTTCACGCGCTTGTTTATATGAGTGCAATATATACAGTATGCTTCATTAATCTGATTGTTTGTCAGGAACCGTCATTTATATTCATTAATTAGCTCTTAAAAAATTATTCCGACATGGATCATTGCTAATGAAGGTACTTGTGGATCCAAAATATTAGGTTCCCCTGGGAGGGTCCTGTAGTTCTACTGGTTGTAAATGATGATCATGTGGTTGTCTTCTCCAGGGCCTAAATTAGAACAATATTACATTGAAATTACGTTTCTAATCTCTAAAAACTTGACCTTTGGGTTCTCAGCCATTATTAAAAAAATACCATTCAGCTCTAGTTTATTTACCTTTATGTTCACACATAGCTGAGGTTGCAGACTTATTTGTTGCACTTTTTATTAAATGTTTTCTCTCTGGAAGTACACTACTATTCAAAAAATTTGGTATTTAAAATTTAACAAAATGTTTAAAAATGTATTTGAAGTCTCCAAGCCTGCTTATATCTGATCAAAAATACTTAAATATTTATAACAAAAATGCTTCTATTCAGTGTTCAATTATTTCCTTCAGAACGAATTCTAATATACTGACTTTGTGCTCTAGAAACATTTCTTATTATCAATGTTGAAAATAGTTGTTTTTTTGTTTAAACTTTTTTTTTGGATTCTTTAATGAACAGAAATGTCCAAAGATTTTTTGTAACATTATAAATGTATTTACTATATCTGGCAAAGACAAAACCCCTCTAAATCCTATTGGTAGTGTGTATTTTTATTTTAGAAATGTATGTCTCATCTTGTATAGCTGCTGTAACACCTGATTTTGCTTTAGTATAATGAATGAAATTATCACTTTAGAAGAGTCAGCAGTATAGTCAATTTTATTTCAGTTGCATTGTGGAAAATGATTTCATCTGTTTTCATCACCTCTCCAGATCTACAGCTGAAGTCTGGGACTTCCTCTGTCAGGAGTGAGCTATGGCTAGTAAAATCCCCTCTCCCCGGATGTGTGTCTGGGGCTGTTACTATAATGATCTCATGGGGCTTTTTTTTTCTTTTTTTGGGCATGTGAAAGTGGGGATGATTTACAGTTGGGGAGGAATCCTTAAACACATTCACAGACTGCTGATCACTATTCTATTCCATGGAGCCATTACAGATGGTCTCATGTAACATGTAATGATTTTCTTCCTGTTGACGGTATGTGGACAAATTAGCTGATAACTGATTACCATTGCATTGTTAGTGTCAAACAGCAGATATGTGATAAAACTTAATTATGACAGAAGGGTAGGTTATAGACAGAAAGCCTGACAACAACAACAATAAAAACTGCAATCCTCCTTCTGTTAAATTTTTCCCAGCATAAGGATACCATCAAGTTGAACTTTAACCTTTACTTCTTTAGAAATGGCTGATGCTGTTATTGTCCTTGACTGCCATCTTAAATAATTCTGTTCTCAATGTCGCTCTTCCTTTCTTCTTGTTTCTCTTTCAGTCACATCTTTCTGAATCCACCCCCTCTCTTGTAATTCTTTCACAGCCTCCTTCTCATTCTCTGTGGGGGAGTCCATATGTGAGGAGGATATGAGAGGAGCTGGGGGTGGAAGCCCATTTAGTAGAGAAGCACGGCTGTTTACGAGAGGAAAACAGACCCTGCTGAAAGGACCCTTGTCTACTCCAGTGTGTCTGTGTGTGTGTGTTCATATATGGGGTTGTGGCTCCTAAACCACTGCAAACAATTTCATATACTACTATAAACACTCATGAATTAATTGCTGCAGTGAAAATCTTTGTAGAGCAATTAAACACTGTGATTTGGCCATCTGGTGTCCGGTATCTGTGTTTTGTTTTGGATTGGAGCTGGGGGACAGCAGCTGGGTCAGGGTCACATTTCCTGCTTTGCAATTGAGGGTCCTTCAGCAAAACACTTACATCACCACCTCCAATCTGGTATGTTTTGGTGGCCATTACCTGGTGCAAGCTGGCAGACCATCTTATACCAGCTGGTCACAACAATTTAAAGTGGCCAGCTTGTGAATTACATGCCCTATCATGTACCAGTTAGAAGTTTGAGATGGATTTTCCAATAGGGCAAAACATTTAAATGTGCAATTTAACTCCAGCCAGGCTGTGAAGTTGCAATTTTCCCACCAAGGAAAAGGGGTGAGATTATTCACAATCTGATGCCTGGGAATGTCTTTGGAGTGTAGCACTGGCAATCTGCTGAGTTGAAAAGACAAGTTCTGTTTGCAAACAGTAAGTGCGAAAGATGAGTCAAGTAAATATTGCGATGGCATTAGACCGCTAATGCTGGGAAGATATCTTCATTATGGATGCACTGCTTTACTCTCACACTCTCAGATGTATTCTAAAAGAACTCTTTGAGCTTCCTGTCTAGATAGTATAAGTGAAAGGCTGGTAACTACTATTATACTTGCATTGCAAAAAATATTCCTTTAGTACTTTAGTACTTTTGTCTTCTTTTCTTTTCTTTTCTTTTCTTTTCTTTTCTTTTCTTTCTTTAGCAGTGCTAGCTCTATGTGATAAAGCTGTTTCTTTTTTAATCAGGATGCTGTTTTAAAAGAAAGCTCCTTATTTAGACAGTACACTAAAGTAGCTCACCAGGTTATAGAACAGCTGATGTTTCATTTTACTTTCAAAAACTCTCAAAGGTGAATTGGGGCTTTTTGGATGTCTTATTGCAGTTGCTGTATTAGCTTAGGAGTGAAATATCTTTATATGGAGCTAATCAAAGGCAATGTCCTGTTATATTAGTTTTTGTGTGCAGTTGCAGGTCAGGCCAATTGGGCAGCGCTGCCGGCTGCACCCTGGAGTTCATTGATGTGGGCAGGGTGAACATTGCTCTGAGCCATAAAGGGGCTTCGCACTTTTTCCATTCTACTTGAATGCCTTAGCTAATGGCCTCAGGAGAAAACCTCTCTGCTTAAAAACCATTCAAAGCTAGTTAGCTGGTCTTGACCAAGCTGATACCCATTTATCCTGTCTTAAAAGGGTCATTGAATGCAAAATTCATTTTGCAAGTTGTTTGAACTCAAATGTGTGTTGGAAGTGTGTGTGCACATCCATCCTATAATGATATATATATCTTTGCAAATCGACTTTCCTAATAAAGAGCTAGTTAGCGGAGTTTACAGTCTGCTCATCACCCCACGGATAAGAGAGGCGGAGTCAATAGAGCTCATTAGCATTTAAAGCAACATGGACTAGAACGGATTGCTGAAAACAGAGCTGATTTTGACAGGGTGTTTTTTACACTACTATTGAGAAATTTTAAACAAAGTATATTATAGACTTTTCAGGCCCTAAAGAATCATATCAACTTATGGAAAATGGCCATTCGATGACCTCTTTAAAGAGATAAAAGACAATTTTCTTTCATCATTTACTAATACACAAAGATATTTAGAGAAATCTCTAGGAAGTCAACGGTAACCAAAATGGTTTGTTTACTCACATTCTTAAAACATCTTTTATGCTCCACAGAAGAAAGACAGTCATACAGGTTTGGAGCAACATGAAGGCAAATAAATGATTAGTTTTCTTGGATAAACTAACATTTTTATTTCTTTATTTTAGTACAGTTATATCAGAACTAAATCATGCATTCTATATTAAGGATACAGTATTTTTATCTTCAAGTTTTACTCAGCTTTCCTGCTCTTTTAAATTCAGGCTTAAATTGTTATCTGCATGTTTCATAACATGATAGCTGATTTATAGCTTGTCTAAGATGGTCATTAGCTGCTTTTTTTTAAACATGCTAATCACCTATCTTGTTCCAAAACACAGTTACCAGTTTAAACTGGATTTTCCAACAGGATTCCCTCTTTTTTTTTCAAGAATTGTCCCTCTTTGCAGTCTCCCGCCCTCATATGTTTAAGTCTCTGCACTGAATCTGCCCATGGGATGAGTATTTCACTTGAGAGGAATTTCCTGTGCTCTTCACAAAGCAGAACGAAGGCAGTGAATAAAAGACAGAGATGGTGAGAAGGAGAGAGAGAGGAAATAGGAACTTGGAGCTTCTTTTGACGCCTTGGCTTGAGCTGACTAATTTACTCCAGCTAGATCTTCGCCTCTCTCCTCCTCCTCATAAAGTGTAAGGTCATATTAATATACGTGCTTGTGCTGAAAAGACAGGTTTATCGCTGAAGCCTGTTGACTTTTGACCTTCCAGGTCTCCACCAGTCATTTTTGGTTCTGTTTGCTCTCACACTCACTCAGAGGACTGCAGATTTGTTGCATTTGTGACTCTGTGGGTCTTGCTCAAATTGCAGTGCACTCTTATATTTTCCTCTGAGGAATTTATTTGCTTGTATGTACAGTAGTGGTTAACAAACTGAGTAATCTAAAGGTTGTAGATTCAAACCCACCAAGGGGAGATCCAAAGTGTCACATTTGTATCCTTGAGCATGGCACTTAATTCCTCCGTAGTTTTATTCAATATTGATTAGCCATGATTTTTAACTTTTACATTATGCAAAATATCATTATGCATTAATATCACATTATGCAGTGTTGACAGTTGTTTGTTCCCAAAGAAAAACAGTTGCATATAAAAAGTTCATTATGTCAGCTTTAGAAAACCAACATATTATGTTATTTAAACATTATCATTCTGAGACGCGTTTTGAATTTTTGATCTAACGTTTTAAACATTAATAAACATTAAAAGTGTTTTTAGTTAAAAAATTATTTAATAATGTATTATTTTACTGGTACTTTTAATAGTCCATTTCTAAAAAATAATTAAACAAACAGCTTTGTTAGTTTTTTCCATTTAAAAAGTTATTTAATAATTTATAAATTCTGATCTGCATTTATAAAATGTGAATTAAACGGTATAGTTTATTAATATGTTACATTTAAATTTTGAATAAATACTTAATAATAATAAAAAATTGTGGGTTTAAAATGTTTAAATTGTATTTATTAAGATTTTTTTTTATTAAAAGATTTGAGTATTTTGTCCCTCGTTAACGACTGATAAAGATTTTTTTGCATTCTATGTTAGTAGCAATGCAAAGGATTCATGCACAGAATAGCTCTGTAATGGTCTGTCCTTTCTTCTGTCAGAAATGTTGCATCACTGTGATGTGGTTGCCAAATATCCTGTCCAGTTATGAATGTGCATGAGACTGGAGCAAATGTACGGGTTACACTGAAAACATTGTTCCAGTTTGATTTTACACATGGATGCACATAATCCAAACAATAAGTAGACGATAAGGGTCGAGAGAAGCGTAAAAACATGTTTAAAGAGTTTCACGCTCAGGCATGGCTATTGAGAAGATGTACACAGTGGAGGAGTCATGCTTTGCTCTCATTACCACCACTTTGCACATCACTTTATATCTTGAAACAGACTGCAGCTAATTCAGTGCAATAAACAGTAAGCATGCTGTCTTGATTTTCTTACTATTGGGATGTGTGATATAGTGTCAAGGAGGCTTTTATAAATAAATCACTGTTGCAACTAAAGTGAGCCGTTAGAGTTATTTTATAATTAATAACTAGTTTTGCGTCTCACAAATGAATAACAATCATGTTGTGGTAATGCTTGTGGGCCTTCTGGGTGTTACAGAGCTGCCACAGAGCTGTGGCTGAATGATATTTTCTCTTGTCATGTCTGCCATGTGGTCTGACATCATCCTCTGGCTCCTTGGAGCTTTTTTTCCACAGCTCTCAGGCTCGACTGCGGGCCATTTGTCAGTCTTGATGTTTATCTCTTTAGGGCTGAATCTCAGAGACAATAGGACTTCAGGCAATGAGATGAAGATCCCAAATCCCACTGTCATTGTTTACAATATTTTTGCTACAGTATACTTCAGTTCAACACCTAAACTTTTTTTGTCACCCGCCGGCGAATCTGAAAACAGTAGTAGTTCAATGGAGTGATTGTGAAGAAAGCAATCTACTTAACTAAAGTGGACATTTCTAACTGATCACATCAAGCTGAAGTCTCAGTGAGAGACATCTAATACCTGTTGATAACTTCTGACTGCAGTACTGTTGACCATCTGCTGTCCAGGAGGCTCTTAGTTAGAGACAAACTCACTTAAGGTCCCTAACAAGATGCTGCCAAACTTAAACTTACAGCATCTCTTTATAAATCTCTCTGTCTATATTTATCATTCTGGCATGCTATTTTTTTTGCTTTTAGCTTTGCTTTTTCAGACAGAGATTTGAATATTTTTCACATTAATTCCTGTAATTAATTCTGTGCTGTTCATAACTTCTAATAATCATGAGCCTGGGTAATTTCACTTCAGAGCTTCAATGATGAATAAAACTAACTGGATAATCTTTCCAGGGATTTCAGTCGGAATCTATAATGTTTGGCCCGTTTTTCATTTCTCTGATTTGAAATAGCATGGATAACATCAGATTTGGGCACTGTGAGCTCGTTCTGAGCTAGCTTGAGTTATGTTATTTGAGAGATTTTTTGTCTTCTTCCAGACATTAAACGACAAGACAAGAATGAGCTTAACAAGATTGATTTTGTTATAAATACAGCAGTTTCTGGATATGCCCTCTTCCGTCTCACTTAGCATCTGTGTGCGGAAAACACAGTTGTTTTCCAGCTGAAATGCCCAATAGTGAGAAGACATCCAGAAGACCTGTGGGAATAGAAGAATGTTTTTAAGAGGGAGGGAGAGGTATAACTGTGCTATATTATCTGTGTGGCCACTACTCTGTGTATAATCTTGTTACCTTACTTAATAGAGACAAGATATAACCCGCTGAGAATCACTTGTTTGACAAGTCTTATAAATGCTTTAGTTACAGTGCGGCTGTGTTTGCGTTCAATAATTACCTCACCCGTCAATGTAGTGTTGAGTGCACTTCAGTTGGCAGAAGTCATGAAATATTTACTGTCCCTCTTACTCAGAGTCAAATCGTATAAGCTGTCCCAGGTGGCTCGGGTGCAGGTTTTTTCAGCGTAATGATGATAGTGAGGTAGAATTACTGTGCCTGCTTTATTTTAATCAATTGATTTATGTTTGTGACTTAGTCACATCCTGTTTTTTTTTTACAGAAAATTATCTAATTCCAATAGGCTTCATTTAGCATTATGCATTATGTAATAGTTCACTTCAGTTTGTTTATTTGTTCAGTTGTTTTCAGGCTTTGTGTGCGCTGTGGTGTGGACTGTTGAACCTGTATACTAATTTATTCAAGAATGAAACAAGTTTGCCATTAAATCATTTACTCTAATAAATGGTTCTTTGAGGACCAAGTCATTGATTTATTCACTTAACTGTTTTGTTCAAACCCACCTACTTATCATAAATGAGTCACTCAGTTCGTTTGTTCACAACACTGGTCCATTTAGGAATGTGTTTTTCAAAGAAGTGATTTTCTTTGCACCTATTTCCATAAACAAAAAAGTGTATGTTATGTAGAATTAACTTCTTACTAAACTGTTTATACAAGAATTGTGTATACAAGTAATCAAGTTCACAGTTGTGCTGATGGTTTGTATGTCTTGTTTGCGTGATGTTTGTTTTAAATATAATGCTTTTGTCTAAAGCAGTTTTATGCTAGTCAGGGTAATCTTGGAGTTTGTCTTGTCCATAATGGCAAATTTATTTTGCAGATTTGTTTGTATGATTTCATTCTATAGAGTTTCTAAAACACCCTTTTAGATTTAGATCCTTGTTATAAATCAATTTTGTCAAAACCAAGCCATATGGGTCAGGTGCATCTGTAACACAGTGACCCGTGGCTCTTTGTTGGAGAGGTGATTCTTTCACACCCTGTTAAGAGATTAAGGTCAGTGTTGTTGCTTCACAGAATTAGTGTCCTGTTCATCCACATCGTGGGTCGGATCTACCACATACTTCTCAGGGATTATATTGAGTGGTAGGTGCTTTAGAAAAGTACTAATCTAAGTTGAGCATAAGGTGGGCCAGAAAGGCCACACAACTGATTTTTGTAGTCATTTTGTTTTATAACTCTCATTATACAAAAATATTAAATATTGTTATTTTATATAATTATATATAATGAGTTGAACAGCAGACTCTGGAACATCTGTGGTACTACTCCACTGTTCCTCAATCCTGCAAAAATTAAATCTTTAAAGTTTGTTTTTTAGAATAAGGTCTTTGATTTCAGTGGGATTTTAGCTGTCACATATCGATCTTCCTACCTGGTTTCATTGCATAAACATACATAGGTGCACTTTTTAATGATACACAAAATATGTACCAATAAGTACATATCACTGCAGTATCTAAAAGAAATGAACACTAGAGGCAGTAGAAGTCAGACACCCTTTCTTCCTTTTCACACACATTTACAGAGTTTCGATTAATTTTCAATTAATTATTTGATTAATTACTTGAAGAATGTCATGTGACTTTCATCATGTGATTTGAAAATTGACGATTTTGAATGTTAGCATCACACATGTTCAGTTTTATATCTATGGGTTTTCATAAACGGTGGGTTTACTTGGTCACTCACAGAGTACAAAGATTTACTGGAGAGGAGCTCTGGTTCAAATCTTGTGTAACTATGGTGCGACAAAACAGTTCAAATGTGCATAAAAGGACATTTGAAAAGACAGGGTTGCGTCAACAAATGCCTTTTTATATCAGTTTTGCATTTGTTAACACTATCGGGTAGGTTTAGGGTTGAATTTGATGTAAACATAGCAAGACGTAGCAATAAAAATGTGCTGGGGTTCACATTTTTCTGGGTTTCTCTGTGAAACTGCGGTGGAGTTTATCAAAACTTGTAAATGGAAAGAAAAGTATAGTGTGACCACTCTTTCATAATCTGATTTGGTTCATTGCCCCATTACTAGGTGTTCATTTATATAACCCATTCTAATTTAAATGTCAAAATATATCAAAGTTTGTGTAACATCATATCAATGTGAATCGTTGTGTTCGAGCCAGTCGAGATCTCGACTTTTGGCCAGCGAGAGCATGTGATTTTGTGCTTGTGTGGTTATTATGTGATTGTGTGCAGTTAACCTGCATGTATTGATTAAAGTCCCAGATGAAAGCCCCTTTATGTTAATGAAGGCCTTGTTTCTTTTTTCCACATCGGCTCTTGAGTGCTTCTGTAGTGAAACACCTCGGCCTCTCTCTCTTCATCCATCCACACTCGCTCGAGACCAATTAATTTGTGTGGAGACTGAATGTAGATGCACTCGCTGGCTGTTTTGGAGGAAAACTTGGGGGATTGTCTTGGCAAAAGGCTTAATTAGTGTGTGAATACAACCGCTGTGTCATTTTGCCCCGATGTCTAGAAGCCAAGGTATTCCACTTTCGCTAGTCACTTTATTTAGGCTGTCGCTTGAGTCAGGACAAATTTTAATGGGTGGGCCTCCCTCTCTCCAAGCCTCATTTGTGCTGTAGTGGTGTGAATCTTTGGTTAGACAGCGGATCGATTCCATTCACAATTCATAGGTTCTCAGTTGAATTCATGAATAATTTTGTTTATTCTGATTTACAAAGAAATGCACTCACGTCTCCAATAATTTGTGCATGGAAGTATTTTAATGTTTATGTGTTTTAAGAATTATTTTTTGCAACTTATGAATAAAGCAACTGATTCAAAATTCAAAAACCCACGATTTAAGATCAATTGCATATGCATTGGCAGGATTTGTAATTGACATGTAATTGAAAAATAATAAAGTGTATTGTTACACCCCTACTGCACTGATATTTATTTTATTTTATTTTTTAATTGGCAGAATTAAGCAGATATGATTTTAGACATGGTAAAATGTGTTAAATAGAGTGCAAATTAGTCTAAATATTTATGAGGTGGGCCATTTGGGACAATATTCCCAGTTGTCATTCAACAATCAATGGCTCTGTCTTGATGTTTTTTTATTTTTTTCTTGAAATGCCAACGATTTTCTAAAAAATATTCTTTTGGGATTTCAAATGAAATTTATTGTAGCCTGTATTCCTGAGATAAATGAGAAACACATTCATGTTTGGAGATCTCGGTACAGCTCTACAAAATACACGCAGTTAAGAGACATCCAACCCCGGATTAAACAGACGGTTGTACATGAAAGCACGACATGCTCTCTGACTCCAGAAAAGCATTTGTGATTCGCGTTTTAACATTGAACAGCAAACAGACAAACCTTGTTGTACCTTCAGCTGTCTCACCGTAAGATAAGACAACAACATCAAAGACAACATAGTTTTCACAGAGGAGAGGAGAGGCCTAAATCAATACTAGATGACAAATACACCAGCTTCGTAAGGAGAAGTGTGTGATATAATGAATAAGTCTGACATTTGCGGGTCTCAGGTGGGCCGCCTGACAGTTTGCTCGTGTTTGGCGGTGCTTGAGGGTGTGGATGGAGGGGAGGATTAGATCCAGGGTGCAGCTGCTGTTTGGTGGTTTGTTGGATTAGCGGATGTCTCTCCTCCTCACACTCAACCCGCAGGAGGCCTAACCTTAGGGCAGCTAGTCTGCCTCGACATAGTCTGGAGTTTGTGTGGGATGCAGTAGCCATAAGGCTAATTAGGATTGATCCACCATAACAGAGGCATGGTTCAGGCTGTATACATGAGCATCTGCTGTGGGGATGCTGTGATAGGCTGGCCTAGGAAAGATTATGACTAGATCCTGCTTGAGAGGGGATAGATTTGTTGTTCTAATGACTGAGATATAGTCTAAAGGATCTGGCTTGATGTTCTACACTTCATGTTCGATTATTGATGCTATTAATGTATTACACCTCAGGTTCAATTATTGCCGGATAGTTGACAGTTTTATTTAGAAGTTTTTTATTTATAAATATATATTTAATTTAGAAGTATTTTTAGTATAATTTCATATTATGTCATATTACTATTTATTATTTTTTATTATTTATTTATTGTGTTTAACTTTATTTACCAAAGCAAATCATTTCATCATACTCAAAACCCTCAATTTGTATGACAGTACTGTCCTTTAGGCATTAAGAATGAAATTGTTTTTGGGATGACAAGCTAATTTTGCACTTTTATTTAGATTGTGTAAATATTTTATGCATACATGGTTTCCAAAACTCATTTTTTTTAGTGTACTCACACTGGTGTTGCACTACATTAACACTACGATTAGCTACAAAATGATTTAAGAAACACAAAGGCACTGTTTAGGGTGACCTGTTCCTTTAAGGAGAATAGCGCCATCTCTGTTTCTAATAGGTCTTTGTTGCAAATGATTGATTGAATCTGTTTAAGGTTGGCGGCTTTGTTCTGTAGCCATCACTTTGGGGCTTCAGCTGTGTTAGTATGCTGATTCTATATATAAATAAATGTAAGTGTTATCCCTGTCTTTAATGAAGTTGCAGGGCATTCTTAGTGAATTTGTTTTATAAGATATCTACAGGCACCCCCTGCTCATTGTGTATGAAGCCTGTGAATCATAAAACAGGATAAGACTCCATTAGGGAAGGTTGTCAGGGAAAACAATGTAAATCAGACAAATAAGAGTGTCTGTGCTTGCTTTACATGGCTCAGACATATGTGTTTTTGAATTAGCATGGCCCACCCTCATTCTACTCCATGCGGCGCTGCCACACCACACATGGCTAAACCCATCAGACACGCTATTTCGGGAAGGCAGACGCCCATGTTACCAAGGAAGTGCATGAAAATAAGCGGGTCTCAGAGCTTTGGAAGCTATAAGCATGAAAGAAGATTCATTCAGCAGTCGGGGGATAACCATCCGTAGTGAGGTTTGGGGTGGGGTTTTTAGGAGGGTTAGAGGGTTCTCTGCCCTTCTGCCTGTATGTGGTGCCTTCAGAATCCCACATTTGTGGAGATGATGATGATGGGAGAAAGCATGAATAGCCGAAGGGGAGAGATGAATGAAGACAAATCTTTGTTCTGCCCTAATAATGATGGTCAGCAAAACAGAGAGAGCGAGAGAGAGGGAGAGAGAGATAGGCTGAAGAGAATGATAAGAAGGCAATGTTTTAAAGAAATTACCAAACTAAAAATGATTATTGGGTCATAATTTTCTTAAAAGTCTTTACAAATCCGTATCAGTGTTGTTGCTGTTTTATATTTTCTGTGATCGAAAAAAAGCTGAAATAAAATCTAAAAATTAAATGAAAAGCTTGAAATGAGAATGAAAAAAAAACCCTACTAAAAGTGAAAAAAGCAAAAATACTAACATTAAAGTAAAAAATTTCAAAAATGAATAATAATAATAAATAATAATAAGTACATCATAATTAAACAACACTGATCTGTATGCTGTTCATTTAAAAAATTATATTTTTATTTATATTATGTAGTTTTTACATGCAACACAAAAAAGCTCAAACAACAAACAAACAAGCAAACAAAAACCAAAGATACAGGCATAAATGCCTGTACAAATTAATTATAATCTACAGTATATTCCATGTTTCATAAAAAACAGTAGTAAGGGTTTAAAATGAGGTCGAATTAAAATGACAGAATGTTCCTTTTTAGGTGATATATCCCTTTTATTTAACAAATGTGGCATCCAGCTAAATAAAAACTGACTTTTGATGGTTGTGATCCAATATAGGATCAGAAGACTTGTTCATGGCGGGTCTAGTGTAATTGGGCTCGAATAAAGTTCTCATCCTTTCCCTCTAGAATGGTTCGGTGGACTTATTGTATTGTTGCGAGTCAGGGGAGGAAGTCAATATTGAGGCCATATGAACACCAGCTACTGTCATATTTCCAATCAAAGTTTCCTGTCTGCATTGCTCTGGTATTTCATGTGGTCTGTACAGTAACAGTTGTGGCCAACCTGGGAATACTGGGGGAAACAGATCACTTCTGCACAGCTTTAAAAACTCAGTAGAAGTAAAGATTAAATAGAAATGAGTTCCTAGCTTGGTAAAACTAACATTTGAAATCGCAAGCTATTTAGAAAACACTGTTATAGAAATTTGGATATCCTTAACAAATTTTTACTGTAATCAGGCTTAATGATTACAGTACAGTTCTTCAGTTCTGAAGACAATTAAAGCCAATGAACATTAACATATTTTATTAGCGCTTGATGAGGAACACTCAAAGGCTCAGTCTCTAACTCCTTACTGAGTTAATACAGTAAGTTGAGTTTTACAACTTTTGGAATTTATTCAGCGATTTTCTGGGTCTGGCAATAGCACTTTCAGCATAGTTTAGCATAGATCATTGAAAAAGCCTAGAAAATCACAACTTTTTATTTTCCGCTGGTCTTACACGATATAACTACAGAACAGTCACGTTTTAAAGAGGAAAAATATCGAAACTCTTTGATCATTTAAAAATGGTAAAACTTAACTTTTTAACTCTGGGGGAGTTGGAGAATGAGCCTATTTATTTATTTTTAAAGTAGAGTGTTGCTTTAAGCTTTAAAGCTCATTGTCCTTCCCCCTATGGATATCTGTAAAACTATAGTGTATATATATATGTAGTTTAACTCTACTATAACTATACAGTAACTGTAGTTGTAATATAAATGAAAATAAATGAATATAAATCCTATCTATCTGTCTGTCTGAACAATTTATGATGCTATTGTTGTCCGATTTTGTTTCTAGAGCTGTACCTGCACAACTAGAACTAAAAAAATGGTCATCAAGTAGACTTGCTTTAAAAAGGCCTTTTGACATTTAGCTTCTCGACCAATGGTGTGAGTTTGTGAGGCTATGTGTTTAAGTCGACAATATCAGATTGAAGACACACTGGAGTTGGCAGTAGGAGTGCCTGGAGACTATCATTATCTTTAACTGTTAAAATACTGTAGAAAAAAACCTTCATTGCCTTTGTGCAATGTCATTCTTTAGATTTGCGCTCCGTCGTAGCTGAAGAGCATCTGGGCTGGTTCTGGAACATTCTGCTCACTCACTGATTCATTAATTTTTTACTTGTGCTCCTGCTTACAGTCTATCAGGCTGTTAATTATATTACCATCTCAGTCACACACACATACTCCTCTCTCTCTCTCTCTCTCTCTCTCAACACACACAGACACACACAGCCCTACCCCTCGCTCATACCGCTCTCCCACTTGCTGGAAGGCGGCAGTATGAACGGCGCATACTAAACTCACACATGTGCTTCTCTGGCCATTGTCGAGGACCGTGTACTGTAGCTGTCGAGGTCACGTGACCGAAGCGAGGGAACTCTGAGGACACCTTGAGCTCACCTGCCACCTTTCTTTCCTCTTCTCTCTCTCTCCAGGTCCATCTGTGTTTCTCTCTCTTCCTCTGTGCTAGACACTGAAGAACAGGATCCTACAAGCAGATCTCATCAGGTAGGCTCTTTATCCTTTTTTTCTGGCTTTTCTTTCTGTCTCTCTCCTGCTCTCTGCCTGCCTTCTTGCCGTGCTGCAGAGATGCTGCGTCATTGTGTGTAACGCTCTGGCACATAAGGTGTGTGAGCATCTGACAGGCTGATACGGGCAGTACCGGCATCCTGATTTCTTCTAACAGCCCTCTCTATCTTTACATTTCATTCTTTTTCTTTCTAGCTATTCTCAGCCCTTTTTATTATTTTGTAAATGAATACTTCTCTTTATATGCATTGTCTGTGCATTTTTCTGCAGTTTTTGAGCATCCCTGTACCTGTTAATAACAATTATGCCCTCATAGCTCTACATGTTGGATATGTTGAAGTAGATCCATGTCATGTAATTTTGTGTGTGTATGCTGGGTGGGAAACATGCTTGTTGGATTCAAGGTGACGTGATGTTGCCTGTCTAGACACCTGCCATTAGCATCACCAGACTGTCCAGGTACATAACGGTGATAGTGGCAGTGATTTAATGATGGTGTGGGTCACTAAGGGTGGGTGATATAAATCACAGCATGAGTAATTGTATATCATAGGAATATATATATATATATATTGTGTATATAATATATATATATATAATATATGTAATATAAGAATATAATATTCTTTTATACATTTAAAT
>JAUMHP010000301.1:2697649-2716739 GCA_032361065.1 Enteromius trimaculatus
TACTGATCTCTGCCTGTACGACTATTCTTAATAAAAGCTGCAAATGGATCTCTCTCTGCCTTCGGCCTCGTCACAGTGTGATATATTGAAGATTCTTTGATAAATAGAACAGAAATTAACAATTTATTTGAAACTTTTTTTTTTTTTTTGTAATTATACATTTTTAATTTAGAAAAATTAAATGCATCCTCACTGGAAATAATAGAAGTATTTCTATTAAACAAACATAACACGTTTTTCTGAAATATATACACGTGTGCATATGTGTGTATTTATATACGATTAATACAAATTCAAAACAAGCATACATATATTACGTAAATAAAAACATTTATTGTTGATGTGATTAATTGTTTGACCTATACACACGCTATATTGCCAAAAGCATGGGTTCACTTTCTATACTATATACTGCATATACTATCTGTTGTACTTATAAACCGACTACAAAAGCCAAAGATGCTTTTAGCCAAGCCAATGAGAGAGACTCTTATAAAGGTGGTCTAATAGAGCACTTAAAGTTATACCCAGCACTAGGAGCCATTTGGACCCCTGTGATTTGTTAAAGGAAACAGGCCTACAGTCCTGATAAAGCCAATCTATAAATACAGCTGTGACGACAGCGGTGCACTTCAAGCTCTCATTGACTAGAAAGTTATTTTAGACGCAGGAACATGCTGTAGACCAGATCATCTGAAGTGAGTCTACCTTACGTTACCAAACGAATTACAATATAGATTCTAGAAGATGTCTGTTGATTCTAGAAATACGGACAGTTATCACGTTTACCTCCATCAAATAAAAGTATGCATGTTTCTACGAAGACCAAAAGGTTCTTTATAATGGAAAATGTTCTTTAGATTTTGAAAACGTTCTTCAAACTTTAGTAAAATGATTAGAAAAGTTATTTGGGGAACCTAAAATAGTTCTTCTGGAATTGTCCCCTTTTTGGAACCTTTATTGTTAAGACTGTGAGGAATTATTAGTGAATAAGACACTTGATTCTGTGGTAAAAGACGGTGTGCAAAAATCACAACTGTTTAGTAAATTCGCCTTGGGCCTTCCATTCAAAAGCAGTCAGAGAAAACAGCGGCGAACAAAGTAAAAGAAAAAGATATGGACAGATTCACTAGATTTCCAGGGATTCTGCCTTTTCTCAGCGGTAGTGTGTCAGGGTAGAGGAAGTGTGCCTCAAAAACAAAACCCCCTTTTCACTCCTCGAGACGTGCTCAGTGTGGAAATAAACTCCTGCAATCCTCAAACAAGAGTGGAATGAAGAGAGAAGCAGAGCTGGGGTGGACAGAGAGACAAGGCTGAGAAGAGCGTCAGGACTGCAGTCGAGTGGATCATAGTTGGTCCTCTGTATATTTTAATGCATAATTAATACTCCACCTGTTCCAGTTCAGAAAAGACAAGAGCGGCTGGAAACGAGAGAGGAGGAAGACATACTAGACAAAGAGAGATTGAGAGAGATATAAAAGCGGGAGTGTAAACATATAGCAACACCATAGCCCTGTGTATACCATTATGCTAATTAGCACTCATTTACATACATATAGATCTTGTTGTGTCTTTTGGAAGGGTGGGCGGAGACATACATAGAGGTTCCGGGGTTTGGATCACTGCATGTCCTTATGCTAATGAATCCTACCCTTAGAAAATACAAACACAGCGTTTGTCCGCTATATTTCTATATGAGTTTTATAATGAGGACATATTTATCATTATGCAAATACTCAGTTTGACTATTATAATTACTTATTAGCAGAGTTGGCAGTCATTATTCATTAGCAGAGTTCTTTGACTCAGCATTCAGGTGGCACAGAACAAGCTGGTGTCCTGATACTTTCTAAAAAAAAAAAAAAGCTGTCCGTTCTGAAAATATGCTCAGTTATAATGTTTAGCTCCCTTAAAATAAATGCATTGATGGTTTCATGAAAAACTAAGCTAAACTAAAATAACTTATATAATTTAATAAGATAACAAAAATGTTATTTTATTTTTTAAATGAAAAAAATATGTAATTTCATTTAAATTCTTGTTAAATTACTATTACTATAAAAAAATTTACCAAAAAAATATCTATATTCATGGCAAGTACCCAGCCTACTACATTCACAAAAGTATTTCAATGTTCTGGTGACCCATGTTATATTATATTGGTGTGGACTTTGCTGTAAAGGACAACTGATTAAAATAATAAGTGTAATACTAAGTGCCAAATGATTATAAAATACATTCTCCAAAAGAAATACAGTCTTCTTCAAAAACAAAACCTAATATGACCTGCAAATGGTATTCTGATAAATACACAGTGTGAACACATTTTATTGGAATGAATCCTGATTCCCATCCTGTTTGATTCCTGATCCCAACTATGCTTTTTAGATCAATCATATTTCACAGTTATGCAGTCCTGAACCCTCTACCGTCGAGCTCAATTTATCCTTTATTTCTCTCCCTTATGTTTACTTCAAATAGTCACACTTGAAATAAATAATACTTGTGTCGATATTTTGATCTCACAAAGATGCCTCTGATGTGTTTCATCTCACCCTTCAACCAAAAAGAAGGACGTTCTATCATGAACAAACTATACAAAAGTATAACAAAAGAATCTACAATATATATATAAATATATATATATATATTTTTTTTTTTTTCCCCACAGACTATTTTATGAATAAGAATGAAAAATGTAAACAAACCTACATTAAACCAACATTAAGCTACATTAAACCAATTACATTCTGTAATAAAGCGTCTGTATGGATCTTCCTGTCAGCAGAGAACATACATTGTGTCATCTGTCTAATCTGTGTGGACTGACAGAGACGGCAGGCTTCCACTGTGAGAGGAATTGTGAATGAGAGGCGCAGCGCTCTGCTTGATTCTCATTGGTTTAGACAGTGCAACAGACTCATGTCAGGCTCGTTGATAAGCAAAGCCTGCAGGATATGTTGATTACCACAAAACATTCTGTGACAGCAAATATTTGGAACTCAGGCGCAGGCATGACAGACAGAGAGGTGTTCGCTGTAATTTCATACTGCAGGTTAAAGAAATGGATTGCAGCATTTTGAAATATTACCTTGCTGCTTGTACAGCTACATTCTCAGATAAACATACAAATACTCTGTATGTTTGTGAAGCACACATATTGCAAGTGCCTTACTGTAAGACAACAGAAGAGGGTACGAAACAATAAAGCATTGTCTCTTCATATTTACTCTGTTATAACTCCTACACACCCTGAAGTTGTAAACAAGTGATCCAAATCTTTAAAGGGCAACCATAATGAGAAACAAATGATTAAATGCATTACAATATTGATTTGAGTGAAACTGATTCCATTAAAGAAGAGCCTAGAGTAAAACAAGACCTACATTAAACAATCACATTCATGTTACAAGTCACTTGGTGAATCACAAATGGAGAAATGCAGAGTTTAGCGGGCATTAAAAATGTATTTCTCTGCAAAAAAAAACATGCCTGATCAAAATAATAAAAAATAAAATTAAAATTAAAAACAAGCAAACAAACAAAAAAGAATTATAAAAATGCATTGAGCCATATAATTAATAAATGCACTATAATTAAAGGAAATAAATAGTACTTAAATAAATAAATAATACTTTTATTCAGCAAGAAATCAATAAATTGACCGAAAGTGAAAGTAAAAAAATTAAAAAATAAAATTCACAGTGTTACATATGGAAGACATAACAAACTCACAATTCAATTTGTGTGATATAAACTCAGTTGCAAGTTATTAAGTCAGAATTGCGAGATAAAGGCCCGGGGCTTAGCTTAAGCCAGGACTAGGCATTAGTTTAATTAAGATATTTAAGCAACTTTTACAAAAATGCCTTATAAGAAAATATTACAGGTGTGCATCTTAACACAGAACAATGACACTGACATGTTTTAAGATATGTCAGAGCAAGATACTTTCATTTTGAGACAGCTCCAACATGCAATTTAGTCTGGGACTAGCTTGAGCCTTGTCTGTGAAACTGGGGGAAAAAGATTTGTGAGACTTTATAGCTCACAATTGTTACTTTAAATCTCCCAATTTTGAGAAAAAAAAGTCAGATTTGTGACATAAGTTGCAATAACCTTTTTTAATTTGTTTTTATTCAGTGGCAGGAAACGGGCTTCCATAGTTACAAAAGCTTCCTGATTCAAATATATGCTGTTCTGAACTTATTACTGAATCCTGGAAGGAAATTTTATAATTTCCACAGAATATTAAGCAACACAACAAATTTCAATATTGAAAATTAGAAATGTTTCTTAGGCAACAAATCAGCAGATTAGAATGATTTCTGAGGGATCATCTGAAACTAAAGACTGGAGTAATAACAACACAAATAAATTACTTTTTATTTCGACACATATTACATTTAAAAATAGTTATTTTCAATTTTAATAATATTTTACAATATTACAGTTTCTACTGTATTTTTGATCAAATAAATCAAGCCTTGGTAAACATAAGTAACTTAACTGAAATCTATCTAAAATGTGTCTGCATCACTAAAAAAAGCATTATGCGGAGACAATAAACGTTATGATTACTGACATAAAGTTTGAAGTCTATTGTGTACAAGAAGAAATAAGCTGACGTGATGTGCATTATTTGTGCATACAGCAATGGAAAATGCAATATCACTGAACGGCCAAAAATAAATTATATTTCTCATATCTTCTTAAAGTCCCAAGATACGGACGATTACACACTATCGGAAACAAGCGCGTTTGCTGTAAAACATCATATCCGTGCTTTAATAGCTACACCTCCAGAGGGATCGACCTGTCATTTCAGAGAGGAGAGAGTCGGAAGACATGTTTTGAAGGTGGAGTGAGCAGTCGCTAAGAGCTGACAGCACTGTAAACAGTTCCTATAGCGAATCTTCCTGTTCCTTCGTACTGGACCGCTATCTCACACAGAGTAGACGCCACAGGAGCAGACAGCCGCCCACCACTACAATGATGTCACCCGTCATTAACGGAGCTTTGGGCTTTGTTTTAGCAAACATGCTTTTTCAAACCATCTGGCTCAGTTGAGTGTTGATGCTCCAACATGATATCTTTATATTTCACTGGCTGAAATATGTTTGGGAAACATGTCTGGCACAAGAGTGCTCCATCTGTGTGCAGATGATACAGAACAAGCTTTTCCAGATGTACTGACACAGTACTTCACGTAAATAAATTAATATTTAAAACATAACGTTGTTTCCTTTTTATACACTTTCGAGGTGATATATATAGATTGCTTTATTTTTATGAGTCAGTTCCCCCCACTTACGACACTTACACGAGCTGGTTCTTGGTTAGTTGTGAATAAAAGAGGCATGCCAGTGTAGTTCAATTCACTAATAAATAACTCTTAAGCTGGGTCTTTGCAGTGAAATAACATGGAAATGTAGTATGAATCATAATAATATGACTCTGATGAGCTGGTTCATTTAGTGAATCAAAACTAAGGCACAAAACAAATGATTCTCATGAGTTGTTTCTTTTATGAACAGTTTAAAGAGCTGTTTGCATCAGTCTGAAACACTGCCTGTATACTTCGATCATTAGCAAAAGAATTTATTATATAAGCAAAGTCTATCTATCTATCTATCTATCTATCTATCTATCTATCTATCTAATTAGGGCTATGAAATATAGCACACTGTATCTGCTCTTATTGTGCTTCTTGGCGCAATTGTTCAGCTAATAAACAGTTTAAAGGTAAGCACTGTCTTGAAGATCAGCTCCAAACATCTGTGCATGTTGTGTCCTTTCACAGGTGTAAAGCTCATTACAGGATCCAGTTCTGATTGAGTGGGTGGTCCCTTCGGATCACACAACTCTTTCATCTTACACTTCGAGGGGGTCTGAAAGTGTGGGCGCTCTTACAGGGATGCCACATTCTAAGATGGAGGCTGGCTGGGATTGTGTGTTAAAAGCCTTGATTACTGCGAGAGAAAGAAAACCTGTCACTCTGCAGGAAGTCTGTCTTTTATCCTGTTTCCTCCACTTTCCACCTTCTCCCCGCGGACTAAAGATCACAACAGCAGAACTGCTATGACACTAAACACGGCACTCATCTTCTCTCTTGAGACGTGTGTGTGTGTGTGTGTGTCGATTTATTGTGATTCGCTGCTGGGAGAAATCTCATGAAAACAGAGTGTTTTCTCAGATGTCTTAATATAATCATCCATCTATTTGTTTTATCTGCACTTAATGAAAGCGCTCACTTCAGCGCCCCACAATGAACCACGCTTGAGTTCCTGTGGTATTGATTGGGCTCAACAGTAATTAAGAGCGATAGCCATCTCCTCCTGCTGACTCTACCCATGACACAGATCACTTCCCTCTGCTGCCACTGAAATCTTCCCCATGAAGGAATAGTTCATCTAGAAATAAAGTGTTTTCATCATTTACTAACCAACAATGCTGTTCCAACCCTTATTTTTTTCCTAACATGAAACAAAAAATATATGATAAAACAAAAGTGGATAGTGATTTATATTACGCTCCAAAAAAAAGCGCGATAAATGTTTACAATGTGCACATTTTATACCCTTCCACAGCTCAATTAATCATGTGACAAACTCAAATCAGTACCATGTGTTGTCAAATTCTCAAGCAAGTAATTATTATGAAAACTAACTTACATTTATATTTGTTCCTCTAGCTATTGAAATGCCTCAAAAGACTTGGAACACCACAAAATATTCTGATGTTTTTGAAAGAGGTCTCTTACGTGCACCAATGTCTTCAGTGTCACATGGCATATCACTCTAATCATTCTACCTGATGCTCAAGAATTAAGATTCATCTTTAAAATAGCATATTATCTTGTTCCTGAATTATTTGATCAATATAATCCAAAAAAAAAAAATACATTTGTAGCATTGTACAAGTCTTTACTGTCGCATTTATTTCTTTGAATGATTTAATGCATGTGTACGTTAAGTATTCATTTATTTTAAACAAATAATTAATTGATTCATCTTAAAGACCACAAACATCTGAATAATATCCATGGACTTTTTTTACTACACTATCTATCCTTGTAGAGCGTCATCCTCCAGTAGTAAAAGGGAATATGTCTACTCCATTTTGTCTTCAAAAGCATCTTCTCTTTGATTCAGATGACACAGAGTCTGTCTGTGTCCGATTCCTTTTTATCTTGTCCTCTGCACACTGAGATGTTAAATATGTGATGCTGACAAGAATCGGAGTGCCCGGGACAAACCTTCACATTTTTATTTGATCTGCCACCACAAGGATTTCCTCTATTGCAGGCCCCAGTTCTAGATGTGCTTCCTGTGCTGCTGCTTCAAACGCTTGGTAGATGTTTCAGAGACTTGGTGAACATTGTTATTTTTACTTCTTGGTAATAATAAAAAAAGAAAAAAAAAAAAAAAATCACCCATATATTTACATTAAAGAAAGATCACCCTATGGAAAAAGGTGTCTTTTAGAAACTGCCAGGAAATGATCAGCTTTGCTTCTGATGTATTAACCTTAAACTTTGAGGTTTGGCTCAGTGTGCGTAGAATGTCAAAATGTGCCCTGAACTGCAGCCGAACCCTGCACGTCTTCAGAGGCAGAAGAGTTTTCAACTTTGCGGCCACTGCCGAATCTAGGAAATGACATCATCGGCAGCAGACAATGATGCATGAGCTTTTGCCCTGGCAGGTGGCAGATCAGACTCTCTGTCTCGAAAGCAGATGTTAAATCAAGATTTAAGAACATTCGCTCTCCTTGAGTTTTAAAGGTCTCCTCGCCTGGGTTGAGAAGCAGATTTTCCAGACATGAGAAGGATCAAGATTCTGCTGCTCTGTTAAAACAAGTTCTGGTCATCTTCTATTGGCATCGCAACCCTCAAACGTTTAAGATTTCATTTACTTTCAGCTATTTTGCGCTTTGTTTCTGGAAAAATACTTAGCCATCATGGTAGACATCTCAGTCAAACTGACTTCACACTCACTGCATCAAACGCTGGCTATATTTATAGCAGTACTACCCAGTTTCTTTAGAATTGATCAGCAAATGAGTTTTTATATCACTCTTGCATTCATTAACAATATTGGGTAGGTTTAGCGTTGGGCTTGGTGTTTTTGGTGTAAATATTTTCAATACATGCATTTATTTTGTTATTTTTAATTCTTGAAATATTTATTACATTTGTTTAACGCCACTTTGTAATATTTATTGCAAAAAGCTAAAAATAAATCTCAATGAAATTAAAAATAATTACTTTACTCTAATAACAGGCAGAAAATGCCAAGTTAATTAGTAAATATATAATCAGTACTTAATTAGTAAATATTTCCTGATTATAGTGTAAAAATCTAAAATATTGAATATTTCTTAAAGAAAATATATATTTTTCCTCACACAGTAGCCTGTAAATACACATGTAAAGGTGTGTCATCTACATATGTCATTTATATATTATCTATAAATATATCATTTATATTAGACCATCTATAAGTTTGAGGGGACATACACGTACTGAAAATAAAAACGAAAAAACCCTGCTATAAGAACATTAATTTGTTCCCAACTCAGGATAACTTCTTTCTTACATGTTACATTAGTTTAGACACATTCACATCTAAGACGTCCTTTCATGTCAATCATATTTCTCTTTTTTTCTATTTCTCATTGAATTTAGGACAGATGATTGAGGAGAGGAGCAGCCTGTACAGATCAGTGACTTTGGCACTCCAAACATCTCCTTGAGCAGTGTAAATCTAGCAGTGCATCGGGAGTGAGCTAAAGAAGAGCAGTGTCTCTCCTCCTGGGAGCGGGACTCCATCAGTACCCTGATAATGAGGGGCTCTCCTGCAGGAATTCTCCAAATGGACTGATTTGTAATTGATTTGGTGCATTAATTACCGTCCGGTTCTGCCTGTGTCATGGTTAATATTGCACACTTTTGATGAGAAGAGGATCCGCACCGGGATCGTTTGGACCAATGGCAATTATTCAATTAGAGCTGCGGTGCTTGCTGTACATCTTCATCCAGACACCAACGCATGCCGTCCACCACAGACAGTGCGGCTCATGATCTAATAATATATATATTTTTAAACAGATTATATACACTGTTTTGTATTAAATAATAAATTACTGCATGCATATTTTTTTTTAACCATTAATACATGTTTTGCATTTATTGTAAAATATATACAGTATCAAACTGTATTTTTTATTTTAAATGAATGTAAAAATCAACAGATTTGTTTTGTGTGCACACACATTTTAATTCTAATATATGACGGGTGGCATGATAAACAGGTTCGATACGTCAGTGCAGGGTTCAATGTTCAAAATGTTCAACAAATATTCTATGCTTGTTTTTTTTTTTTTTTTTTAATTCTTTTAATTTTTTTTTCACCTAGATGTAAAAATACTAATTATTTTATTACATTATGTTTTATATAATGTGCAGTACATATACATACAAGGAATAAATTCTTGAAATATCCACCTTTTTCCTAAACACGGAAGTAAACCTATGGGTGTGGCTTCTAGTTCATTAGACGCTATAGGGAAATAACGAGGAGCATAACAACGAACGGTAAAACTGTTCGCCCTACAAACCAGTGTTTTCATAATTAAGATAATACAATAAAATAACATGATAAGACAAACCAATTTTCAATATCATGCAGCGAAACGAACTGTTTTGTATCGATAAAATATATACATACGCAGAAGCTATACACATTTTATTGCAAATATGAAAATATTACAGAATATTTGGATTTGTGCCGAATGAGAGAGGTATGCTACACAAGCACAAAGCTCCACTTTGCACACAGTCGAATGCGCAAGTCTCAACTGTTTACTCGTAGAGTATACTCATTGGTCTAACATTAATAATGTAAACATTACAAAAAATGTTTTTTACATTTATTAGATAAAATATGATATATATTTACATCGGTCAAATTTTACTCATTCAGTGTTTTACAAATAAATGTAAACCTTTATGAGATTTTTACTGTATACACACACACATTTCATGATACTATATTTAAATATAGAAATACAATTACTATAGAAATTATTCAATAATAAGCTACAATACATCTAAAAAGTTAACTTTTTTTATTCCTTTCCGTCTTTATTATTTTACTCCCTCCCTTTTCTGTTTAACATTTTAACCTGTATGTTTGTTACAAAAGACAAAGTCAAGTAGTCCTTGAAAGTCGTCTCTGATGACTGAAGATGGAGATCACAATGAAAACAATGTGCCTTTCAAACAGCTTCATTCACAGTCACTTAGAGTCACAAAAAGCTTGTTTATGATTCTCTGGCCATTTAAAGCTTCTGTAAAGGCAGTGATAAGTTTGTTATTCACCAGCTTATTTTCAGTCACTGAAAGGTTTTGTCGGGCATCTCACGAGAGACGGCCTAATGCGAAACGCACCTGAGTGAAACTTCTCCGAAAACCCGTTACTTCTGATTGGTTTTGAATGACTTTTCCCCTGATATCAACAACAGCATCAGGTTAATTGCTTATTTTCAAAAATATGAATATGCATAAGATCTGCTGCATCGAAATTAAAACGCTAAATGAAGTCATTGTTCATTAGTTTAACCCCTTCGGGCAGAACAGAAACGAGAGAAACATGCCCTGTTTACGCACAGCCTTGTCATATTAATCCAAAATAATTACAAAATGATAAGAGTGTTTTAAATTATTTACGTGACCTGTGAATATCACAAAGAAAAGTTATGATGAACGTGCTTTAGGGCTGTAAATCTAATAGTCTCTCTGGAACGAGTTGGTGTTACTGAATTACGTACCGATTTCATTTAGCCGAGAAACTATTGCTCATTTAGTCACACAAACTAATTTTAGCTGTTTGTCATAGATCTGTTATGCGGATGAAATGGTATGTCTTATTAGACTAAATTAGAGAGGAATACGCTTTCCTTTTAGACCTACTTAGAATAAAATCACATATTAGCCATTAAGAGACGTCTTTATTGTTTTTTTTAGATTTGCAGCCATTTGTCATACAATCGAACACTCTCAGGAAAAGGTACAAACGCTGTCTCTATGGCTGTACCCTTTCAAAAGGCACTAACATGTACCTCTCGGATACTAATAAGTACACTTTAGGCACTAATTTGTGCCTTTGAAGATATAGCTCACCCAAAAATGGAAATTCTGTCATTAATTAGGCTACTCACTCTCACATCAATCTAAACCCGTAAAACCATTCATCATTGGAACAAAAAGCAACACATGCAATGTTTGTAGATCGCTAAAGTAGCCCATGTGACAATAAGGGTTCAACCGTAGGTTTACAGAGCTACAAGAATACTTTTTGTGGGCATTGGCAAAAGACTAACTAAAAATAAAAACAAATTAGCAGTCACATTTATACTATTGGAGGCTTAATGGAAGTCTCTGTTGTGATTCATATACATAGCTTTGTCTCAAATTTTTCATCTAACATTAAAATAAAAAGAGGCACAAATGAGACAAGTGTAGCCATAAAGTCTGAGCATAGAGATATGATTTGTATCTAAAATTTGGTCTTGTAAATAGCAACTTCATAATAATAAGAAAAAAAAAAACAGATATTGAATAATTGTCATTTGTGACATTCTTTTGTCCAACTAAATTCCAGCAGTAATCCACTGAGGTCCTCACCAGCATATCTGTCTTTTTTTAACAGCTAACACCAATGGGATATAAGACAGTAATGCATCTAAGGTCAAAACTATCTGTCCCAGTATCACCTGCAACTTAGTTGTCCCCATTACTATAAACACTGATGGGACGTAACCCACTTTAGCACAAGTACTGTTTCTTGAGAGCTTGACTTCTGAACTCTACCTGCCAGAGTGTGAACACAATGATACAAGTTGCATGTTTTCAATGCCGTAATGCATTGGAATGCTTTGCAACAAGACTAAACACTATTGTTGACATTACAAAATCAGACATACAATAACAACCAGACTATGTGGTGTTACACACAGGAGGCAGATATACTGTAGCACACTTGCTAATGCTAACTGGAAATAGAGATTAGCTAACACCAACCGCTCTTGCCGCTCTGAATTAAGACTATTAGTTGAGAATTGTTGGGATGTGAATTGATCCACCGGCTTTTTAAAGTACACAAAGGGAGGGATGTTGCCTGTGTGGACGGCTGATGATCTGAAAGCTAATTAGCCTAACCTCTGCTGTGTCTTTTTCTTAGCCAATCATTACCACTGCTGAGGTGTTTTCAGATAGGGTGTCAAATCATGCTGAGCTATTGGCGAGCCCAGTTTTTAGCTTCACCGTTCACGCCGCAGGGTTGTTATCCTGATGCCTGCAGAGAACGGTTCTGTTTAATAGATGCAATAGTCATATTAGTTAGTATGCTGATAGGTTTTGTTTAATAAAAACAAGAGGCAGGAGCCACTGAGAGTTTTTCTCTCTGCTCTCTCTAGCTGTCAGACAGACAACATTGACTACTGGGAGAATGCCCGGCATTTACAATAGATTTCCCTCAAGAAATCTGCTTGCAAACTCTTCTGAAGCATCTACATAACTGTTTATCAGCTTCTGTGCCACTTTACAAGAGAAAAAAAGAAGAAGAAAAAAAAAAAACAACATATATAAGCTTTGTGACTCCATTTACCTTCCACGCATTCACTCTGAAGTGATGTTCACACTGACAGAAACAAAGCAGTCATAAGTCAAGAGTTACTAGTAGGCTTATACAGTTACATTCTGATCGGCTACAAGAAATCAAGAGCGCTCAAGTCTCAAATCAAGAAATCAAGAGTCTCAATTAGGCCTTGAGTTAATATTTTGGAATAAATGTGAAATATTTAAAAACACTAACTTGAGAGTCATGTTTTGCTTTAATTTAATTGTTCATGTAAATATCTAAAACACATTTTTCCGATTAACCAAGAAAATGTGACTGGGCCATTAAAAAAAAAAGGACACCACTGATTTTTATAATTTATATATGTATGCACTGTATGTATAGTATGTATGTATAGATACACAAACACATTCTAAAATGTGTATAGCCTACCTATGGAGGCATAAGCTTCAACTCTGGCTTATTTACACAATAATAAATAATAATAATAATAATAATAAAATATCAGTCTGAGATTCAAATGAAATTTCAAAATGTCCATTTTTATTTATACAGATTTATTTATGAATCATTATGAATACTTGAGTTGAGGTTAAAAAAGGGCAGCTCCTGAAGTTGATCATTATTATAGATTATATGTAGGCATTATAGAACATATTCTGATTACAGACACTGAAATAAAATAAATCATGATAAATTAATTTAATCATACACTCTCAGTATATCATATTATTTTTTTTTACATATAATTACAATAACAATAGATATAATTAAGTAAATATACAGTAATTACTTGAATAGTACATATTAGTAGCTTTTCAAAATTGTCAACACAAAATACAACAAATGGCAGCAACTACTCAAATTAAAGTGGAATTATCTCATTAAATCATTATTTATGTAATTATGATATTATATAAAAATGATTTCACCACTGTCAGAAAGATACTCATTTACACAGAGAGGGTTGTGTTTTTACACTAATAGTGTTTAATGGAATGAGCTTATGTTCACCTTCCAGAGAGTTAATGTGGCCTCTTTATTGACCAGAGCACCTGGATAGACACAAAGTCTCTATAGCTCTCTGCATTGATTTTTTCTTGCCTTTGTCATGGATTCAGTAACTAAAAACAGTTTGCTGAAACACAACCGATCTCATAGGTTCAAACAGAGGGAACAGAGTTTATCAAGTACCTCAATCCATTAGTAACAAAACCAAGCTAAAAGCGAGCTTCTTTTATTTACGGTGACAGGTTTACAATGACGTAAATGATCCAGGGCAGTGTGTCTATCTTTTAAAATGGCCCTGAAAATAAGCCACAATAGAAAAAAAAAAAAAAAATAATAAAAAAAAAAAAATAATATATATATATATATATAGCTTCATACATCAAAAAATCTAAACTAATGACATCTAACAAAAGCAAACTTTTCAACCAAACCATTGAAGTCTGCTTAGGTTTTACAAAATTAAGTTGTTAGGTTTCAAAATACGAAGCAATTAAAGTGCCCCTATTTTTGCTCATGAAAAGTTCATATTTAGATTTTGGGACAACAGGTTGATATGCATACAAAAACACTTTAATTGTCTTATAATATGCATTGATTTTTACCTTATTTGCTCAACAACTCCAAAAAGATTAGTTTTAATGTTTCGTTTTTCCAAACCCCTCCCTTGTGCGACACTTATCTGCAGTGATTGGTCGATTGGTCTCATCTTGGGCTGGTTCGTGTACAGTGTTACCAAAGAAACCAGTATTTTTTTTAATCGCTACAATAGCAGCACTTAGTGGCTAAAAATGAATTTGCATTTTCATTCAGACCAATGTGAAAAGAACAAGTGGGCGGACAATATGCAAATGTTTCATGTTGATGCCAGCACGAAACATCTTGGGACTGGTTTTACAAAAAACGACCTGCTTAAATGATTTAGAGTTGACTCTTTCTTTTGAGAGACAGTAACTTAATTTAAAACTATGCAGGATGTTTCTGTTCACTTAGAGCTGGTAATTTTCAAAAATCCATAATAGGAGTATTTTGAGGGCCACTCTACGTTCCTAAGTAGACTTTAAAAATGTTTTTTTTTCAAAATTGCTTCAAAATAAATTGCTACTTACTACTTCCTTATAACATTTTTTTATGCTATTCACTGAGCAAAAAATGTTTCTACAGCAAATTCCTTTGTGTGTAGCTTAACCAACATAAACCAGCCCTAACGTGAAAATATAAGCAGGAAACATACATGCGTTTGGTTTTGTGCTGGTGTCACATGGCACGTTTCGGCACAGTCCATCGATCTCTTTAAACAGTGTGCTCACTATCCCTACACGGTGAATTTATGAGCTTTCCCGAGAAAAGCTCTCTCGGCCAGGCAATAAATTCCAGCCCGCATCCATTCAGAGGTCTGAGGCATTATCATCAAATTTTCTAAAGGTTGCAATGCTGTCAGAACTCCGTCCGGCCGCATCCAGATTTACAGGCGGCTCTGGAAATAACTGGCTTTTCAAACGAACATTACTCACACAGCCACTTCACTTTCCCGCTCGCTCGTTTTTTTTATTATTTTGAATTTGACTACTTATGAACAAAAGAAAAAAGAGAACGAGCAATTTGCCTTTCATTGCTATTCGTGCCTGAAACTATACAAAACGTCTATAATTACCCAGCTCTGACTGTATTTATGAAGAGAAGATGAAGTCCTAACACTGGTGCGGGGAGGAGCTGGCACGCTCTGTGACAATGCTTTAATTTCACAGTAAAGGGCTGTAATTACACAACCGTTCTCTCTTTCGTTCCCTATTTCTCTTTTTCCCTCCCGTTTTCTTTCTTCGTGTGCCGCTGTCCCCTCATTGGTTCCGTCGGAGCTCTTATCGGCCTTGCTGTCAGAGTGAGGGATATTAGCGCTTTAAAACAGCATCATTAGCTGATGAGCAATTAAATTAGTCTGTCGCCTCTATTTAAGGGAAGAAGCAAGAAATGCGTCTTAATCCCCCCTTCCCCTCCCCGTGAAGTAGCCTTTGTTTTAAAATTTTGCAATGAAAGGCGACGGCTCTCGTAAGGAACTCTTTAAGCTTGCTGGGCGGCGTGCTACTTGAGTGGGGCAGACCTGAATATATCTGCGGTTCGTTCCATCTCAATTATAACCCCGTTCATTAGCCCAGGTGCCATGCCACTGCCTTCTGCTCTCACAAATCAAAATGAGGTTAGCGAGTGTCCTCGGCTTTTGGGCCAGCTACAGTGTGAGAAATGCTGATAACATTTCTTCGAGTAATTACAGAGCGTACGAGGTGATCATTGTACCGAAATCCCTCATGTCTTTATGTTTTATACTTTTCTGCAATTAATTCAATGCCAACATCTCCATTCAAATGGATTTTGTAGATCATTTCAGGTCTCAAAACTAGAGTTTTTTTGCTTTATTATATTTATGCTTTATTATATATTCAGTTAGATAGATTCCAAGATATTTTTTACAAAAAAAAAAAAAAGAAGAAGAAGAAAAAGACAGGCATAAAATCATTTTAAATGCTAAAATAAATTATATAATAAAAATAAATGCACAATATGTTTTTTTTTTCTTTCTACAGGTTTTCTATTCTTTTAATGTTAGTTTTAGTATAACATTATAATACCATTCATAGTTTTGCTTTTTTATTTAAAGAATAAATCAATCCAATATATACATTTTGAGGTTTAATTCTACAGAAAAAAGAGTTTTCATCATGTTAATGTAAAAATATGTCATGCAGTTGTTTTAAACAATGGTATAAGCATTATTTAGTGTAAATTGTTATAATCATAAGTAATAACCTCAATTACAATGTCAGTTAGAAAAAAGTTAGAAAAATGTGTACTTTGTAAATATTTACATTTTTATAGTTACATTTTGATAACAGAAAATTGCTTTTTGCAAGTAGTCACCATGATAAAAAAGGTCCAGCAATCCAGTAATCACAAACAAGTGTAAAAGAAAAATCAGGTGAATTGATTGGTCAAAAGGCTGTGGAAATCCAGATTAAACAGTGTGGACGTCTTCTCTGCTATATTCCAAGTCTTCTGAAGCCATACGATAGCTTTGTAGGAGGAACAGGCCGACATTCCAGAGGGAGGGATTATCAATGAATGGAGATTGGAGCAGGTTGGACCACAGCACTATTTCTGTGTGATTTTTAGCCCACACATGCTCAGAAACGAGGAGTGGGAGAAACGGCCCGGGCAGAGCATGTGCTTTTTGGTGAACTTGATTAATGGCTGCACTAGTCCCTAGTTAAAGCCATAATTATAGCCCGGCAATTGGATTTCAGACGGTCCTCTTTGCAGAGAGAGAGAAAGGGCAACAAGAGATAGGGGAATGTGTGGCGCTGTTGTTGTCCCTATTAACCTGCAACAACACACAGGAGGCAGCCTCACAGGCAAACACTGCACATGCTAACGCCTCAGGACAGAAACAGACAGAATGAGGGAAATTAAAAAGGAAAGAGAGAAGGGCAAGTTAAGAACGAGGAGCAATAAATGAGAAAAGGATGAAAAGCATTGACATGAGGGGGAATAAGACAGGTAATCAGGTTATGGGGAGAGGTGTAAGGGGTTAGTTGTCACACTCTAGTGAATATTTCACATGGTAGGTCTGCTTAAAAGTCTCCATAGGCCCAAAACCTGATGTCTAAGGTATCAGGGACAAACAACAACAAAAAACTGAAAATGACATTTTGTAGCAATATGCCCCAAAAGCATCACAATGTTTTGGCAAAGTTGTCATAATAGAATATAGCATTAACCATTAATAGTAAAAATATATGTAGCGTATCTAATCTATATAGTCTCTCTCTCACTCTCGGTATATATTTATACTCCAATTTATTATTATATAATGCATAAATATTACATAGCATATACAAATATTAATAATACTAGTTATAATAATACTAATACTAATAATTAATATTATAAAATACACAGACACCTAAGCAATAAATTAATCGACGATTAAATCCCCCAGCCCTAATTCAAACCTGTTTCTGAGATAATACTTCCCTATTTAACACAACCCTGTGTGACAACTAATTCCTCTGCTTTATTTATGAGCAAAATGCTCAGCAGAAGTTACGAGTGGCTTGGGTCCCACTCGGGAGTAATGAAGACGTCTTCATTGGTTTTAAAAGAATTTAATTTGGCCCACAAAGGTCAGTGAGTGTGACCGGCTCCTCAGAGGGCGATTTCACCTTGCCCCGTGGCCCTTTTCTCAGTCATTATTTTCAGCTACACCAGAAATTGGCCACCGGTTAATCAACATTCAGCTCTTCCAAGTGTGTTATTACACACAGCAATTGATGGATGGTACAATTACACCCAATGTCACTTAGCTAAATGGCTATGTAATTCTAATGAGTTCTTATTTAAACAGCCACTAGTTATTGTGTGAAAGTGTAAGGCCGGGAGGGGGCCGGTAAACAGACCGGACAATGCGCACAGCCATCCATTTACGCCGAGGCTACGATGCACCGCAGTTTAAGCAGAATAAATGACATTTTAATCTCTCTAATGAACATCTCTTAAAGACAGGTTAGTCCTTGGTTAAAAAAACAGACCCTTTCGGTCACGTTCCCTCGCTGTGATTTGTATCCTCTGCCTCAAAACAAGGTCAGAGGGACAAGCGCCGACCAATCATAATTAAAGACCAGCCCATGGCGCTCAAGGACCCCCGCTCTAATAGAAACAGAGGAGTGCCGTGTCTGTGGCCTAGCTAGACTGGCGTAAAACAAGATGGATTCCCAACTGTCCCGGCGTCTGCCATCTCGCACGCACCTGTCTGACTGTCACCCTCTCTGCAGAGAGCCGGTCTGGTTTGGACACGCCGCTCAGGCAGTCCTATCATGCATCAGAGCATGGCGCATCTGTTCAGCCCTCTTTCTGCCGGTATTAGTCTTCATTTCCATTGTTTACCCATTCTGTCCTTCCTCTGAAACTCCGTCCTCAGGGCCTCCTTTCTACAGCCAGCTCCTTTGTCTTGACTGCTATAAAACCAGCAAAACCCCCGGAAGAGGACATTCTTCTTGTTGCATAAGCTCAAACGTGCAATTGTTTTTATTTTCTCCCTTTTGTTCTCTTTGGAGGAAGAAAACTATTTGTTATGAGAGATTACGAGTTTTAATACAGATTTAAGTCAACAGTATATATATATATATATATCTTATTGAGATTTTTAAAACGCCTTTATGTTCTTGCTGTGCATGATTCATCTGTGCATGTTAGAAGTCGTTCATCAAAATGTAAAATTTATCTACCTCTGACATGACCTTCCTTTTGAATTGAAGCATTAGCATCTTAAGAGTGAACCTGACCTTCACCTTCCGTGGTTCACCTCCAAGCTTCCTCAATAGGTTTCAGTCTCTAGTAAGATTCAATCCCCTCACAAAATCACTGATTACAAGTCTTTCACACTATCTGTG
>JAUMHP010000301.1:2716934-2736483 GCA_032361065.1 Enteromius trimaculatus
GCATATATTTATCTATTATATCAACATGAACATATTAACTATTTTTTATTCATATTTAAATCTATACTTGACCCTAACACTAACATTCTCTATTCTATTACAACTCGTTTTCTTATATATATATATATATATATATATATATATATAAACTTGATCCTTTAACACTTAAAATACATGCTTATTTTAAGTAAGACTAACACTAATGTTCTCAATTATTTTTCTATTATTTCGACTTTTCTATCTACAAAAATGTTATGTACTTGTTTTCTTTTTTTTAATAAATGACCCGCTAACGCTGATGTTCTTTATTCTTTTTTGTACCAATTCTAGAAGCCTGCAAGGGTGCTAACTGAAAACACAAATGTTCAACATTCTCTTTTCCACTTTAACAAAATACATCCATGATTAACTATTACGACTTTTAAACCAAACAAAAACAAACAAACAGACAAATAGACAATAACTTTGAAATCCAAAGTAATCAGACTGTGCCCGGGGGACTAAGTCTTGAAACATTCAGGAGGCAAAATTATTTAAAAATGTTTTCCGTCTTGAAACTATAGACCAAAATTGAGCATATCCACCAGAGAAAAATTCCAGCCGTGGAACGAGCAGTGACAGAGGTAATGCCACTGCACCAGGTTCTGACCCACTTACGTGCCTCCATTACAAACGTGATCAATGGATAACACTTACCTGACAAAACACAGAGCAGCACACTTTCACAGTCAGGAGAAAAAAAAAAAAAAAGTGTGTTTACGTTCAGTCTGAATCTGCAGTTGAGGGATAAAAACACTGAATTCTGAGAATGGCATTTGTTCTCATTTTTTCACACAGTTTAGATAAAGGGTCTTCTGTGTATTTGCTGTTACTCATTTCACTGTTACTCATTTCATGCGTTATTATGCAGCCATACACCTTGTGATGCTTGAACATTTTTGGTTTCATGTCGTTTGTGTGATACAGTATCCAATGCCGTGCTAAGATCAAGAAGTAAGAATTGCTAAAAGTCCAGAATCAGCAGCTAGTAATAAATCATCGGATATCTTTACGAGTGTGGTCTCAACACTGTGATGAGAATGAAATCTAGATTGGACCTGTTCAAACAAACTACTGTATTACTAGAAAGATGACCACAGAGCTGGGAAGCAGCTTTTGAAGAATTTTAGAGAAAAATGGCAAAATCGAAATAGGACAATAATTGTCAAAATGACTACAGTCAGTGCCAGGTTTCTGAAGAATGGCATTATCACTGCAGTTTTAAAATCAGTAGGGTCAGTGCCAAAAAGAAGTGAAGTATGCATGATGTCTGTGATTAAAGTAAGCAAGCCACAATACCCAGTTGAATGGGTCCAGTTGACACGTGACATATTTAGATTTTTCTACAATATAACATTCTTTAACAGTAGGACGTTTAAAGGTAGAAAAAGTAGAAACAAAAGATAAGGATACAATTATTGTGAATTATTTTATTAATTCAACGGCCTTCTATTCCGCTTATACTACGGTTGCCACACCTCAAGACATCAGTCAGACGATATATTTCAAAGTATTTGTAAGGTTTTTGTACTTAAAACACTATTGTGAGAAGGATTATTTCTTCCGCATCTCATCTGATGCATCCGTTGTTAATTCCAACATGTCATTTTAGACCTAGTAACGGAGGCTTGTGTGTGTGTGTGTGCGCGTGTGTGAGAGAGAATCTGTGCATCTCTTAAAAGTGTTCGGCTAATCGTGATTTTCTTCACTAAAAGTGCCGTTGTTACCTCACTTGTAAGAAGTCAAGTTACAAGTCATGTTACAGATAAAGCCGTCAAAGTAAGTTAGCGCTAGCAACATCAGCGAGAATGTTATTCCTGTTATACACTACGTGATTTTCCCCCCCGATTTTACAGTCTGAACAAGTTGAGGAAAGTCAGAGCCAGTCTACAGATTGAAGCTGACAGATTCCACAGAAAATCGGGCCGTGTATTATGGTCATAGACATTGATTCTCTTCAGTCTGAGGAAATCAAACATTTGATATTTCAGCCGATTTTAGAACCCCTTTGTTTTCATTTGATCATCAGCCAATCAGATTCAAGCATTCAACGGCTCATTGGGTTTATTTTCATGTCAACATCCCTTTCTTAGCAACCACAGAAAAGAAATCCAAAAAAAGAGACTTGACTTTTGTTTTGGACTAAGACAAAAACAATGAGTTGGCTGTCATTACGAGTTACTTCCCCAACAGTGCTTCAGAGAAGCTACTAAAAGGCATCATGTATTGCAAATGAGCTCCTTTAAGCGAGGAGTGTGTGGACGGTGGGAAATCTCCACTTAATTCCAGATGGTTTTGTTATCAGGAAGCAGCGGCTAATAAAGTATGATCAGCCATTGTAAGCACGGTGAGCCTGACACGACCCATACTGAGAGCCCAGAGTGAGTGCTGCTTTCGTGTAAATTGATTTCATTTAGCGTACGAGCATGGCCCAGTCCCAGATTCACCTTCCTGCCACCGAGAATGGAGAGAGATAGGACAACGAGACGGCTAGTGTAAGTGTGGCCCGGACAGACTATTGTGACTCCCTTGCTGCTTTTCCTCTTATGCTCTTTATTCAATGACCGGTGTTCTGTTGAGATAAGAAACCTACGCTTCTCCTCGTCTTTATCTCGTTTCTCTCTCTTTCTCTTTGACTCTCTTTATCTGTCTGCTTCTTCTTTCTCCGGGATTGGAAAGTGTATGAGAGACGTGGAGTGCTTGTCAGGTTGTGCGCTCTGCTGTGGTGGGTGGAAGACATCTCAGTTAACACGGAGGAAGTTCCCGGCACACAGAAGAGCTTGTCACCTTCACAACATGCCTCCACTCTGTTGAAAGTCACCTTCCTGACTGCACACCAGAACAGACTGGGGCTAGTTGTCACACTTTAGGGATTTTTAAGTGTTTTTAAATGTTTGCTTCTCCTGCTCACCAAGGCACTTTTGATTTACATTTGATAAAAAATGTATTAAATCAGTAATTTTGTGAACTATTAAATTAAATTAAGAAACTGTATCACATATTTTAACATACGGTATAATGTATCATGCATACACAAGACTTATACACAAGAACTAATGACAAGACTAGACACAGCTGGGGAAACACAGGTGGACACGAATCAACTAATAATAACAAAATGACAGGAACTACCAAATAAGGGCAAACAGGAAGGAACTCAAAAAACGAAACCAAAACAGGAAGACATGAAAATTAAACTAAGAACATAATACATAAACACAGGACATAAACAGAACTAAACAGACAGAGAATGTGACATTATGCGATGTTGCAGGATTTCAGCTCGATTTTATTTTTTATCTCAAACCGTATGCATAACCCCTCGATCGTCTTGCCCTCTGAATACATTGGGAAAAAACCCAGTCTCGAAAGACAACACAGAGGCTGCAATACCGAAACAAACACTATGGGTACAGCACAACAAAAACAAACTTCGGCCAACCAATCGGCAAGAAGAGGTGGGTTTAATACGCGCAATCAAACTTCAAAAAAAGCAAAGCAAAACAAAACAAAAATAATACTACTAAGGACAAAAATACTACTAAGGACATTTACTTTCAGTTTAAATTTGATGTTTATTATATTGATGTGGCTACATGCTGTTTAATAAAAAGAATTTTGAATCATTCAAATTTTAGACAATTTTTACCCACTGACCCACTGAATGCTCATGCTATGGGGGTATGCCGACAAAAAAATTGTGACTGTAATTGAGCTGCTTTATATGTGTAGCTTACAGTTTGAAAGTAGCTTCCTCAACCGTGCATGATGGATCTGGCTGTAATGAAGGTGTCCATCAGGGCTTGTAGCATCATTAGTGTGCACTGTGAGGGGAGGATGTGCCCTGACTACAGCTCATACATCTTCCTGACACTCAGAGTCAGGACAGACCCTGTGAACTAAACACTGACCCAGCCATTATTAAACACATGACCAGCACAACCTCAGCAGTCCTTTCCTGGTGTGAGGGGACAAGGGTCATGCACATCACCTCCTACCAACTACCACAACCTGGGCTTTCTAGCTCGGTTTATTCTCACGATAAATAAACTACTAAATTGCTTTTAAATGCAAATCTCTTAAAACGTAACGATAGCCTTAAAACACATTAAACTGGAAACAGTTCTTTTAAATTGTAATAATATTTCACAATCACAAAAAGAAATGAGAGTATTTAAGTACATAATGTTCTCTGTTGCAGCTTCCATCAAAACTCTAGACCTAATGTAAAATGGCTGAGACAGGCTTATTCACACATATGTTTAGAGATGGAGGAGGAAGAGGTAATGATTATTGACTTTCTTTTCTGCCTTGTAGAGAGACATGGCGCATTATTGGCCTCAAAATATATCTGCTAGCCATCCAGAAAACAGAGTTAAACCTTCTGCTGACAAACACAAACAAACCAACACTATAGTGAACCAAACACTATAATGCTTTCCCCTTGTCTCACTGTATCACTGTCTCTTCTTTCGGCTCAAACACCTGCTCTTTCTTCCTCACTGTCTCCTGAGGTGTCTTCGCTGTGCCAGAGCTGGACGACACTCATCATTACAGGAAGTGAGACATCCCTGACTGCAGCACTGCCGCGTGTGCTGAGTCTTTGTGAATGTGAACCTGTGCTGACATTCGCCGTAGGCAGGAGAAGTGAGGAGACGCTCGAGCGGTCCATGAGCTGAGAAAGAGGTCGCTCTTCCTCTGTTTTTACATGCATGTGTGGGAGTGTTTATATTTCTTCCAAAACTTCCAATAAACTGAGCCTGCATAAACATGAGGTAAAAAGTTTCAGGGATTCTCAATTGTTTCACTGAAGGACCCAGATTTTACAACACACTTAAAGTGGCAACCCAGCATAGTTCCAAATTGGAAAAACAATTAAAAACAACAACAACACTAATAGCATTATTATTATTATTATTTGTATTATTATTACATAACTTTAGATATACTTATCTAATATATAATAAAATATATAATACCAATAATAATAATAGATATGTGCATGGTAATACATAAATAAAATGTATTTTCAATCATACTGTTTAATATTGCTGTATTGCTTTTGAGCATATATTCTATTGTACTTTAAATGCTAATTAAATTATGTAATGTATTATATTATAATATATTATATTTTAAATGTACAATAAATTTTTAAAATGAGTATTTATGATTTAATATATTCATTGCTTCACTGTACCTGTCAGTCAAGATATGATTTCCTATGAAAAGGAGATATATATATATATATATATATATATATATATATTGCACGCTCTAATTGCACTAATATTTTACACATTATTACCAAAGCATATGAAATTCTCCTCATCTCTGGTGCTCCTTCTCTTCCCCTTTTAAGCCCATCTTTGTGTCATATTAACGTGATGGAAATGAACTTGAGAGTTTGCTAATTGCGATTGTCAATCCCATCTAGGCAAAGCTGAAAGACATGGGCTCCCAAACACTTCATCAGTCTTCATTAATATTGAAGGGCGCTGTGAAAACGTCTCTCCGGTCACTGCTGATCTAACGCAGCACGTGTGAAGCACTGCAGACATTACCATTACTGTACTTTATTATGCAATTATAGGAATTAAGAAACCCTACTGGAACTGACTTTTACTCAGTTACGTCTCTAATGCAAAAAAAACTCTTTTTCCTATATACAATTTAGTTTAGACCTTCAGGTACAATCAGTATTTACCAAACACCTTACTTTTACTAAAATAGGACCTTTTGTCCATTTCGTCATACATTATAGAGTATGGTTGTGTAAAGAAATTTCATCAACCACACCAGAGTCTTTTATTTAAAGCAATATATAGCCACCGCTAAAGAAGGACAAAGTCAATGAGCAGCCTATAATAAACAACAATAATCAGGCTCTATTACAAGGCAGCAGACTGTACAGTAATTTACTAGGTCACTGAAACAAAAAAGCCGCCAATGAATCATCTATTTCCAAACAAAACGTATTTCTTTTCAAAAACTTTGTATTCTCTTGAAGTTTATGGAAGTAAATTGTAGCTCAACTTCATAAGAATTTGTTGCATATTCTCAGGGTTAAATAGAGAAGCGAGTATTCACAACCCACACAACAACGGCTGCTTAGACCGTATTTGCCAGGAAAGTCATCCTAAATGTTCTCTATTCCAAGGTAAGTTTTATTTGAATCAATATTTAGAGTCAGCAAACAAATAAGAAGTTTATAAGAAGTGGAGGTGAATGTTTCTGACAGAAGCAACCTTCAGCCAAACCAAGCTCAGAGACGCCTCAGGCAGCGAAAAACAATCACATGGAGTTTCTTTCCCTCTGCGAAGGTTTTATTTCGAAATTCATTTAAAAGCAAATTGTATGGTAATTTACCCAGAATTGTATTGTAATTCTACATTGATAATAAAAGCTGAGCAGCAAATCAGCAAATCAGCATATTAAAATGGTTTCAGAAAGATCATGTGATACTGCAGACTAGAGTAAAAATTCAGTTTTGCCATCACAGAAATCAATTGTATTAGCTCAGTATGTATGTATTTGAAAGAACTACTGACATTTTTAGAATGACGTGACTTTTTGAATTTACTACTAGCAACGTTTTTATAGGCTCCTGCTGCAAATCTGCAAAATCTCACTGATAGCGGTGACCCTTTAACAAAGTCACAGCAGCGCTGCAGTGCCTAAAGATTACTTCCAATCACTTCAGTTTAAGATCTGAAAACTATTCTAGGAGCATCGTTGTTTCTGGGAAGCTACTTGAACGGACTAAAACCCAAAACATGAGAAAACGGGGAAAAATGCATAGAAAGAAAGAAGACGTGAAATTAAAAAGAAGAATGCTTCTGGTCCCTGTCAGGGTTCCATAGCAACACCGTATCTAGTAATATTTCCAATCAGACCTCGCACTCTAGGCACTCTGCAGTATCTAATCTTCAGCCTAATGACATGCTGCCTTGTGGAAATATTTACGCTTTCCTCTTGGAAATGATAACCGGTTATTAACTCTATATCGGCTCATTAAATTCTGAACTAAGCATTTCATGCATTATATGCGACGGAGGGCCGAAAGACTGCCTAATCAAAAATGGTGGATCATTGTAAGAGGGTGTCAGTAGCTGGATTTCCCTCCAAATGTTTGGGAAAATTCTACCAAAGAGATTGCAAAACATTGCACATTAGATAGGAGCACCGTGTTGCCTTTTTATCCAGAGAATGAGCAAAACTGTGCCCAATTGGTGAAAATCTGTTTTGCGAAAAAACTTTGTATTTGTATTATTTGTGTTATTATTACATAATTTTAGATATACTTATCTAATATATAATAAAATATATAATATCAATAATAATTATAATAATAGATGTGTGCATGGTAATATATATATAATGTATTTTCAATCATACAGCTTAATTATTGTTGTATTGCTGTATTTGATGCATTATATGCGACGGAGGGCCGAAAGACTGCCTAATCAAAAATAGTGGCTCATTGCAAGAGGGTGTCAGTAGCTGAATTTCCCTCCAAAATCTGTTTTGCGAAAAAACTTGCAAAAAATGCAAATTTTGAGAGTTCATGCAAATATCGAGTGTTTCATTTCAGGTTTTCTTGCCGCAAATTGAAAAGGCGCATAAATGCCATAGAAACTCAGCTACTGTCCACTTGGTCCGAACGACTGTGCAAAAAATTCAACCCTGGGATGCAATGTAACCTTTTGCCTTTAAAAGAGTAATGTGGAAATTTTAAGAGGGCAGAATTACAGTTATTCATCACATTGCGGGTTTAATTCATCAGCCCTGGAGGCACGAGAAGATGAACTCTGTTTACCACTAAAGCTATTCTATACTGGCTGTTTTGGAAGTGGCCATCAATCTCCAGCTATCTTTTTAAGAGGAAAGCATCAGTTTCAATCACCCAAGAGACGGCTAGTCAACTGTCGAAAAGATTTCTCTTCCCCTCGTTTTTGTCTCTTCAAGGTGAAGTTTTCCCCAACTGACGGAAAGTCCCTGGGGAAGCGTGATATTAATGTTTTAAAATATTAAAGATCCTACACAAAATACACATGTGACTCCACCTTTTGCCCCTGCTGTTGTTCTCAATTAACAAGTTCAATTAACCTGCGCAACTGTGTGCCTCTAGACACATCGAAACCTCATTGGCCTACAATGATGGCAGTCTAAATCTTAAAGTAATTTTCACGGCACAATATGATCCCCTATGGTGCGGCGAAATAAACATGAACCGGAATTGTTTTAAGATTGATGTCTAAGCTTAGAATGTGTTCTTCTCCACAACCATTATCCCATTGAGCCTGAGCTATAATATGACTCAGTTTATCAACGCTTTTACTTTGATGCCAACAATCGCATTGGCCAATTACCTCAGTGGGACGCCAATGTTTGCCCTGCACAGTTGCGCGGTCTTCCTGACCTGCAGGGTGGTGTTGTGTGTGTTTTCAACTCATCTAAAACAGATTCCAGAACAATTAGTAATGCAGAAACACTCTATGGAAAAACTGATGGACCTGCGGGGCTGATATCAGATGGCACAACTGGAATTGTTTAATGAGGTGAGCTCACTAAGAATAGTGGTATAGTCTATTTATAACTAAATATCCTTGTACCTCATTAATTAAAATGCAAAAACTGACAAAAAATTGATTTGGGAATGCATTTAATACAAACAAGCAACTCACTTATGAATTGCTACTTCAGTGAATAAGAATAATTCAGCATGTATTATATTACTATTATCATTATTTACTGGTCTTTGCTCTTTAAGTTAATTTAATAACTGAACAAGTTCAATTAGCATAGCTTGAACATATATTATATTGCCTAACATGGCAAAACCAACCTATTTTAAGCTACACATCTCAGCTACAACTCACCTAATGAGGGTCTCCTTCATTTCCATTAGATCAAAATAAATAAATCTAAATTTCTTATACAAGGGATATAGAAGTACTAACCAGCAAAGTGTTCATATGGAAGTTCCTGGAAAGGATCACTGGTCACGTCTCAACACACTATATTTATAACTATGTTGTTCCTGAAGGAAAGATCACTGACTTTTCTCTGACTACCCATTATCCTCATCATGGCATGAGCTGAAATGTGGGAGACGGGGCTATTGTGATGGGGGGAGGTCAGACTCTATCGTTTGTTTTCATCACTAGTGGCGCTTCAGTCACGAACAGAGCACTTTCTAATCTTACAAATCATTCTCATTCCATGCACTTACAACTCACAAAGATCTCTCTCATCTGATTTGCAGGATTGCTTTGGTTGCTTTTATCTGACTTCAAATACTACAGCATGAACAAATAGCATAGACGTGCAGACTGTGAAGAAGCATATCTGGTTGGACTTACTCAATAGATATGTGCTATGTTGGATGCCCTATACTTACAGTAAGTGTTTTGAATAAGAAAGGACATAAGTGTATCTGTAAATTAGCATACTGCTTTTACTATTTCTGCCATATACTTTAAGCTAAAAAAACTGGTCTGATATAATTTAGAACAAAATCAGGCCAATATAAAGTGGTAAGTGTTGTTTCAGGAGTTCTAAACAGCTTGCCAAAAGTCATAAAAACTGTTTCTAACCAGAATCAACACCGACACTCTAAGATGAATACAGAAAAGCTGCTTGTTGCAAACCTACTGCATGAAGTGCAATGTAATGTATAAATCCCTAAATACATAAACATCTTGACCAGAAAGCCAAATAGCAACACTAGCAAAAGTATGGTCATATTTAGCATGGTTGTGTGAAATTTACAAACATTTAATTCCATTTATTTCAATAGTTTCTTTAAAGGACCACTTTTGTGATCTTAAGTAACTTATGTACTGTAAATGAAAATAACTTTGCTGCAAGTATATCAAGGCTTTTGGCAGAGTAAGGCCCAATCCCAATTTTACCCCTTACCCCTACACTTCCCCCTACCCCTCTGTTTGGCACGTTCATGTGTAGGGGTAGGGGTGTCTCAATTCTCTTTTGATTGGAGGGGTAGGGGTAAGGGGAAGGGCTAGAAAGCCCTCGAAACAAAGATTTTTCGGGACCTCACTACAAACGAAAGGCTAAGAGAACTCAAACAAGCAGACCCATAAACGAAAGTAATCTTTGTTATTAATAATAATTTTTATGACAATTTTTCACTATATGTGAATTACCACAAGTCTTGTGTTTGTGTTTACGGTGATGTTCTGTAAAGAAACGTTTGCAAAAAAAATCGCTAAAGTTTACTAGCGGATAGCACCGATTGCACAATATTAGGAAATATATTTTTATGTCATATGCACATTTTTGTTTCGCTTATGCCCGTATGTGTACATGTAAATGAAAGGTGCTTACATCGGCGCATGTCCTCTGACGTAACGTTAGGAGCTAGCGACAATGGATGATGACGTATAACAGTGTAGTAGTGGTATCCCATTTCTTAGGGGAAAATAATTAACCTTCCCACTTTATTTCAAGGGGCAAGGGGCGAGGGGTAGGCAAAGGGGTAGAAAATAGAATTGGGATTGGGCCTAAATGAGATCTTGTTTGTAGAAGGAACTAAACAAACTGGGACAGGTCATTTGCGAAGGTCTCATTTGTGAACAAGGATCTACAATCAATGCACTACAAATCCAAGACTCCCTGTGGAGAACCTGTAATAACTCACACAGAGTACTTACCCTAAGAAAGGACAGGTCACGACTGCGATCGATGCTGGTGATCTCCAGGTTACCCATCACCACCTCGCAGTTCTCATAGTATTTACGAAGGGTCCGATACTGCTGGTCCAGGTCTGACAGAGTACTCAGTTTATTCTCTGTGCCAGGGCATACTGCAGAAAGAAACATAAATAAATAAATAAATAAATAAAAGACAGAAATTGCATTCTGATGGTGCAAACAACAGATGCAGGAACTGCTTGGCGCTTCAGTCCATCCAGCAATGCAATTCAATCAGGCCTGAAGTCCCAGAAGCCTCTAAGACAGACAAGGAGCCTCCAGCCCCAGACGGACAACTTGACAAGTAATTAAACAGAGCCATTTCTGCTCATCAAACACCTTGCACCAATCAAAGACATTTGCCATCTGTTGCATCAGCTGGCATTGCCTTTGAGCCAAGACTGTAACCCTCCCTCTCACGCCTCACTGAACCACTGTCACAACATCCTCGAGCACATCCACGCCTATCCCATGCCACCCGCTCTGTGGCCGCCAGAAAGACAGACCGGGAGAGAAAGCCAAGGAGAGTCAGCATATCCATTCTAACACCATATGATGAGACTAACTGACAAAGCAGCTGTGTATCTTCCTTTTATATACATACAGTTACAGTTGTTTGAGAAATGTATGGTATGCTAGTTTCTTAACATGCAGCAACAGAGAACTTATTCATCATGTGCTCATTACCAAGGAATAAGGGGAGTCCCGCTTTTTGTAGAATAAATCTAATTTTTCTAGGCCACATCTGCAAGCTTTCATTTTAAAGGAATATTTGACCCACAAATCAAAACTTTTTTAGCACCCTATGACTTTCTTCATTCTGTGTCACACTTTGAAAAGTGTTCTTTTAACCATCTGTAACCACAAAAGTTTTGTGAACTAGCTCAAATTATTCTAGAAAAAAAAAATGCTTGAAAAAAATGATGTGTTCACATTTTTAATTTTTTTTATGAACACACTGGGAACTAGATGTTCAGAATTTCAGTGAATCGTAATTGCAATTTTATTTTAATTAGTACTGTATCATTTTAGAATTTTTTTAAATACAGCACACGGTTTTATGAGGTTTTAATGGTGCATTTAAACCCTTTTAGAAGCTTTAAAGTGGTCAGAAATACTATATATTTATTAATTTAAAATATTTTTAGGATAAAAAGTTATATAATTAATGCATTGAAAGTAAATATGAAAAATTCAGATTTTATGTTGTTTTGCATTTAAACCTCTAAAGTTTTCATTAGTCATTAGTAATATAGATGAGCATTCAGGGTCTCAGATTTATCAGTAAAAAAAAAAATAAAATTACATATTTTGAGAACAATATAAGATGAAGGGGGGGGGGGGGGTCTGAAATAAGTTGAGGTCAGGTGTTAGACTTAGGTGTTTTCAATAACCCTTTAACATGCATTAGAGCGAAGGAGGTATTATGAAAGAAGCTTAGTGGTAATAAACATTTATTGCACCCTCAGGGGCTCCATTGTGAGATTACAGGTGAATTGTGAGATATAATTTTGTTAGGGAGGAGGTTTCATTCTATACCATATCTTACAGCTAACCCACTTTTAAAAATGCCACCAACATCAAAATCACAAGGGAGGCAAAATATACCGTACTCATATACCAGATTGAGCCACAAAAAACACGTTTTGCCAAACAATGGAAATAAAATGATATCAGAACGTTATTTTCAGAGCATTTTTGAGCTTTAACGACCTGACATTTAGGAGAGGTGCTGTATGTTTCTGCTATGCTCTTATACTGTTTCTATACACACTCCTTTCTTACATGGGCTTAAAATTGTACTTATAAAGATATGTCAAAACTGTGGAAAACTTTGCTTCTATCATTACTGTAACGTGCGTTGTTTCTCTGGTTCAATGAAAGTGTAGATTTTTCCTTCAAAACTATTTATTGCAATGTTAATTATGTAGTTGAGTCATTTTGTTTATTAAACGACTTTTTTCAACTGAACGAAAGCTGTGCACCTTTGTGGCCAAAGGGGATCTCGAATTCGTAGAGCCTAAAAATCTGGATGGGTGGCTGATAGCCGTTAATGTTAACGTTAAGCCAAGTCGGCACAAATAAAACAGTGCATGCTAGTTGCGGTGCACTATGCAAGAAGCTTTTTATCAACAAGCTAAACGTTAACTAGACAAGTAACAGTTTAATCGCTAACATAGCAGATTCATTATGTGTGTAGCCAAAGTCTCTATAGTCTTTGATGTCGCTTCGGTGAGCTGAACTGAGAAAGCAGGCAGTGGGCCAAACCACTGTGAGGAAGGGGAGGAACTCACCTATTGCGAAATGCAATTTTTGCATTTGTGTGTTTATTTTTTATTTTTTTTTTTTGTACTTAAGCAATTATTTTATGAATATACACCCCTCGGATGGGTGGGGGTCATGTCCCCCCTGGATTTACACCCATGTTTTCTTGTAAATAAACTACATCTAAACATCACTTGACATTATGGACGTACTTGACTCTGCCAAAGGCCAAAGTACGATGAAGCACATCTGCCTACAAACCTCCTCATTTGTCCTTTTCAATAAAGAAGAAGACAGCACGAGCTGGTGCACACAAAGAAATATTTCCAATTTATGCCTCTTACTGCAGCTTGATTGGACTGCGTCTTGCATTTTGTTTTGTTTTTTTTGGATCATAAATGATAGATTAGCTCTATAAACCCCCTACATTTAAGTAAGCACTATAAAATAACACCATGAGAGATGCTACTTTAGATGCTAATAATAAATTGATTGATTGCATTTTAAATACATCCACAACATCTCACTCTCCACAAGGTTGTGTGTCTATATTGCCTTAAAATGCTACCTACATAGGTAGCTTACAATATTTTGGACCAGAGTGTCTAGTAATGAACAAATGCGAGAGTTAATATGAGCAATTTTCTATCACACTTTTTGAGTATGTGAGCAAGGTATTATACACTTCTATTTTTCAGAACCCCAAAGGTGGCATTTTTTCTTTCACAAAGAACAGGATTGAAAAAATTGGACATCTTCAGTGAGAGAATAGAATATGAACACCTTTTAAGCTCAAAGCCTTGAATATTTTAAATTTTTCATGTATTTTTGCCAACATATTGTGTTTGCAGAACAGATTTAAAGACCTCTGCAACTCTCCCCCCAAAAAAGAAAAATCAATTCTGGTTTGAAACAAACAGTTTTAACACACAGACACAGTTGATGTTGCTTTGCAGTGTTCGTAGTCTTATAAACAAACAAACATCGAGATTGAAAAAGGGCAGTTTTGAAACATTTTTATTTAGTCCTTTATGAATTAATTTTCTTACTACAGCGTGCTGAAGCATACCTGATTCAATCCCACCACATGTCTAATGCATTTCATCAAAGAAATAAAATGCTCTCTTTCCTTACTCAGTCACAGATACACAAACAAAACTGTTTATCATCCCCCATAGTTCTAACTCCTGCCGGCCTTGCATTTGTCAGGGAGGTGTGTGTATATCCGACATGACCGGAATACATAAAGCCCTTCCTTATCATTGTGAAAGATGCCTTTAGAGCTGCGTCTGAAAGGTCCAGCCAATGGGAATTTAAACAGGAGAGTAAACGCATGATGGGAAATCTAAAAAATAATTAAAAACAAAAATTCCTTCATTATTCCCTCACAGCGAAACATCTCAAATGTGAGACTTAACCCTGATTAAACCTTCTGAAAACTGTTTTTGATATCCAGTTTGACAAGGGACCAAAATATTTGCCAGCGCACAAACAAAACAGCATTTTTTATATCATTTGAGTTTCACATCACGCCCACTAATAAACAACTTGCCATAAACATGACCTCCATTCTCATCAATTCCGACATCTCTTGTATATTTATAAATATTCTCATAGGAATTAAACACTCCTCTATTAGTCGATGCATTTCATAAGTATTGCGCAAAATGACTTCATCAATGAAGAACGGGGGTTTATTGAACACCGATATAAGCGCGAAAAAGAAGTCGGAATCTCTGAGGCTTATTGGATCCAAAGCAATGGCAGAAAAGGTCATGCCAATAACCGACAACTCATTGAACTAAATAAAGTTGCAAATGTCACTTCCTGAGGTAAACATGGTCAGTGCATCGGCTTAGAGGACGTGAGCTGATTGGAAGATCAGAGGAGCCGATCACTGGAGGGGAATGGTGATGGTGTGATCCACCGCAGTCAGGTTTTGTCGTCTGTTAAGAGGGCATCTGGTGAAGGACTAAATGGTAATAATGACAGTCGTGATTGCATCTCTGCGTGACAGGGCTACGGTCCGGTAACCGTGTCCTCTACCGTCCCAGTCACTAGTCTACGGGACTGCCTTCTCCATATGGGACAGGCTGATATTAGTATCATAAACACTTTAGCAGGCTGACTCGGCCGACTGAGCATTGGAGCTTTGAACTCGCCTGTGAGGTCAGGACACAGTGACATTAACAATTGTCCGAAGGCTTGTGCACCTATAAATAATAGGTTTATTGCTCTCTGAAGCACCCGGAGAGACCATTTATCAAGTAAATGTCTCATGAAATGATCATGAAAATAGTGTCGGATTCACCAGAGGGCTCAGATTAAACTTGAGTTAAACGTTTTAAACTGGTTTTGACTGGATGCCGTTTAGCTGTCAGCCCAATTTTTGCTCTAACAGCATATTGTGACAGTTCACCCAAAAATGTTCACTCAGAATAATTCACTCAAAAGTGATCATTCTGTCATTGTTTACTCACTCTCATATTGTTCCCATATGAATATCTTTCCGCCAAGAAACATATTCATAACACCCTGGCTGCTTGTGCATGTAATACAAATAGAAAGGGACAAAAACATCATTTAAAATCGTAGTAAATAAAATAACTAAAAAAATATATATTATTTCAAATGTTGTTTGTTTGTTTAGAACAGATATATGAGCTGTGCTTATCTTTTTTCATTTTGGTGTATTATCCCTATAAAAAATAAAAATACAAGCAAAAATAAAATTGATAATTGATAAAATTGATAGTATTTATGTTGGTGAAAGGGATGCTTTATTCTGCAGCATATATAGTAGTCTGTCCCCAGACCATTTGTTCCTGACCGCTGGCCTCCAGGGTGTCCTGGAAAAGGACAGCACAGTCTGAAAGCAAACAGGCTCCTTTATCTCTCTTGCTTTCTCTTTTCGAGGTCTCAAAATATGAAGACAAAGTACTGGAGTTCAAGGTGTTCTCATTCGAATGAGCTGTGCTGACCACAGTCAATGCCTTATTACCCATAATCCCAAACACCGCCTCATTGACACCAGACAGAGAAAAAGACACATACTAAATTCTACAAAAAGAATGTATCGGGATGGAAACTGACAGGAATTTGAAGAGATTACGCTTTCATTTATAGCATTTTCAATAAGAGTGATAATTGATTCTGCTGTTTTTTTTTTTTTAGTTTATGAGTCTATTACTGTAAAGCTGCTTTGACATGACGTGTACTGTATTTGACTTCACTTTAGTTTTAACTTGATCAGCAGGACATCTATGACAGGGAGATTCCTTTTAGGAGCCATACACATATCCTGAGACTGCTTTAACAGGACAGGCCCGTATCCCCATCCTCCAATCTCACGAAGGCCCAAATCCTATTTTTGGTGATGTTGATCGAGTCATAAATCCATGTCATCCGCTAATAGCAGGAATATTTATTATCACAGGCCCATCACATGGAGGCCGAAAAACCAAAGACATTTAATTTGCTGCTGTATGGCAACTCTCAGTGTTTCAGAACACTAGGTCATTGGTAATTAGAGAGTGCAAGAAATGTGCTGACAGCTGGTTGGAAGTTTCGAAAAAAACGTCTTTGTGTCTGAGGAGCACTTCTGTTCTGTTTTCGGCGTTCTCTCGGGCTGGACTATCTGTGCAGACATCAGACGGGTGTGACTGAAGCCCTTCCTAATGGCTTTTACAGCACATTTACAGCAGAGGCGCCCCCGTCATCAATTACCCTCCTGGCTGCTCGGAGTGTTGCGGTGTATCCTTCATGCGGGAGGCTATCTCATCCCTTCACGTGGCCTGTGAAATGAATCTTCATCTCGTAAGCGAGCACTCCTCATTAATTACAGCGGCTTGAGCCTCCAGCTCCGCCCCCTCTCCCGTTTCTGTTATTAAAAAGGGGTAAGGATTTCTCTGGATAATTTTTCTCAGGAACGGAATGTACACAAAAGCTGGGAGGGAAATGGGCATCATCTACTACAAGGGAAAAGGAATCTGATGTGTGTGTATGTGCGCGTGTGTAATGTGGGACTGATAAAGAGGAGGCGGCAGAGAATGAATAAATGGTCCGTCGATGCTTATTTGGGGCTTTCAGACCAACTTCTTGGCTTAAAAGAGGTTAGTGGCTCCCTAGTTCCAGATCTGCCACTGCAACGGCTATCCCAAAGGTAACACTTTTTTTTTCATGCAGAAGAAGCTTTTCAACATGGCCAAGTTAAATATACAAAATCATACCTCATTGTAGAAAGCAACTACAGTAGATTTATATATAGGAAAATGTGAATGACATGCAAACCTTGCAGCCATAAAATGTTCATTGGATTAATCATGATTAATCACTATTCGCAACTACACCTGAATCCTAACAATTTTTTTTTTCTGAAATGCATTCCAAGAGATAAATAACAGGACACAGATGCATAATTTTCATAATATGTCTGTTTATTAAAACAGCCAAATAATGGTGGTTTAAATGAAGCTCAAACATACCATAATATTTGTCTTTGCAATGAGAACGATACTTTACCTTTACCAGGTTTCACACTGCGCGCGTAAGCACGTTTTCTTAAGGTGTTTCCCAGGGGCAGACACAAATGTTGTCAGAAGGTTTTTCCCAGGGTCCCACCCAAACGCTTTGCCCAGGGGCCCACACAGCCCATAATCCGTCCCTGGTTATAGGGTTGGGCAATGTTGACCAATTTGACATCGTACGATGTCTAATGTTAAACATCGCGATGGACGATGATAGCTCGCAGACCCGTTAGAAAAGGGCATGTGTGTGTGTGTGAACAAAAAACAAAAAACAAAGCAAAAGAAAAGAAACAAACATTTCTCATCCCATCACTGTACTGTATACTAGGTTACTACTGACAAGGCCTTCAAAATGAGATGTACAGAATCCCCGGATCGTGACGCCATGCAGAAATCCACAGCACTAGACGAGCTGTTAGCTGTAACACTAATCTCTGCGATCCATCACTGTAGACCACTCGTGACAGGGTGGGCTGTTCACCTCATTTCTCTATTCATCTGTTTTACAGCTTGCAAAACTGGGGTCTGACCACGTAACATTTCTATTCTCCACTCATGCTAATGTTATCTGCCTGCATTCTTCACGGTCGTATGACATCATCTACATAAAAAAGAAAGTTTGTATCTCTATTACATTAAAGTTCCAGTAAAAACAAACCATCTGTACCTAGTAAAGTGGTCACTATGGCAGATTTAAACAGAAGAGTGAGGTGCAATCATCTCAATTACTGCATTGCAGGGATCTGCGTCATTCGAAACTCTTTAAATTAAATCTAAAACAAATCCTGAATTTGCTACTGCAATTCGAGTTTATAGAAATACATGTGAAAAATATTATAACCAATACAATATAGGATGATATCAATTCAAATATGATGAAAAATGTAATGTTACTATTTAATGAGGTGTACGTGTGTTCAACGTTCTGTGGGTGTGGCCAACCTAATTTAAATCCCAACTCATGGAGTGAAAGGAATACAATTTTAAACCTTGCAGGAATAAAACGTACGACTCCAAGAAAAATATTCCAGAATCAGCAAACTCCCATTTTCCCTCAGTGCGCTCTTTAATGGAAGGCAGAAAATGAATGAATGACTCTAGCATACATCACAACCTGCCTGAAGGCCCGTTTCATATCATAGCCGTGAGCTTTACGTGTAAGAGACATCATGACAGATGGGTTGGGGGGTTATGCAAACGCTTTAATGAAAGCAAGATCGCATCGGTATCCCTGACCTCTTCCATCATGAACATGTAGCGCCAGCGTGGGATGACATTAGCAGCCTGAAAGTGCAGAATATCACTCCATCTCTGAGACTTTTACAAGCCTGAGCTCCGGATGTTGGCTGTTTGCTTTTAATTTGTGTAGGCCTGCCTTGATCATTATGCCTTGAATCGATTATAATTCGCTTTAATGCTGCGCAGAGGAATGTAAGTGGTTGGCATTTAAAAAGATATACAAACACTCAGTCAATGCGGTCATGGTAGGAACAGCAATAGAACTCAACTGAGATGCCAATCCACACTTACATCAGGGGTGGGCAGATTCAAACTGTAAAATATAATACATGAGGTGGGTTGGGCTGGCCATTTGATGAAGAGCAAGGCTATCTTTATGAGCTATCAGAGACATGAAGGGAAAATACTGCTCTCTCAGATTGCTTAGCAATACAGATCCAATTTTACTAGTTGTGTGTGCCCTCCTATCTATTATGGAAGATCAAGTGAAGTACCTGAGAAGGGGATATCAGCCACGTTTGCGGGCCAACATGAAAAAAAACAGATGCTGACATCGCAGCTGGCCGATTCAGTATTGTGTTCGGTTCTCCAGAATTGCTTGTTGGTGTTAAAAAGTGGAGAGATATGTGTAACATATTTAATAAGCTCAATAAGGGAAATATAGATATTAATATAAATAATTACTATCAATCATGATTAATTGCAATTATTTATATTAGCTGCCAGTAGTAACTGTAGCAGAATTGCCATCCACTAATCTGTTCG
>JAUMHP010000301.1:2743691-2764389 GCA_032361065.1 Enteromius trimaculatus
ATATATATATTTTTTTACATTTGAATCAATTGAATGCCTCCTTGCTGAATAAAAGTAATTTATTCAACAGTAGTGTAAACTTAGAGTACTGAAAACTTGCCATTCAAAACCATAAGCTAAACCTATGCCTGCCAAATGAATAGATCAAGCTTCAAGAAAGAGGTTCTTTCCATTCTGATGCTCGAGTTGTGTGAGAATATTGAAATAAGGAAGCAACAAAATGCCACAGAGTAAGTTCACACCTATCTGAGGGCTCATTGTACATTTGCCGCAGCATAAGGGCTAAAGGCCAAAAGCATTTTATGGCACAAGTCACACATCAGTTTTAGCTCTCCTTCACACTGTGGTAGATTCTGGTCTGCAGCTTCCCTAAGATTTTACACAGATAAAATGTGAGACATGAACATCCTCACTTTAACGTTAATGCACTGCCAGCCCTCAGCACTAACCGAAGTTGGTAAGTAACTAACAAACAGAAGCAATGCTGCTAATTATTTTAGCATAGTTCACACAAAAGAAAAATAATATGTTATCATTTACTCACCCTCATGTGACTTTCTTTCTTCTGTGAAGCATAAAGATCTTTTGTCCTTAACATCAGAATTCAATGCTCACCAAAACATCTTTGTGTTTCACTGAAATAAAGTAAGTCATAGAGGTTTGGAACAACATCAGTGCTAGAAAATGAAGCAAGAGTTTATTTTTGGGTGAACCATCACCTACATCACCCTACATTTCTATTTTAACATCGCTTGGCAGGTTTACTGTTTAAGATTATATCATGGTTTTATGGACACTTATAGAATTTGTAAAATCTGATTCATTCAAGTGAATCGATTCTTTTGAATGATTTATGCAAACCCTGCTAAAAAATAAATAAATAAATAAATAAAACAGCACATGCTGGTTAGATATGTTTTGAAGCATGCATGTTGGCTCAAGTTGGTCCTTAACTGGTTGTGTGCTGGTTTAAGCTGGTCTTAGCTTGTCATGTGCTCATCCTAAAATGGTCCTAAAAAGGAGCTTATTGATTAGAACCAGCTTAGGACCCACACATGACCAGCTTAAACCAGTAGCCATTCTTCAAAACACATCTAACCAGCATATGCTGTTTCTTTTTTTGTTGTTGTTGTAATTTATTTATTTATTTTTTAACAGGGAATGAACCAGTTTACTTGGCATCATCTTTTTATATTGAAATGCTTTGCTAAATGCTGCTGTTACTGCCATTCACCCCAGGATACACATTAAGGTGTATTCTAGCTTTTTAAGTTCATTCACTGATTATTCTTTGATTAAACAACACATCGTATAACCTGATTTATGTTTAGTTGCACTGTAAAACGCTAAGTAGCTATTGTTGTTTGTAGCTTTCAGCTAACAAGCTAAAAGATTAGCATGCCAAGCAGGAGCTCCCTAACATTGGCACTAACAGCCTTTTTTAGCATATAAAAACATTATGAAAGCAATTTATTACTCTGATACAATGTCTTTCAGATTACTTTACAGAAAAGCTCTCATGTTGTGTGTTTTCAAAAGATTATGTGCTTGTATGAGGCAGTGTATTGGCAGCGCTCCTAAAATCAAAGCTAAGCAAAAAAAAAAAAAAAAAAAAAAAAAACTGTTGAAGAGATAAAGCTCACCTTCACCGTTAAGGATATGAGTCATGTTCAGACAAGATCAGGCCAGCAACCTTTAAAAAAAAAAAAAAAAAAAAGAAAGAAAGAGAGAGAGAGAGAAAGACAGCAAACTGACAAAACCCCAAACAATAAGGAGGGCTGAGTGGAGGTTTAGAGATATTCTGTTGCAATCATTTCTTAACCAACATAGCCCCTTTAACGCAAACATATCTCTAGCATCTCTCTGCAACTGCACGCATCTCTGGGGGGCTTTGACACTGTGGTACGCACAGAATTGAGCAGGACTTTGATGCATGTGGACTTTGAGAAGTAGAGGGGATGCCAGCATTGCTGCATAAAAAGCCACAGACAAGGAGGTACCCACCGCCACCTGGCATTTGAAGCATCACTCAAGAAAACACACGAGCCAACGCAAAGGTCACGGACTCTGACAAGAAGCAGCTTTTCTTTTTTTTAGGGCTAGAGGAGCCCCGGCGGGTTCAGTGCTGTTAGAGGTCCCTCAAGGGCTTCTCAGAACACATCCAGTGTAAAATGAACAGGATCACATGTCTGTGTCCAGATAAAACATTTAAACATCCTGCTCCAGCAGACGCTTGCAGGCAGACAATACCTGCCTTGACCTGTCAATCAAACTTGTGTCAGTCACAAAGCTTTGAAAGACGGCAATTAAAGGCAATTTAAATGAAGCAATAAGGTAAAAATGTGTAGATTAAGTTTTAAAGAACACCAATAAGCATAATGAACAGCCTCGGGGGACTCATTGCTACTATAATGATTATTGCATATCAGGGAAATATCAGGGACAAATTTCCTTTGCAACTATTTTTATTAAAGATATATAATATAAATTTGGCATGCTTATGTACATTTAGGGCGTAACTGAAACATAGGGAAGTCAGCAACCAGGACTTAAACTGTATGGTTTAAAATAACTTTGAAGCATTCATTTATCTATAAATCAGTGAAAAATCTACTAAAATTATTTAAGAACTAAAATATTAATTTAACTAAAATTAATAAAACTAATGATCCATATATAAAATAAAATGTAAAAAAATAAGTTTGCACTTAAAATACAGATTTAAATGATTTTACAGTGATAAATACTATTACTTGCATTATCTAATATTATTATTTTTTTATTTAGTGCACACACATTATGCAGCTCAAAGTTTGGGGTTGCCAAATTGCATTTCTTTTTTTTAAAGAAGTATTTTATTCTTACCAAGGATCAACTTATCTGATAAAACACAGTGTAAAACAATATTGTAAAATATTATTACAATTCGAAGTAATTCTTATACGTTTCATTATATTGTAAAATGTAATTAATTTCTGTGATGAAACCTGAATTTTCAGCAGCCTCTAGTGTCACATGATCCTTTAGAAATCAGTCTAATATGCTGGTTTGCTGCTAAAGCAACAGCATTATCTTTACTTGAAATAGAATCATTTTTGATCAGTTTCATGCCTTCTTGCTATATTAAAGTATTCATTTCTTTAAAACTCCTGCTGACCCCAAACCTTAGTAGTGTGTATTACTTTGAAAGTATTAATCCACGTTAAGGTCATTACAGCTTTCTTTATAACACCGTGACTGTACTATCAATCTCGTGTGGGTTATTCCTGTAACACGGTATGTGTTTGTTGGTTTGACTTTGAACATACGCTCTCAGTCTGCTGAGCATATTTGCAAACCGGAGAGGGGCAGTGGAAAGAAAAGAGATGGCCTTTGACTAAAACCACAAGTCCTTCAAAAAAGGGGGCCTCATTCTATATAAGACCACATATCTATTCTCAGTACAAGATCGAGAGATTCACATAGGCAACAATATAAACACCACACAACCATGTGAAAACAGTTCTGTGTGAAAATAAGAAGGGAAAGCGCGGAACAGACTACAACAGGTTCAGATGATGACAGTATTTAATGCAGAAGAGCCCATGCTTTAAAAACCAACATAGAACGACACACACTTTCCTTAAAGATACCAAGGTTACAAAAGTCAACAGTTTTACAACGGTTAAACCTTGCTCTTACTTATAAGATTTCTATTGTTAAAAATAAAAATATAGATTTTTATATATTTATTCGGATATTTGACTTTGGATTAGTCAAATTGTAATAAACAATTCAATATTTATTCAAATCCAACATTTCCATACAAATGCCTTATAAGAAGATTTTGACAACACTGTACCTGAGAAAACCCAAAAAAGCTAACCGACACACAGCAAAAGATTACCCCCTTTCAACACTTTTACCAAAATATACTGTATATAATTCATACATTTATTCACTTATATAAAAATACACTGCAAACCTCTGTTTGTAAGGTCCACAGTGAATAAGAACAGTTAAAAAACACCTTTCTCTAACAAAAAATATATATTTACACAGATGAGAAAATAGCAGTCCCATACACTTTAAGGTAAAAAGTGAAACCTGACTCTAGAGTGCCTTTCTTGTAATTTCAAGTACTCTCCACTCCCAAAAGCGTGGACTTATCGCAAGCACACATTTTGATCTTGTGCTCTTGTTCATTCGGGTTGTAAACATAGTCTTACATCAACGTTTCCTTCACCTTGTTCCTTTTTTGGAAAGAAAAGAAAAAAAACAAAGTCTAATATATAATAAGCTTTGATAACAAGTCTATAAAATGCCCTGGAATTGTGGAGCACATTCAATATCATGCCTGCATGTGACACCAATCCAAAAGAAAAAAGAAATAAAAAATGCGTAAAGATATTCATGCTTCACAAGAACAAACAAAATTCTTCAAAACGTTACAGGCGAGTGAGATTTGTGACATTTTTTGGAAGTGTAAAAGGCAAAGCTATTGAACAATAAATTTGTTCGAACAAAATGAATGCATTTCTTTCAGTGCTGTTGTGCCTTTAAGTCTTTTTCCTCATAACGTTTAAAGGGCATATTCACAGTTTTTTGGAGTTTTTCTCAAAGCAGAAAAGACAAAAGCTTTAAAAAAAAAAAAAAAAAACAATAGGTACGACAAAGTCTGATAGTGATGTAAGGCTCTGTTAGCGCTGACATAAAAGCCCAACACATGTGCAAGGGAGGTTTTGAACGTCATGAAGGCTGCGATTTTACATTTTAAAGCTAGATTTATGATTGTGCTACAGATGTAAATATTAATCAACATTGAGAAAAAGAGAAGGGAAGAGAACCGGGAAAGCAGAATGAATGAACATTCAGAACAGTTTATATATGTCTGATTTTAATGGCCTGAAAACAATTTCGAAAAAAAAGTCTGCATCAAGTATGGGAAAACTGTTTAGGGTGCGAAACATTGTCTGATTAATAAACCGCGTTTTATCTTCTAAAAGCTCTTGTGTAGTTTGGGTTAGTGATGAAATCTCTATAGCAATCGTCTAATTGTGATCTATAAAAGATTCTAAAGAAACGCCTTGCTCTGTTAGCAGGCAGATTTGTTTTACAATTGTCATTGTGCAAAGATTACTTAAACGATATTAGCTAACTAGAGTCTAACCAAAAATGCATATGCAGTGCATGTAATTGCATATTTCAGATCTTAGCTTTTAGAAAGCTCAATATAAAATACGTACTGTAGGTCCATGTATAGGCCAAAAAAAGTGAAAACAATAAAATATAAGTCTTTTGAGTTAACACTGAAGACAGTCGGAGGAGTTGGATTTAATGAGGCATTAATAATGAGGCATTTGGTCTGAAGGCAGAATCAAATTCACAGATTTAAATCCAAAGTATGGCAACCCTGTTGTTAAAGCATGTTAATATAGGTGCAGACTTGTTCCCTGTTGAATCACAGATGACAATATACTAGCTAAACTACACACTGACCTTTGTTCGCTTTATCAATAGCATGGAAATAGCATATTTTCGCCCAAGGCCTCAAGCTAATAGTGCAAAAACAGGTTTATCAAGGCATGTCGCAGTGCTGTTTTCAGCGAAGTGCATAAGAACGCAAGAGATGATGTGTGTCGCACGTGAAGTGTGCAACAGCAGCAACACACAGCGTGGAAAACGCATCTGTCCTTAGCACGGCAAAAGTCTCCCGTTAAAATCTACGAGACACAAGGGGGATTGTCCTCAAAACTTCATTAAATTGTGTCTAAAAGATTTGTCCCACCCTACAGGACTGCTTCTGTGTAACTAGAATAGCACCGACGTGAGGACATTAGCATGAGTACCGAAGCTTCAGCTCACACGCCCCGGAACTTCATCGAAAGGAGCGAGTGATGAGAATAGATGCTAAAAAGATACAAAACACTCCATAAAAGGCAAAATTGTGCCGTTCGAAACATTAGCAAGGCACTAAGAAGCCACAGCAGCAAGAAGCTATGAATTAGTCTTTTTTTTTTTTTGTATGCAAAATTAAGCGATTTAGTTCTCCTGCTGGATTTAATTCTCCAGCGGTTTACCTGTAATATTGATCAAGGTCCATACACAGAATGACAGCATGCATCGAGGTAATACAGATGACAAAAAAAGAGAAAGAACTTCACAACTTTAGATAACACATAGCTGCTCTGTCGGAAGGTTCAGTACATATGCAACAATAAACTGTGTGTGGGGTGAAAAAATTCAAAAGAACGAAAAACATTCACAACATTAACATACTCATTCCCTCACCCAGAACAAAAATCTTCAAACAGCTCCAACATGAAAACTTTCTATTGGACCCAAACCTTCATATATCTGCCGATCGGTGCTCACGTAATGCTTCGGCAATAGACTGACTGCGAGAGTGCGTGGGATTCTTAACGAAAGGTGTGTTCTCCGCGGACGATGTGCGAGGAAAACTCGTAGCGATCTTTGCTGCAGTGGCCACAGATGTTGCACTCGAGCGGGTCTCTGTAACCGTGGCAGCCCATGTGGATGGTGTACATGACGTGGTCCAGGAACAGGACGCGGCAGTGTTCGCACTGGAACACCCTCAGCTCCTGGCCTTCGCGGCTGAAGACGCGGACGCTGTCCCTGGCGGCGACGCGGGCGGCATCTATCGCCCTGCCTTCCTCTGCCCGGACAAACCCCGGACTGGATCTCGTCCTGGGCCCGGCCCCTCCGAGCTTGTCCCGGGGGCTGCTCCGTGCCGAATCGGCCGAATCCTGTCCGCTGTTGCACGGGGACCCATCTCGGGCCGATTGAGGATTTTTGGGCCTGACCAATGGGATTGCGCCATTGGTTGGGTGCGGGAACTCTGTGTTCGGGTGAGGCATAGACGGAGGCTCGCGACTGCTCGGACGGTCCATGCGGGGCCCAAGCGGGTACATCGGATGGAAGAGCGGGTTCACCATAGGCAGCACTTCGGCCATGGAGAGAGATGGGTGATGGACCACAGGCCTCAGTGAGTCAGCGCCCAAGTAGTTGATGGCATTGGTAATGGAATGGTCCATCAATTGGGCGTGCATCACCTCGGCTTCCTTCTCATACTTAGAGCCCATCTCATAGGTCAGCTCGGGGTACGAATAGCGAACCATTTTCTCACCTTAACAGACAATGCAATAAAAGATACATTAGGAACAGCCCCATAGTACTTTCCATCATGATAAAAAAGTAGACTAACCTTGCAATTTACTGTAAAAAGAGCATGTAAAGTACTGTTACTAGGGTTTGTTGCATTAATGATGGAAAGTCCCATTTGGAGACCGAAGTGAGAAAATTTAACCCCTGCATAATATGGATGCGGTAAACTGCTCTGGCGTAGTCAGTAAAAGCAATGGCAAAGTTACAGGTGTGCAAAAACCACAGAATGAAAAAAAAAACAACTCCTACTCAAACTTTTTTCTCTCTCTCTTTCACTTTAATACTTGATTTCCGCAGATATTGTCATTTCAACGCATGAAATGAGTTTCATTTCAAATAATGTTTAATGTCATTATGGTTTGTGCTACTGCGCATATATTTTATTTCTTTTAAGATATCTTCCATGACAAATTAACTATGTCTATATTTTTTTAAACGTAGTTCTGCTCTTTATTCCTTCATGTGGAAACTCAGCGCTGACTAAACGGTTGCATGTGGTATTTCAGCTCCAAAACCTGCATGTTACTCACTAACCACCCGCAATCCAGTTTAACCAGGCGCTAAACGCTCTGAAATAGTAATGCGCTGAAATACTAATGCTGCATTTAAATGAGCCATTGTCTTTGTATGACTTTCTGAATTAGACCCATTATAGCTCGTGGCTAATTCATAAAACCCAGCCTGGTTTGCATGACACAACTGTCATATAAAAAGTAGAATGTACTCTTTTTTTGTGTACATGTATAATGACTATTGTAAAAGTAATTTATGCAATGATAATTAAGCACTGGCCCACTAAGAGGCCCAATTTTGGTAGGCCAGGTTTAAAACAATGCAGACAGCACATAAATTTTACATTATCCATATAGAGGGACTTTATGTGTGAGGTTGAAAATGTTTCTTGCACCATGTGACCTGCCTGCGTTTGTTAGCATCGCTAGAACTTTGAAGATCAGTTTGTTGCATACAGTAGATTCAACCACACTTACTGCTGAGGTGACACTTACCCACAAACTTCTGTGGCGTGGTGCTCTTCCGTTTACCCACATTCCCCTGCAGTCTTTCAATTACAGGAGGCCGGTCAAAAGCTGCCAGCCCAGCGGCCTCCAGCTGCCTCTGCTCCTTTGGTACCTCCCCTGGGAAAACGATAAGATGGTTCAACATGTCAACAAAGCCTACAATACCCGTGGAAACCTATTGCCATGAATCTCAACATTTTGCAGCCAGGTTGTTTTGAGCCACAAGTTTTCTGTAAACTGTCAGCTAATTTGAACCTAGAATGATTAGCTTGAGTGAGTTTAAAGGAAGAAAGAAGCGTCTTGCTGTTGGATGGTTTGGTTCGAACCAAGCTACCAGTAGAGGCTAACCATGCTAACCAGTATGTAACCCCACTATGTAAATGTACCCTATAAAGGTTTAAAGTAGCCATTCGATCTTGGTAATGCGCTATGTTTATTTTGTTTCCAAGATACATACTGGCTTGTGGAACACCGTTGTGTAATCCAACACCGTAACGATTTCACAACAACACAAGATAACACAGAGGCTAACCATGCTAACCAGCAAACCTTGACAGCCTGGTGTAAACAAAATGTACCCCACAAATGTTGCGCGTATCAATTCTATGTTAAAAAATGAATATTATTTTAACAGACCAGCTTGTGGAACACCGTTGTGGAACAAGACTTTCACAATAAGTCAGCATGACACTATATCAATGAGGCGGAAAAAACGTCATCTTAGATTTTCAATGAAGTCATGAGCCACTCACCTGGATACGGGCCAGGATTGGGGGCGGAGTCCATGCCTACGCTCTGCAAGTAATTATGACACCGTTCTTTGTGCTCCTCCAATGACGTGCGCTGCTTGTAGCTCCGCCCACAGTAGTTACACTTGTGTGGTTTGCCCACTAAAAAGACATCAAAGAGTAGCAAAATAAGTATTAAGATGTAAAAAAACTCATTCAGACTGCTCACACAAATGAGTTTCGGTCTCCAACTGAGTAAGCGAGAAAGTGGGCACAGCCAGATTTTCGTGATGATGCAACCACTACAACGCTGTGGGGGGTTTGCTCCATAGAATCACGTACTATAGTAGTAGTATTTGATGTTGTCTTATCATCATCGATCTGTGATTGGCACCCTGAGTGATAACTTGGAAAGTCTCTTTGAACAATAAACAGAAACAGAGTGAGTGTTTCTCCTCAGCCAGATAAGGTGTGAAGTGATTCACAGTCAGTTCCACTAAGATTAGGTCAGTGCAAGGGCGATAATGCGGGACAGAACCTCCTAAAGAAAGATTCAAAAGGAACAAGCACCTTGTCCTTCCACCGTGGGCAGAGGAGAGTAGGAGGAGGACAATGCTTAGCCTCCAGAAACAGATGTGAGTTTTCCAGTAGCTAATGGAATGATTCGTTCATTGATTCATTCCGAGCTTCATTCATCAATTGTTTGAGTCATTCATTTATCTGTCATGTCTTTCTCATTCACTCATCGGTATCAAATCGGAACATAGCCCACCATTACATCTGCGCTGTTCTGTTATGTCAGCTAAAAGCCTAATTGAATTTGAGACAGGGGCTGCTTAAAGCTCTGTGGTCAATCCTCTGGTAAAAGGGACTTTCAGAATTATTCATAAAGAGCGCGGCAGTGAAACAAAACAGCCTAGTGAATTGAGTCACACTTTATGAACTCTTACTGCACGTGAGAAAATAATGAAAATTCACAACTATTACTAGCAAGCCTGTGGGATTACCTGTAAAGTGTGCCAATTGTAAAAATACCCCCTACACTTTTCGGTAACCCTCTTCAAAGCGCTGTAGTGCTTTCAGTCTGAAGCAAACAGTGAAAGTGAGACAGTTACTGACTGAGACGATGTGAAGTGACCTTTTGCATGTAGAGCGCATGTCAAACAACCGAGGCCCTGTCACTTCTGTGGGAAAGGATGGATTACAGCAACAGAAAAAGTAGCTTTGGTTTGCCTGGAAGACAATGTGTCATATGTTAGACCTCTGAAATTTCAAAATCAGTGGCTTCAAAATGTTTATAGTGTAACTAGGCTCTAAGAAAATACCAGGAAAAAAAAAAAATATATATATATATAAATTGTTAAAATACATAATTAAATAAGATATATAAATATAAATAACCAAAAATTTATTTTATTCATTAAAATAATCTTGAAATCTGGTGAAAAATATTTATAAATATATATATTGTATGAATACTGAATAATTATTTTAAACAATATCAATTATTGTAAAAAAGTGCAAACTAAAATAAAATGTAATATTAATTACCAAAATGTATATAATAAATTTACTTTATTAACAAATTATCAAAAGTTTGATTATAATTTTATATTAGAATATATAATATTGGAATAAAATTAAAATATATAAAACAAAATTAAAATAAATATAAGAATATAATTACATTTGCCTATATGGTTTCACATGAACTGTCAAACCATATCAACTGTGAAGAATGAGTAAATTTGCTTCTTATTATTACTACATTTAAATAGCCTTTCATAAATGTGGTCTTTACTGTATTTCATTTTGTGAATGTTCAGTAATCGTCAGTAATGACAATCATCTGGGGCAGACACCTACCTATATGTCTATAGTTTGGGGGTCTTTTTATGTCAGTGGGTGACTGTATTGGAAACATTTTCACCTGATGAGACAGCTCTGAAAGTGACATTTTTGTCACACTTTCAATATTTCTAATAAACCAGAGGCTTTAAAAATGTAGGGGTGAGCATATGACAGCACAAGAGAAAGGGTTTGGAGCAGACACACAGAGGATATTGTGCATCCCCGCTGACAAATCTACACTATAAATGGAAAAAAAAAAAGAGAACTGAATTGTTTGGTTCAATGAACTGTTAAAAACACCTGCAAACTGCAAAGTCTGGGACAAACATTCATGCTAATACATGTCGAAGAGGAAGATGCGAACTCGTGCGACGCAAAAGAAACACAACAAGCTGCTTCATCGATTAATAGCAGCTATTCAAAACCCTATGAGTTCCTGTAGCAAAGTTTGGACGAATCAGAAAAAAAAAATCCCTGTCTAAGCACTTATTCAAATGCATATTCATGCACATAGTGCTGCATTAAAGCCCTCTAAACCGCATCCATTCGGGTTGAAAACAGGAAACAGTGAGATGAGGATGACATTTCATTTCAAGTAAATGCCTATCAATTGTAGAGCATCAGCAAAAGTGCTCGATTTACTCAACTGGTAGTTAAACACACACCCAGTTTAAAGCATCCTCTCCTTAGAATCAAACGTTGGCTACTCACCTCACGTTTCTTATTTTACTAAGCTGCCAAAAGCAGCCAAAGTAAAGCCACCAGCATTATGACACACGCCTAAAACTGTGGTGCAACATATGCTGTTTCAGTTTCATCTTTTAGAGCACGTTTGTGGTCTGCGTACATGCATATGGATTCCAGCGGCAGCCGTTTGTCAACGATCGGATTGCCAATGTTTTGCACATTTTTACTCCTTCTTAACTTAAACTTCCTGGGCTGTTTACCACCAATCCTCTTGTTGCCAAAGGCCAGAGAGGAAAGGGCCTTTCATGTGGCGCCCGTTGCACAAGAAGCCGCCAGACCTGCTAAGTCACTTGCATTACACTCCAACTATGGCTGCTGGCGGGAAGGCGGACAGGTCACCGAGGACCGCGGATGGACTTGTGGCAAAAAGGGGTGAGACCGCCCCGGGGCAACACTGCTGCCTGGGTTAATCCTTAAAATGACTCCAGTAACAACTACACGTCTCACACTGTGGTAGAACAGAGCTTTCTTGTGGCATCTCCTTACAATGCCTTTAGAAAAGGATGTGCAAATGAGTTAATGACTCTCATCGGCCACAAACATTTATATGCTGAGGCAGTTTGGCGCGTAGGCTTTTGGTGGTAAAAGTTCTCACACTGACATTTGATATCAATATGATAGACCACAAAACACACACACACACCACAAATTTTGCATAGTTAGTTATTAAATGATGGAGAATCTTAACTGCCAGGCGGGATACACCTACTCGTTCTGTATCATGACTACGACCGGATTATAGTAAAGTCATCAAAGCTATGAAATAAGACAAATGGAAGTATTTTGTGACCAAAAAAAGTTTTCAATTTAAATGTTTTGTGAAGAAATGCATGCTTAGGCAGAATTTACCATTAAAAAGGTTGTGGTCAGCAACACTTTTTACATTTATTTAGTAACGATGAATTAAATCGATCAAAAGGGACAGTTATAGTGTGTTACAAAAAGATTTTTGAAGGATCGTTAAAGACTGGAGTAAAATTCTGGTTTGGTATTATAGGAATAAATTATATTTTACAACATATTCAATTATAAAATGGTTAGTGTGGATTGTAAAAATATTTCACAATATTTTACAGTATTTTAATCAGATAAATGAATAAACCTTAACAGCGGACGTGTATTTACTATGCAATAATGAATCAAATCAAATCAATCAAAAAGGGACATTATTATATCTGAAATAAATGCCAAAATCGGGATATTACAATGGTTTTTGAAGAATCGTGTGACACCGAAGACTGGAGTAATGGCTGCTGAAAATTCAGCTTTACCATCACAGGAATAAAATAGAAAACAGTTATTGCGAAAATGTTTCACAATATTACTGTTTTTGCAGTGCTTTTAATCAGATAAATGAAAAACTCTTAACAGCGGGAGTCTATACAGCTGCATCAATTTGAAAATCAAAGGACTAATTTCAAATATTTAGATCAAACGCTTTTTCACCCAGCATCATGAGAAACAGAAATTCAGTCAGTTGTGTGAACAAAAACGCATGGTGGTCATCGGCCCTTAAAAACCCGCGACCATCAGCGCGTATGTGAAACCAAAACGTAGCTATGTCTTTAAGAATTATTTCATAAATTCTGCCCACAAAAACAGGACACCACAGACATCAGCTGCCTGGCCTAAAAAACTGCTATCCCTGCGCTGTGATTAGAGCTGCAAAACAGGAAATGACAAAAGACGAAGAAAGGCAGCAAAACACGATGAGAGTGATAGGTAGCTCCAGCTCTCCCTGTGCATTAGAACCAAGCTGTCCCTGAGTGACAGCTCGTGAAGTCCCGAGCCGAGCACTGATGGTATCACATGACCCGGATCTTCAACGATGAGGACTAGACAACTGATGGTGGGCTGATATGAAAGTGGGTTAGAGAGTGATGCTTCACCAAAGCGACACTTCCCTTTGGTTGACAGAGAGCACTTCCTTTGGTGGAGTGCAAGACTTGCAGGCAACACAGCAGCATGTCCTGGGTGGCCTAACCACAGCGTTTGCTAGGCTTCTCTATATACAAGTCCTTCAGGACAGAACAGCTCTGCTCGGTTTTTCCACAGCATGTCAGCTGTGGTCACACAACCGCAATCGTTTTGTAGGCTGCGACACACATTAATACCACACAGCCGCCCATACGAGTGTCTTCTTATAGCAGTTGCATAGAGTTGTGGGAGCCTGACCTGAGTGTGTGCGCAGATGTCCGGTCAGGGCATCGCGCCGGCGGCAAGCGTAGCTGCAGAACGGGCATTTGAAGGGCTTCTCTCCCGTGTGGAGCTTGATGTGCCTCAGTAGGTTGCCCTTTTGAGTGAATGAAACCCCACACTGGTTACACTGGAACGGCCGGTCACCTGATGGACAGAGTCACGAACAGGAGACACATGCTGATGTTAAAAAACATAAATACTGCAGCGTTTTCAGTGTCGCTGTCTTTATGTAGACTGTTCACCACACAGCACATGAAGGAACTGCTGTTTCCACTCGATATACTGAAAATACAAATTTTACAATACAAATGAAGCAACGTTAAGAGTTTTCGCTAGTGGCTTTGATAAAAACTTTGGAGGAAACAATGGTGGAAAATTGTATAAATGGTGGTAAAATGTATTTACACGAATCAGTCGATTGCACCATCACTCGCTCTTAAATAATAAACTTAAAATGTCCGCATATCTTAAATATAGAGTTTGATTCATTTTCATAAATTGGTTCAAACTCTGATTTATCGGATCGATTTAAAACTCTTTCAAAGATCTGTTTCATTTGTCATCACCCATAAAAACGGAGAGAAAATCTCAAGGCATTAGCGTAGATACACACTTCTGTTTATATTATATAAATCTTTTAAATTTGTAAACGTATAGTACGGTTCTAATAATATTTTTAGCAACGCTGTATTACGTTGATCAAAGGTGACTGCATAGACACTTACAATTTACAAGATTTCTAGATTTATACAATTTATTTTCTACTTTTTTTTATTTCTGTTCTTTTGAAATAATAAGAAATGTTTTTTGAGCATCAAATAAGCATATTTTGAGGTCTAAAGTATTATGTGACAATAAATATGCAAGCCATGGCTGCTGAAAATTCAGCTTTACCCTTGTAGGAATCCATTTTAAAATATATTAACGGAAAACGTAGGTTAACACGTAATTAAATTTCACGAAATTATAGTAAAATATAATAATATAAATCAAATATAAATGTAGCATTTGCGAACATGAGTTTCTTTCAAAAACATTTTCAAAAAAATCTAACTGAATGAAAATTTTGAATGGTAATGCATGTTTATCTTATTTTTAAAAATGATGAAGGCATGTCTTTAACGTTGTATAGATTTTTACTGCTTTTCCTTGGCAGTTTAGCGGTTTTGTTCAAATTATGTTTCTCTGATTGAAAAGATTCACCTGTATTAAACCGTTTGTGCACAAACATACGCACATACATCACCAGAAATGTACAAATTGTATTGCAATTAATGTATAACCCAGTTCTACTAGCACCCCAGAACACTTACTGTCGGTTAAACATAGTATTACATTAATGATATCATGTGACCGTTTCCATTGCTACCAGATGAACACTCCTTAGGATCTAAAATAAAATCTTTCACAGCTATGACACCTGTTCTAAATCTATGGATAATAATTTTCTGGTTTTGCTGATTGTGAACCTAATTATGTTGAATTAATTGGGAGTACTCATGCATTAGACCTGCTGCGTGAGCACCTGCTCTAAATATAGCCTGACTCACATCTGATGGACACACAAATTTCATTTATAGTTTTTTCTAAACCCACATTGAGCATTGGGATGTTGCCGTGGGTTAATTAGTTAAACGTGTTCTCATTGTGGTCGGAGTTGAAAACCTGGAAAAGTGAAATATGACCCTGTCCTGTTAGCGTGTTGTCTGGCTGTATCAACGTCAGCCCTGGGCTTGGGAACAGGTTGTGGAGGATTCCTGGGATGTTTTCCCTGAGAATAACTCCTAGTCTTAACTATTGTCTTCTTACAGAACAGCTACTCGCTCCACACCCTTTTGACACTGAAAAAAGGAAGGACGCATGAGTGACAAGCCTTGGTCACGAAAGGGTTTTGCTATTTTAATGGGAAGTCATGAAATGTGTTCTGTTGAAACTTACTTGACAAGTGTCACAATGATTTTAGACAAATCATTTGCACTTTGAATTGTAGGATGATGGTGCCTATATATATATATATATATATATATATAAATACATTTATCTTTTAAAAAATATTTAGAAATCTCCATATTGCCATGTTTTTAGTGTTACCACGCATTTTATTAATTCATCAAAAGTCTTTTCCACAAGCTAGTGTAAGCCGAGTTGCTCAATTTCAAACAATATAATATAAAAAATAACTTAAAAAAAGCTAACTAACACAATAAAACACAATAACCTAATAAAAACCTGATTTTTAAAAAATAAAATAATAATAATGGTAATGTTTTTGTAAATAAACTCTTCATATAGCGCGATTAATCACATCCAAAATAAGTTTTTGTTTACATAATATGTGTGTGTACTGTGTATATTAAATATGCATACATAAAGAAACACACAGGCAATATATGTCAAAATGTGTTGAAAATATTTACATGTATATACACGTGTATACATATCTTGTTATATTCTTATATTTGATATTATATATAAATATATTTAATATATAAACATAACATATTCCTCTTAAATATACATGCATGTGTTTGTATTTATATATACATAATATATATATATATATATATATATATATGTAAAGAAATACTTTTATTTTGGATGCTATTAATCGTGTACACACACACACACTTGGAATTTGTTTTTTATACAGATTATTATATGTATATTTACCATTATATTTACCATTTGGCAGTCTTATCCCTGTCTCGCTCTGCACTTCTGTTCCTTGCCCAGCATCTTGTAAGTTATTTGGGCTGTCAATCATGGGCTCCTCCAATCCAGAGCCTTCTTCACCGCTGTGACCCGCCTCATCCGGCCTTCTCTCCGTCTCCTCCTCGGTACCTTCCTCTTGTTTGATTGTGCGTGCTGAAAAATTTAAACATTCAGTCGAGTTTTCACACACTACAAAACACAAAAGTCAGACTTCATCGCCCACTGCACGCGTTACAGTAGTTTCCATACACATGATCAAGAACTGAAGTGTGAACTCTTTTGAAATCACTGGTTACTATGACAGCACATTGACCAAGAAATCCTCCAACACGATAACAGAATCGGGATGACAGCAAACAGGAAAACAAAGGTAGACGCAGCTGTAGTCTCTAGGGTAGCGAGGCAAACGGTGGGCAGGTGGAGTTCTACATGACTGACAGTGGGAGACAGTGTAGAGGAGGTGGGCCAGTGCTTTGGTCTGGACTCTCCATTTATCTCAGCGCGCAGGCTGTCGAGCACCTCCAGGGAGGCCACCCCCACATGAGCAGACACGCAGAGCGTGACAAAAATAGACATGCAAAAGGACGTATAAACACATAGCGACACGTAAACACGCGACAGCCCGGCCCTCAACTTTTCCGTCTCAACCACGCACACTCTCCAGGTTTCACGACAGGTGGAAAAAGAGCAGGCAGCTTTCTACGCCATCCTGACAAACCTGTTTGTAATTTTACCGTGAGTTTAATCTCTGGGCGAGAGCTTGAGACTAAGCTTTGAGTCACCTACATCTTTCCCGTCTGTGTGAGTGTTGTCCCTCAGGCAAACTGCTCTGCTGCTTCACTAGATTTGAGTCAGTCTGCAAGTATGACTGAAATCTCTCTGATCCCCTTTAAAAAAAAAAAAGGTCACCAGCTCCCAATCTTCGCAGACACTCACAACAGAGAAATATCCCTCATAAAAACTATTTGGATGGGACTATTTTTCCCTGAGGAGGAAAATGTGTGTTTCACAAATATACTTTGTGATCTGCCTGTACAGCAATCTTGGTAAAAAAACAAAACAAAACAAAAAAAAAACAGTTCTTCAGATTATACTGATCTTTGAAGATAGTAAAGCTAAATTTGTCGTTGTGTTATTGATGTACTCCTTTTTGCCAACTCTTCTTTTTGCTCACTCAAATTCACATTTTATTAAATGTAGAAAAAGGATCAGTCTGAGTGTGGGGTAAACTCCATTAATTAATTCATTAAGCATATTATATTATATAGCATATCAGAATAATTTCTGAAGGGTCATGTGATGCTGAAAATTCATCATTACTATCACAGGAATAAATTGCATCTTTTAATATATTGAAAAAGAAAACATTTTATTTAAATACTAATAACATTTCAGAATGTTACAGTTTTTACTGCAATTTTGATCAGATAAATGCAGTATAAATACACTTCTTATATGTTAATTATAACATACTGCATAGCCTAAATCTTAATGAAGGGTATATAATTAATAGGTGTATAAACATGGTAATTAAAATATGTTTTTTTTTTTAAATGGCGCATTTTGCAGCACTACTGAAAAGCCCTAACCCAATACACATTCTCACTCTGGTGTCAACTTATAAGACCCCCATCCCATTCAAATCAGTTTTGAAAAAATAGCTTCCAAGTAAAGCTATACACAGACTCGAATTACTGTCGAATATATCAAACATCTGTTCGAAATATCTCAGTTTATAAACACTTTAAACATGATAAGTGCAGGTTCACGGAGCTTTTGAAAGATAAGTGCTGTGTGGCAGTGCCACAACGATAACCCTCACTTCACCCGCTGGCACTTCCAACGAAGTATTACAAGCATACTTGCTTAATATTGCACAAGAGATCTTGACTTTCAAGAAACGCGTATGACTCGCAATAAGAGCGGCAAGCCTCTGTGCACAAAAGAAGAAAACTTACCATATACCCACAGCAAATGAGGTGCAATCCTGTCAACACAATCGAACGCCGTTACCTAAGATTGTCGAGACGCAGGTTTTTCCACTTTCTATGTCCATTTTGTCAATAACTGACCTCAGAAACCAGCTCTAGCATACACGTTGTGGAGTGTCTATGATGGCTGCAGCTGAGTGAACTTGAAATGGTTGCCGGGACAACATACAGAATCCTTTAGCATTCTCATCATCAACTGATCAAAGGAGATGAATGAGAACAAAACGCACTCAGTGCTGAGGACACACACCCGAGCCAGCGGCTAACAGGCTCACATGACAAAAGCAGTGTAAACCGAAATAGTCAGGTGCATAAATAATGTGTCAGGTCTCTTTCTTTTAAAATTTCACCTTTGCACAAAGTTCTTCTGGCAAAAGGCTTTAAATAATTTCTACACAGAATGAATTCAATCCCTCCGCCACCGAGTGCAAGCATGGGGTTAACGAAACCAAATGCATAGATTAGACTTCTCTTTACCCAGTAGAATGTTTCTCAACGTCCTGTGCAACATGACCAATAAATTATCTAGAAGAACAATCTCCATCTGGGATCATGGTCTGCACCTCCATCCTTCAGTGGCGAACGCTTCCCTTTTCTCAGTATGCAAGCTCATGCTGACTGGCCCTCCATCGAACCATCAGTTGATTTTGAGGAAGGGACATGTCACAGACTGGGCCTATCCCGTCGTATCGCAGATCAAGCTGCAACTTCTATTTTTTTATACTGCAAGATAAAGGTCCTTCCTCTGTCCCTTGCGAGCTAATGCTCACTCATTTCTCCTTTTTCAGATCTTTTGCAATAGAAAGTGAGAATGCTGTACATCTTATTCTAAGGCTAAAGGGATAGTTAACCAAAAGTGACAGTTCTGTCAGCATTTGCTCTCTTATTTCGAGCTATAAAAAGGACATAAAAGCAAATCTCAAATGTTTTGAAGCCATATGAAAGCTGAAAGGCATATAAGTGCAGCCTTTACTGATAATATTCCTTTTAAGTTGTTAACTGCTACAAATTAATCAACGTGTCTTTACGTTGACTCAAATTAACAAATCAATCGAAACAACTTTTAAGAACCCAATCAGTGATTCTTTTAAAAATCTGAATCATCAAAAGAATGATTCATTTTTTTAAGTTTGCTACTTCTGCTTTAGCTCACATCAGAGATGCTTGCGCTGAAAAATGACTGAAATTGTGGGCTTTTACTCACTTATATGATATGGAAGAATTTCGATATAGTCATATGGCCTACACTTATGAATTTTGCATCCTTGCAAGTTTAAAAAGCTTTAGTCATGATCTTTTGTGTTATATAACACATTACAATAATACATGTTATTTCCATTAAATAGTACTTTTGAATAATACTTTTTAGGTTTTGTACCTTAGGGTAATGCTTGCATGAAGGTGAGTAGGTTACATGCTAATAGAAATGACATTTTGGGTCCCTTTAAGATAATCTAATCAATGCACCACATCTAAGAATGTCAAATGAGAACAGGTATTGCTGGAAGCGCTCTTGTTAGAAGACTCACCAGCAGGGGAATCAGGACTTTGGGAACGTTGGCCATTGGGTGTGCTGGTCGACAGGTCCACCAGCATTCTCGTGTTCTCCTTCCTGGGAGAGCAGTCGCCGTTACCTAGGAGACAGACAGAAACAAGTGCACTGAGGACATCGCCTTGCTTCAGGCAGCGCAGCTATTGTGGCTGAATGCAGCTCTGAACTCAGATCTATACAAGCAGACAGTTCAAGGAACACCTTTCATAACCGCTGCACTTGGAGATTATCAGTCAAAGAAGATACAGAATAACTGCAACAAAAATCTAGATGTATTTCTTACTGCCATTAATTACTCAAATACACTTTCAGCTGCCAAACATTCCACTGAATGCTGGTTATTATACTTTTTACAGCAATTTAGTTGCTGTTTGAAACTCTATTACATTTCTGGTCTGAGATGTTGCTTGGTTAATACAATGTTCGATGCAATATAGCAACAGAGTATTAAGTATTTCACATGTTCAACTAGTCACTGTATGCTGTATATCATTCATAAAAGAATAGGACTAAATCATCTACAAGAAAGATGAAGTTGAAATAACATAGCTATCTGTTTAAAACTTAAATCTGCAATCTTAACACTATTTACTATTCATACAACTCAAATATATTGTAATGATACAATAACATAATGACATAATGTAATAATGCATATACTAATAATGATTTTGAGGTAAGCTGCAGTCCAATAATGAATTAATTTTAAAATAACACATTTATTTATATATATAT
>JAUMHP010000301.1:2764489-2781305 GCA_032361065.1 Enteromius trimaculatus
ACTAATAATGATTTTGAGGTAAGCTGCAGTCCAATAATGAATTAATTTTAAAATAACACATTTATTTATATATATATCATTATGTCTATAATATGCATATTTTAATTTGACTCAAAATCGAATTTTATATTTAAAATAATGATGAATGGACTTGACGGATTAATTTACACAACAACTGCTCAGATTCACTCTCTGTACATTTGAATACTCTAAACAGATATCCATCTAAAATGTTCTATGATCCCCCATAATACTTGTTGATAACTTGGTAAAGGAGAGCAACATACAGTATCCACTGGTTTTCAGGTAGCTGCTTTTAATAGCACCCGTCTCTGTTACCAGAGCTGAAATTTCTCTAGGGTCAGTGACCAGCTCAACACTTCAGTTTACAGAGACGGTGTGCCATCATCTCACGTGGGGAGAGCTTGTTAAGCTTTCAGCCACATCCTTAAGATTCAGATTGGATTTCCTCATCTCTCCGCACCAGCCACGCACCGGCTTCGGGAAATAATACGGCTTCAGTGCGTCCACTCAGGGGGAGCGATTCCTGCTCCCTGATCCCGTTACCCACTGACCCCTTCAGAGTCAAAAACTCAATACAACAGCAACGACATTAGACGGCTCCTAATGCTTGCATTATGCATACACAAAGCCACCAAAGGCGGTATTAGATAATTCCTTGAACTCTGCGTTTATGACTGGAAAGTACCTTGGATGTCAGCGTTAAGCTGGCTGTTATAATCTAACCAATGTACTAAATCTAGTTAGTCCCTCCTTCAAACAGGTTTGTTGGGTAGCAGCCTGCCAAAGGCCTTTAAAACAGTATTCATGGCATTTTTAATGATTCATTTTCATGTGTTGTTCTTGTCCTTTTCAATCCAGGTCCTTTTTCAATCCCCAAACTGTTTTAACTTTCATGCCCTATAAAAGTTTTACATTTGTGATTAGAGTAAATGAGGGCCTTTGAGGTATATCAGGCGACGGATATCTGTGCAGTCCCACTGGCAGACAGACACCGTCATTCTGACAGGGAGAGCAACTCAGGGAGACGCAGCCAATGACACAATCCCAAAGTCCGTCTCCGGTTACGGTGCCGGGGTTGAGGGAAATCTCAGGTAACCGGCAGTCCCTTGGCAACGGGAAACAAGCAGCCACTCCGATTTGAGTGACGGCCGAGGGGAGGATTTTCCATAACAGAGCGCTGTGTCTGATGGCCTCCTGGCCTGAGAAAGGTTCTCAGGAAAAGAGATCTGTCAGAGTAAACTAAACTCTTGTACAGTAGCGACTGAAACCGCTCTCTTATCCCACATCTAAACCGAACCATGATCAATATCATTTCTAATGGCAAGCACACGCTACAAAACTGAAGTTTGTTACCCTGTGCATTGTGTATGTTTAAAGACTCACAGCTTGTCTGTAAAACTTGTCTTTAAATGAATAGGATACATTAGGATACAGTTTCCTCCATCAGAAATGTAGTAAAAACATAAAAACAGTAAAAAGCAGTAAAAAAAAAATTTGAATTTTCAGCATCATTACTTCAGTCTTTAGTGTCACATGATCCTTCAGAAATTATTCTAATACGCTGATTTGCTCAAGAAACATTTACAATTATTATCAAGGTTGGAAACAGTTGTGCCATAATAAAAAGAATGCTTAAAACAAAATTGACATCAAGTAGAAATCATTTGCAACATCATAAATGTCTTTACTGTCACTTATGATCAATTTAAAGCATCCTTGCTGAATAAAGGTATTAATTTCTTTAAACAAAAAATATTGGGTTCTCTGTTTTTTTGGGTCCAGCTCAGTCTGTGCTTGGCTCTGCTATCAAATAAACAATCTCTGACGCACAATAATACGTGGTTTTACGGATTCCACTTCGTTCAATTTGTTGTACAAATCACACCGTCATTCCTACACATATGATTGTTGCTGGGCCGAGAGTTCTCTTGTAATGACGGCCTACAGCCTAAGGTTTATATTAATAAGGTTACCATCTTCCCCCGTGCAGTGATGCATGCTGAAAATCCGTAGGCCCTTTGGAGACTACTGGAGTGACTACAGGTCTGGCCTCTGCCACTGCTGAGTCAGAATCAGATCCCAGAACCAGTATACCATTCAAACAACAACCTACAGAATGGACTGTTCCATGCGCTTTTTTTAGTGGATCGATGAGGAAAATAATTGGGGGTGTTTTCAATAGTGGCCCACGGATTAAAGTCACTCTGAAACGCAACACGTGTGACTTCTATAATGATTTTACAGTAAAACTGGATATTCAGTGTGAGAGAGAAAGTTTAGGTATTTGTTAACTACTGGAATTGTTTTTCTTGCACCCAATACATATGAATATGGTCTGTTTGGATTTCATGTTGACTTCAAGTTCAGGATTAAGGCAAACAAGTTAAATTTCATTGCAGAAACGGTTTGAAATCAAGCTGGTTATGCATAGGAGTGGATTACTGTGCAAATATTATCATTAAACGTCATAGATTATTGAAGTGATTTGTGCATTATGGTTGCCGCCAGCTCTATTCCAGTACTCGGGGTGGAGCTTGGAGGCAGGTTCTGTGCCAGGGTGCCGATACTAGACAAAAAAACAGAGTCTTTAACAGGATCGCTTCTCCCAGGAAAGAGAGCGATTGGTTGTGGCATGTCGTAGATGCTAAAGTTCGAGCGTGGATCAGGTTTATCCTGTCCGTCCACACACCTCCAAACCATCCTTCCACATCAAACACAAAACACATTCCCACTCACGCTCCTCGCCACCTGCCACTACTGAACTGCTCTCGTTTAAAAGGACAAGCTGAAGGGGACAAGATCTTATTTGCATATCAATAGCAGTTTACTGTACAAAAGGCTGAAGTATTAGCCTGTGATCTGAGATGGACAAACTTAAGACTCTTTTTTTTTAGCAAATAGAAAACCAAGCAGCTGTTCAAGCATTCCCAAGTTCAGAAAACTATCTAGTGATAGTGGTTTTAGGGAGGAAGGAACTGTAAATGAAGTGCTAAATAATGCTGTGAAGACACTTTGACACTTCTGTGATGCAGTTTAAAGTCGTGCTGATGACTTTGTTGTCCTTTACTCTAAAGAGTTACGTTTTCTGTAGTGTGGCAATGCTTTTTTTTTAAAAAAAAGCGGTGCATTGGCATTCGATCATGTTTTTAAATACAACGAGCCCTTGAAAAAGCCTTTACAAGTGCATAGAACCAAGTTAAACTGTAAACTTTTAATTTTCCAAGACACCTGCAAGAATTTGTAGATGAGGGACGTTTTATCAGCATGTTTCATCTGAGGGAATCTGCAGGGGGAGTTAACGGGGCTTGAAGGTACCACTCTGCACCTGGTACTGAAGCTCCGTCCAGATAACAAATCTCAAGAGGAGCCAAGAGTTAGCTTTTGAACGGGATCTTGGGGGCAGCTAGTGTGCTTGACTACTGCACATATTCATAAAAGCAGAACTGGCTTTACAGCTGCAGATAAACTCCCACAGTCCTTCTGGATTTAGATAGCATATCTAAACTAAATGAATACACAACTGTCAGATTATGTCTACAATGTAAAACGTTACGCTGTTAGATGACCAGGCTATTCAGACCGAATACATTCCTCAATAAACCCGGATTCAGATATCTGAAGTCAGAGCAAAAAGACCAATACGCTCAGGTCTTAACCTAATGAAGTATGTGCTATACACAAACCCAACATGAGAGAAGCAGGTGACATGATAAAATCACTGTGATGGCGGAACTGCTCGACTATTTTAGGTCTGTGTTTGCTCTGATTGATTACAGTAAAACTATTACTATGCTATTTTTACTATTTCAACGTCTCCAATTAAGTCTCCTATAAAAGAATTATACAGTAAGAAACACTGAGAAAATATATAAACAAATAAAGAAGTAAATCCATTCTCATAAATCACATTTTTATTTATTTACACTTACTTATTTATAGTTAACCTGAAAAGTACAGTATAGAACCCCTCAAAAATGCCTTGTAGCATGAATATGGCCATATGCAGAAAACCTTACTTACTTGCAATATAGCCATTCGACGCCTCCATGTCCATATTCAGGGGGCAGAACTGTAAAATGAAAATGAGTTATAAATTAGATGAATGACAAACACTACTGGCACAGGCTTCTTTAAATATTTGACGTGAACATTTATCTAGTGAAATGTATAAGGTATTTTTAAAAAGAAATGAGTGACCAAAAAATTATATAATAATCTGAGTTACATCATTTAAACTGCTTAGTTCAGTTTTGCTTCTTAAATTATACAAACACTAGGTGTTCAGCGTCGACAGTTTTTGAAAATACATTTTTCATTTCCAAATCAAACCAGTATCTCTGGAACACAAGCTGCTGTAGAGAAATCCACGGATGCACGACTTCTCAAACTTTTCTGTTACACATTTTAGCTCTTCTGAGCTGAACGCTACTGTCTGTTACTCTACTACTGCCATGCATACTCTAAAAAGTTAAATGCATTTTATATAAAACATTTCTAAATTGTCTTGTGAAGTATTAGGGAAGTGACAACTTCCTGGTTAGGCCAAAAAATTTAGAAATGCATGCAAAGTGTGACAATTGCCATGCTTTTTACTGAGTTTCAGGTCCTTCTATTAAAATATAAGTCTAAAATGAAATGCTTAGACAGAGCAAGTGAGCTGCAATAATCAGTGATCATATGTATACGCCCATCATTTCAAACCAACCTCACTGCTGGACAGAAACACGATGCACCACAATATAACATATTCTACAACATATGAAATAATAATTTACAAAAAAAATTTAAAATCATCAAAATATTACAAAAACTACTGATCACTGCATTAACAAGCATTTACTGCTTTAATACACCAGAACATGTCATTGTTACTGGTGATGACAGATAAAATGAGAAATTCCATGACGTTTATTAAGCCTAAGCTAATGCAGGCTGCTTGTGTTTTGCTCATAGATACAAAAGTGTAAAAATCGCTCCATATACATGTTAAAAATATAATCTGTTGATTTAGACACAAATAATCCTTACAGAACCTTACTTATGCCAAAGAGTAGGGCATTTTTAATCAATGGGTCACGTTTTGAAAGAGAAATGTGGTATGTTTTATATTAAACAACTTTAAAAAGTTTAACAGCTAATTACGGTTTAGTTGATAAAGCACTGACAGCATTTGTACAAACAATTTTGGCTGAAACGTTGTGTAAAGTTACGTTAATACAAAAAACCCAATTACGTAGCAAGTAAAAAATAATCACTGTTGTGCTTTATTAAATCATGGATGATTAAAAAATCGAAGCAAGACGGAAAATAAGCGTTTGATTAATAGAACAATAAAATAATTTCTCTGCCCTGCACTCTTACATAATGATCTGTGGAAATGCACGATCTTAAAAGCATTATTAGCTATAACGCGGACGTAAAGCTGTTAGCTTTTCGCTACCCAATCAGCCCTTATGAAGTCAGGAATCACGCAATATCAAAAACCATAATTCCTGAAATTCCATAAATAATGAGGAATAATCTGACATTACACAAGTGCACCTGGATACTCTGAGCCAGATCAAAGTTTCTGGAATAAACAAAACTAATTACTGCTCCTTGATATGGATATTAGCCCTCGAATTAAATGCACAAAACAGCATGTCATGCAAAGCATTAGGAGTAAAGTAGCTCTTAATGTATGGTGCTGTGCTTCTGCAGGGCCCCAGCGTACACACTGATCACGGCACACATCCAGCAGTACAGTCTAACACTGACGACCTCTGTTCATTTCTCTATATATACAGTCGACATACAAGTAATATCTCTTTTAATATAAGTTAAAAAATAATTCCTAATTGAACTCCTTTGAGATTTAATGGAAGTTATATGCGCTATATGGGTCAATGACGAATAAGGTTGTCTGAAATGATATAAAAGAGAACTGTTAAAAATGTAATGCAAACCATGTGCAGTTTGTTCTTAGAAACTGAGTCTTCGGATTAATTGTGGTTTCACATATAAAAAATAAATAAATATTATTTTCTACCAAAAATTTAATTTTATGACTAAATATGTCATGTGGTTAACCATCAAGTTAATACTTTTTTTACGGCGCATTATCATTATTTTGATGTTTTATAACATTTAAAACTTATATACTACCAAGTTACATTAGATACAATAATATATTAAAAGATTATTGAGATGTTTTCTTAGGGTTAATATATTTGACCCAAACAAAACAAATTAACTTCATAAAAAGGTCAAAATATATGAAGAAAAAAAATCATCACAGTCATGAGGGTCTTCAGGGGTCTCTGTTTTATGGCTGTCACATGAAAACAAAATGGCTTCCTGCATGTTGGTTATGCCACACTGACTTTTTCATATAATACAATTATAATTTTTTTTAATTACTGATCTCAAAATTAACTTTTTTTAAATAATAACTATTAAATAAATATTAGTAAAAGACTACCAAGCTAATGACACCAGCAATTTCATAAACGTGATGACACTTGTATGACACCTATTTATTATTATTTTTTTTTTATTATTACTTGTTAGTTTCACAAATGTTCACAAAAACATTTTTTACTTCAAGCCCCACAAAAATATAAAAAATGACTGTAATTAAGACACTGAAAACATAAACATTTATCATAGAGGATATATACTCAAGACTATTAGGATTAGATCCGGACAAAAATTTGCGTCACATCATTGACATATAAACGTATATTAAGAAAGATGTTATATACATGTCACTTTACCTACGTGCAGTATTAATACAAAATGGCAAAAAAAGGCATTTGGCTATAAGCATAATAATATACAAAAAAGTATTTCCGAACTTTAATTGAACTACAAAACTCTACGAGGTATTAACAACCAAAAAAAAAAAAGAAAAGAAAAAGGAAACGTTGAGCCTACCTTTCTGTTTGGTCTCCCCCCTGTGAAAACGCAAATAAGTGTCCAAAGAAATCCTTGCGTAAAACAATCGATTATTTCCAATGACAGAGGCTTTTCAGTCTCTACAGGGATGATGAAGTCCTCTGATGACTGTCATGTTCAGCTGGAGTTCATATCGGTCACAAACAGGGGACGATCTTGCACCAAAACGAAAAAAAAAAAGAAGAAAAAAAAGTTAGGACGCAAACTTGGGTTTGTATGTTTTGGTGACTTCCTTTGCGCCGAACTAGCCCGTCAGCTTTTCCATTTCACACGCGTCTAAGCGCTTTCCCCCCGACTATTAGATTTCTTCCTCTGATCTGAAACTGCTTTGACATAGTGAAGTGAAACCTGTGCCTGCTCAACACCTGGGTCAATCGATGTGGCGAATACTCAACTGGATCCACCGGTTCCAAGGGAATTAAGCCATAAATAAGGAAATGATGGGAACTGCCTACAACAGGCTTAGAGCCCAATATTTCCACCTGACACTCCGTCAAAGGTTGTGGGATGTTTTCTACATGCTTCATGTGCAGCTCAGTGTATCAGTATTCATGTGACACATACGGCTAATTCTCATCAGTTTAATGCATACTCTCGGCTGAGACGTCATGACTTCTCCTAATGCCGATACAATACACACAAATTCTTTACTGACAAACAAGAGCCACAAAAGTTAAGAAAAGTGCGAATCATGGGGGTGTCGTTAAAACAAATGAGGGAGGGGGTATTAAAAGTATTTACGTTTTAAAAAGTTGTTGTTAATCATAAAGATTGTACGTTGGAGCGCGCAAAATATAGCCTACAAGTTACAGCCTATTGCAACAAATTGATCGCTGTCTAGCACCAACAACAAAAATGCTAGTTAAAATAAGTTGTTAGTTGCTAGTTAAAATAATATACAGTAGGGGGAAGAAAAAAAAATAGGGTTTACTATTATATTTGTATGTGCGCTAGAGGCGCCAAAACCTAACCTGGAAATCTTAACAACTGCGCCCAAAAAAATTAAGATTTTTCTTCTTGTTGTATGTAGGCTCGGTGTGTACGTATTTTAAAGAAAAGGCATACTGTTAGCGACAATTTGACAATTTATCACCTGTTGCTATGGTTACCTCAATTAGCCGCGCGGTTCATTTCCGTTTCCGAGCAATAGATTTAGCGCGCTCAGACTTGTAACGTAAGCACTTGTAACTTGTAATGTAACTTTTTGTCACTAAAACGATGTTTGAAAACGCCGCAGAAACACAATATACTTACATTTAAAACGACCAAACAGACCCCACACCTTCTTCTTTAACCTGTTTTGAGGGGTTCGACCCTTAAATAGGTGGGGTCAAACTCCCCCATAATTCGCACCTTGATCCGGACGCGTCCTGGACCTGTCACAACACAGAATACACGGGCGCATAAACCCTTTAAACACAAAGAGCAAAACCTTGACATTCGCAACGGACGTTTTAGCTTACCTTAATCAATGGAGGGCGTGCCATGCATCCATCTCATCTGATATGGAGCATCTAAACGCTGTGTATCCACTGCAGTGCGATAGAAGCGCAGCAATAGTGGTTCCCTTCGCCTGCTTCCTCCATCTTCAGAACGGACAGCAGCGACCGGCTGACTCAGAGAAACGGATCTATCAGTGGCACTCGGTAATCGATTAGACGCCTTATCAGTGCATTTAAAATGCGTTTGGCATTATCTCCACTGCTCAGATGTCTATAGGAACGCAAAAAATAAGAGAAACTGGAAATAAACCTTTTATTTCAAACCCCGTGGCATGTTAACACATCCACACTTTATGTAATAACAAAGTAGTTTATAATATATATAATATAATATAATAAGCCTTCATTACGATTGTTTGGTCTGTTTTAGATATTCTAGATCATGAGCACTGGTGGGCTTCTGCCTCTTACACATCCTTATGCCTCTTCACTTGTTCCTGAGCCTATGTAGGGTATGGAGATTTCGTTTTACATAGTTTTATTTAAACCTAATTCTAATATGAAGGAATAAGGTGAGAAATTAGTTAAAGTTAGTATAAAATTTTATGTTAAAACTAGATTTAGGGTGGGCATCAGTTTAAATGGCAGTCATTCTTCTCTTGGGCCCCCTCTACTGACCGGAGAGAGAAATACACCATCTGACCTATTTGGAATCCTGTCAGAACTGTGGGGAGCTGGGGATGTCAATGAAGTACTTTTTGCAAATGCTGAGGAAATCACATTTTATAAACGTTCACGTCAATACAATATACATCACATTAAATTTTATGATAGATACCTATATGTTAAAAAAAACAAAATTGGAGCAGTAGTTTCAGTAGGCTGTCACCCGCTTATACAGTCAGTGAAACCAGCACCACTAATGATCTCATCATTTTCTTGATCATCCTTGGAGAGTGAATCAGTGCGGTCTTTAGGATCTGCATAAGAATGGCACTGCAGATGTTTCACTGAGATGAGAGCTTGTAGCAGAAGGAAATGAAGCAGGTCATATTAGTCATGAAAGGTTGTGCATTTCCATTTTTCATCGTTTCTTTTACAGTAAACTGAAGATGTGGATATTAAAATGTATTACTGTAAGTGAGATGCTTTAAGAGGGTTGCATTTCATTTATACCAACTGCCTTGCTTTTCCACTTCACTAAGTTCTCGTTCCTTGACTGTTGATGTGAACTGAAACATGCCTGTTCAGCACCTGGATCAGCTTAAGGCTTTTAACTTTAAAATGGTTTTATACAAAATCCGTATAATTGTTGAAATGTAAAACAATCAAAATTCTAATAAAAAACGTTAAAACAAAAATAAAACCACACAATATTAACGGATCGCCATTTAAAATAGTTTCAGAGATTGTGCTTGTCTTACTGTATACAGTAAAAAAAAATATTATTTGATAAATACGTACACGGATAAACAAATCAACATTAACAGTAACAGCTAGGCACACAGTTATAAAATTAGATCATTTCTCAACCACAAATATTAATAAAAGTGATGTTGTGGAAAATGAACAAAAGTTGATACGCTTTGAACAATTTAATAAGGTCACCGTTTGCATGTGTTCAACTGTGTTCTTTGAGGCTGCATTGTTTGTTTACTCTACCATCAACTCTCTGATTTGTTGAAGTATCCTCAGATAACAATCAGTTGCTTTTGTTCAGAAGCTGCTGGTTAACTTTCCATGGTTTATAGAGCACTGTTTGAAGTAGAGGGGAAACCGTTAGACGCCCCCCCTCCTCTGCCACCCTCTCCCCTACCTCTCTTTATTTATTTTTCTTTCTTTTTTTTTCTTTACATTGCCGTCTACTTTTCTCTCTTCTTTAGGTTTCAGCCATTCAAGAATTACCTCATTCGTTCTGTAATGGTTTCCACAGTCCTGCATGATCATAATACATAATACAGTGCCAATAAAACGAACTGTCTCCCAGACAGAGACTTAAGCTCAGTCCCAAACAATGATTCTCAGGTGAGTGTCAACATCGTTTAGATTTAGGATGTAACTGGAATCATATGACTAAAATTAAATTCAACAGATTAAAGGCTCGTTATGGTCATAATGGACATGGTTAAACATAAATAAATAAATAAATAATTAAAAAAATAAGAATACAAATGACTAACTTTTAAAGTTAAACACCAGACTTTGAAATGAGAAAACAAATCAGTGACGCAATTAAACAAAAAGTTCATAAATAATAAAAAAGCAGGTAATTAAAGATTTAGAAATACACTGTACATACTGTCAGGACACATTCTGACAATAGAAAACAAATGTGCTAACTGAAGCATGAAGTTCATTGTACATCCTGTGTTGGTTTAATCATGGGTAACGAGGTTCACCCATCGTATGTAAAGTCTGTTGTACATAAACCTAAACAATACTTTTTATAGTTACTTTTTTATATTCCATTCTGTATTTGTTAGATGTTTAAAAACAAGAAAAAAAAAATGCAAAACTGCACTTAGGTTAAAGGTAAAAGTTCCCCTTAAAAGAATAATTCAGCCAAAAATGAAATGTACTTACCCTCAGGACATCTAAGATGTTGTAAACTTTAGATCACTTGCTCACCAGTGGATCCTCTGCAGTGAATGGGTGCCGTCAGAATGAAAGTTAAAACAGCTGATAAAAACATCACTATCATAAACAAGTACTCCAGATAATTACAGTTCAACTGTTAATAAGAAACAAATTCACCATTAATACTTGTCTATTTCAAACCAAATCCTAGACTCACACTAGTGCTTTCTCCAGTAAAAAAAGTTGCATTGTCACGAGAGAACCAGGGAATTTTTTTTCACTTAGGAAGCATTATTATGGATTGTATAGTGTTTTGTCCAGAAGCAATGGTTTAAGATACCTTATTGATAAATTTGTTGCTTACAATCATTCTGTTTTTACCATCATTATTGAAAGAATTGCGTCAGGAGTTGGGTTGATTGTGTTAGTTAAACATAGATCAATTACAATTTATTTACAATTGGTCCAGTGCTTAAATATTTTTCAATAATTTCTGAAAAACTATTGGTTTAATAACCTTACACAACAGTGAATATCATAAACAAGTGTAACAATAGTATGATCATTTCAGGGATTGCAATTAGCTACATAAAATGTAAATCAAATGACTTTAAAATTGATATTTTGTTCTTACGCTCCAATAGATTAATGTGAGAAAATGTTGCTGTGCATAGCAACAGCAGGCGTTTGAGAAAAGACTGTTTCATGTGAGTGTTTTAACACACACGCACACACAAATCGGCCCTTTAGCACAGGAGACCTTTAAGCCATTTGTACTTTACATCATTTGTACTTCCAATCAGTTAAATTATACACATGTGAATCTTTTACTCTTCCTAAAAATGTTTAATGTACAATAATAATTACATTTTGGATTCCTTCTGGGAAAAAAAGTAATCACTATAATTCACTACCAGTCGATCAGTCACTTCAGCTTTATAATAAACTTTCCAGTTCATTCCAGCAGTAGTTTATCTCACTTCTTTCAATACTGTTACTCTTGGGTACTATATTTTTCTCAACTAGAATCCCTTCAACATAACTCGTATAGATAAAATAGGATTTTATTGTCTCTATCTATCAGGGTTAGATGACAGAATAAGGATTTTACAAAGGAAACATAAAGCCAAAAGATGTCTGGATGAACTATTTCTCCAGAACAATCATCTCTTTTGACTTCAGCATGATGTCACAGATATATATGGTTTCTGGAGTTATGGCAACCGATTTCATTGAATGATATTACTGCATTCCCTGTAATCGTGGTCCCTTCTGTTTGAAATAATCAGAACTGTTTTGTGGCATGAGTAGTGATGATTCTAAAAACACATCATTGTTCTCCACTTAAAACACAAAAACTTATTTGAGGAACATCTAATGTAATTAAAAAATACAAAAACTCAAGGAAATCTGACAAAAGTATGGATCATATGATTGAGCTTGACTATCGTGGTTGCAAAAACTTGAAACTTGGTTTCAGGCAAGAAGCGAAGCAAGTCTCGTTACCTCTAAACCGAAACGAAGGAATGTGTTTCATCTTCATCTGGCATATATTTTTGCACATTTAACAACATGCAACACAAATTCAAGCTTTAAAATGTGTCACAAAACCACTGATTAGAAAAACAGCCTAAACCACAGGCCTCGTTTTCCTCATATTCTAATTGAGGATGTTTTTTTTGGGGTTTTTTTCTGCACTCACCTCCCCCAGTTCCAACCCTCTGTACCCCAAAGCCACACACATAAAAAAAAAAATACAGATATGTATGAACAACAACCGTCACTGCGCTCTTTCTAATGTTTTGCACAATATTTGTGCTCTTTACATTTGATGCAGCTACTGTTTCACTCCAGTGTCTTGTTCTGGTGGACTCAAATTCCGTTTATGTATGCACAAGCATGCATACTGTACACTTACAAACCACCCTATAGAAAGCTTTTTGCATTTTTAAAGCAATAAAAAAATAAATACAAGTTGCTTCATATAACTGAAGATATCCAAAAGTGAGGTTAATGCCACATTTGGCATGCACACACACATAATCAACCTGCATTAATTCACCACAGATACTTGTGTCACCAGACTTATGCTCTTTGCACACAGAAAGAGAACCAAAGCAAACCTCAGATAGGTTTGAGTTTCAGACACCCACACGGAGATCGCATGTAGTGGGGTTGGATATCTGCACAGCTCTGCACCGAGTATGGATGGCCATAGATGTGAAAATGTTTGAAAGCACGTGAGAGCGTGCAGGGTGCATATCAGCTTCTCTCAGTCACTGATGCACTTTTAAACAGGAAACATCTTCACTGGAACACAACCCAAGGTCTTTCACAGGAGAAAGCCATTTCCTGCTTTTGACTATATGAGGTACCTCAAGCATATTAAAGCTGCACATATAGGAAGTATTGCACTGCGTAGTGACAGCATATAAACAGACTTGGCAACTGTTAAGTATTTACATATTTTTTTTTCCATATTTCTTTGTGGTTTTAGTCTCTGTAAAAAGACAGTTATATCAGTAATACTGTAAAATATTATTATAATCTGAATGTTTTCTTGTTTAATATATTTTAAAAATTAAATTTAGTCCTGTAATGGCAAAGCAGCTATTACTCCAGTCTTCAAATCATTCTTACTTACTGACTTGATTCTCAAGAAATGTTTCCCATTATCATCAATACTGGAACACACTGATATCTCTAGTATTTCTGTGGAAACTGTGGCAGACTAGTTTTACAAGCTCTACGATTAATAAAAAGTAAAAAAAAAAAAAACATTTATTTAAATTGGAAATATTATGAAACATGTTTTTCTTGTCACTTTTGATCAATGTAATATGTCCTTGTTGAATAAAAGTATTTCATTTTTAAAGAAATATATATCAACACAGGGACATTTCAGGTTTCAAGTGTGTTACGTTTGACGACAGAAAAACAAAGTGCAATTACCCGTGCAGCTTTGTGACAGCATCGTTATTCTTTAGTAGTGTTTCTCTGCAGCAGGGCCTGGAAAACTCATAAAGATGAGAGAAAGAATGAATGGAGCAGAACAAAATCCTGAAAGACAACTGAAATCCACAAAATCACCGGGATTTAGAGGATGAGTCATCATCCAATGGGACAATGACCTACAATATGTGTGTGCTGGAATGGTCCAGTCATAGCACAGACGTGAGTCCAATTTGGCATCTGTGGAATAACTTTAGTCTGGAAGTGCTATTAACGGCTCTCATGCAAGTAGGAAGATTAAAAAATCCAGACAAATACAGTCGCATTGAATTGTGGACCAATCGTTTGATTGAGCCACTCCAGAACATACGCTTTTCGGTTTTGAGCCACTCCAGTGTGGTTTTTGCTGCATGTTTCATGCCATTATGTTCCCTGTCAGTACATAAATAGCCCTCAAAGAGTCATAGTGCTCTTGTGGACCAAATCAGGCTTTCCTAACATCCACTTCCAGCCTCCTAGATCCCTTTTTTTAAAAAAAAAAAAAACCTCTGGATTGGAGAATATTCCTTCAAAGTGAAACATGAGAGACGACTTGAGAATTTTCAGCAAAATCATGACATTTAAACATGGCCGTTTAATACATTATGCTTTTCTCCATGTTTAAGGAGGGTGGATGCTTATACAGTTCCATTAGGACAAGGATATGTAGCCTTTGGTAGCTGGTAGATGGCACTATTGGTCTTTCAGATCTTCCAGCTGAACGAAATTCAAAATTCACACAGCATGTTAAGTAATAGGCCCATTTTTCTGACTACATCTCCTCACATCCAAAAGATTTCATCAGATAAATTACTTAATTATTCGACCCTCTCTCTCCTCTTAAAAGATGACTGAACCATGATAAGAGAAAGAGACAAAACAGTGCCATTAAACTCATGCTTGCAGACTTTTCAAAAATATATCAATATAACATAAACCCTGCTTAATTTTATGTTAGATGAATGTTTTGTCATTTTGCAGAGAAAAAGGCAGAGAAAAATAGATTCAAAATTCAACGCCCCCCCCCCAAACGGTTCAAATTTAAAGCATAAACCAGGTATCGAAGCACATGAAGACAAAGCTTATTTTGCACAATAATTCACACTGAGATTTTCTTCATGCATCCTGACATACGCGTTCTCTGTCTGTCTTACTGATCTAGATGTATTTCCCCAGCAGCCTCCTTTATTGCTGGTTTCCTGTCTGTGAGTGGAGGTAGGGCTAAATGTGTCTGAAAATCCTATAATAAAACGAGATACCAAAGTATCCAAAAAGTGGCTACAATAAGTTAGAACCTTGTTACAGCACGAAACAATGATGTATAGAACTGTGAATTACACACTGGAACCTGTGCCACGGCAGCACGTACACCTCATATGTCTGGCTTTATGAGTGTGAGAAAAAGGAGAAATAGTTGGTTGAAAAACCCCAATCATATCTCATATCGGCACTGGCTTTATGCCCCGAAGGTACATAAAAACCTTCAATCTGGATGGATTCTACAGTCAACAACTTGCAAACACAGATAACAGGATGAACATAAAGTGTGCAAAAAAGGAAGCTCAAAATGCATTAACAGGACTCATATGAAATATCAAACATATGCAGAAAATACAAGCTGCCAATTTATTTGACTTTTAACTTATGCATACTGATCATTTTGTTCAGGAGGACCAGGGTCATAACAAGGTTACTGATGTGCTCAGATTATATGGCAGATATATAACTTTTTAGTTATATATACAGTATATATATATTATTTTGGCAGTGCTTTGTGCAGGCAAATTACACTAGTAAGTTAGAAGTTTAAGTTAGTCTCTAAAATTTAGTTTAAATAAATGTATGCACTTAAGATGTATCAAACTGACCAGAAGTGACAGTACACAAATTCTCCACCCCCCCAAACCGATTATTGCTGAATATATATTTCTGTATCCAACTTTGTATACAAGTGAGAAAGGACAATTTAAAAGAGCCAAATCACTGATGTACTGGCATATTGTCACTACACGTTAAAAAAGCAGTTTGCCATTGGAAAAGCTACACTATGTTTTTTAAACAATCTGCCATGCTATTGTGATATTGCATTAGGCCTGTGACAACACTGCTTTTAGTTAACTTCTTCCCATGGTTGCAAATGAGCCTCGAATAGTTGACATTTGACTTAAAAGTAACAACTCCAAGTCATTCTTTACATTCTATTATGAAAACAGAATGTTTGTCACAGCACAGTCTGAAGTAGGTTACCTAGACTTCTATTAGACCATATGTAGGAGTCATGAGTTGACCCACAGACACTACACTGAGTCATCAGGACCACAAAAATGATTACCATCACTTGCTGACTTTATTAACACCACATTTAGAGTTGTAGTAAACAGACCCTGAGACCCCAAACACCTCATTTTCAGCGTACTAAAACAACACCAGGATGGAGGACTCATTTCATGCCAGTAAATGATGATCACTGACAAAACAAAAACATTACAGGTTTCAGTGTGATGTAATGAGCTTTTACACAATGGTCAGAATGTATGAAAAATTACGTTTTCTGTCATCCTTTAATCATATGTCGATAAAAACTCATATGACTTTGTTCATGAAATACAAATCAGAAATACTGATTCCAGTTCCAGTTACGATAAATGGGGATTGAACATCACAAAAATATCAGTTTTAACTTTTACTCTTTCAAAGTTTATGTTTGCAGATTTTCAAACAGCTATGTTTTGTTACAATGTCAACAGCATAAGTAAATGAACAGTATGCATTATTTTCTTTGTGTAACCTGTCCCAAGACATTCCTAAAGTCTGACAGATGAGGCAAAACACTTTTTGACTGCTTT
>JAUMHP010000301.1:2791696-2805128 GCA_032361065.1 Enteromius trimaculatus
ATATGTGCTCATATTTGCTGTAACTTTGCATGAGCACATCAAGTTCAGCTGGAGAAAAAAATGCCAACCTCTTTTTTAAGATGTTGCCATGGTGAATATCTGCGCTCCATTGATAATGGCTTTTTAGAGTCGCGGTGTACACACTTAACTCTGAGTTAGTCGATTGACCTTACTCAGATCAGCTGTTCTGAAACCGTTGTTTGAACCTCATTTCTCAAACAGGCCCCTGGTCCTGCATCAAAACAATGGCTGACTGTTGATAGCTCACTCAGGGCGGGTCTAGGGCGGTGTCAATCAACAGACATGGAAGCGGCCTGGTTATGTGTAATTTCACTTAGCTAAGAATCTGATTCTTGATTTAAGAGAGGAGTTATTTATGAAAAAAAAAAAAAAAACTATACTATCACTATAGGGTGGTTGTGTACGCACTGCCAAGACACATTTCACTTACAAGGTTATGTTACGAGGTTGAGAGACAACGAAACGTGCGAATTCAAACGCAGAGTGTTTTATTGAGAAGCTGGACATAGACAGACAGGCTGGGTCATAACCGGCAATCAACAATGGCAGAGGCAAAGCGAGTAGTCAGTGTCCGTGCAATAGTCGGCAATAATATATTCAGTCCATGGGGCGAGACAAAAGCGTAATCCGAGGGAAGCAGAAGTCGCCAGCGAGAAATCAAAACAGACACTTGAAACACAGAAACACGGGGTGGCAAAACAACGGATTGACAGTGCTAATGGACCGTGGAGAAATACAAACACATCCAGGTTTGTGAAAGTGAAAGTGGGTCAAGGGGTGGAGCAAACAATGAAGTACCTAGACAATAAACGAGTGGGCGGAGACATGAGTTCATTGATGAGAGTCCAAGAGTGAAAACAGACATCAAACACAGAAAGTTCGCTGGGCACTGAAGTGCCATCCCCTGATCTGGGCTGGCACTTCCAGCTGACTGTGACAGGTTAAGACATAATCAATGAATCTCTTGAGTGAATTCTTACTAACTTGTTTGGCCATTGTATACTCAATAGTAGTTTGATGTCTCAGCAGAGACAAACAGTGACAAAGTTTACAGCAAATAGGATCGATGCTTGGTTGATAAGAGATTTATTTTACAGATTTCTAAAATATTTAAAAAACAAATACAGTGAAATAAATCACTTGATACAAGAGTTTACAGATAACCATGCAAGTGGGAGAAGTCTTATATTACGGTCGGTCATAATGATCACGGATGACAAAATAAATGTAGGATCAACACTGTTCGTGTATCACAGGGTACGATTAAACACATTGTAAATTTAACCAATTTAATATTAAAAGACCTTTGTTTGTGTTTTTGACCTAATTTACACTGTAAAAAAAATGCGAAAATTGCACAATATTTATTTTTTCTGGCATAAACACCAGATGTGAGCTTCGGATCTTTCAGTGTTTCCCTATGGGACTGAAACATAAAGACGCCAGAATTCTGCTCCCTGCACAACGTTCAAGTGGAGGGGCTTACCAATAGGTCAATTTTTTTCAATAAAAAAATGTCATAGAGAGGAGACCTGTATACATTCATTGTGTAAAACTGTACGGCAGTTGGACCTTGCAATGTTAGTTCAGGTTGAAAATTGTTGTGCAAAGAGCACATGCCTTTTTCCTGGCAGCTTTTCTTCATCTTTGACACTTTTATTCATCACTGATCATTTTAATACGAGCAACTTAAAGAAGTTTCATTAGAGGCTTCACTAAATGATTAAAGCTATGCTGTGTTATTTACTGCTATTTGCTGAACTGAAATCTACACTACCAACAATCCACAAGAATCCAATAGTGTACATTTTTTAATTAATAGTTAACTTTATCAAAATTACAGTAATTGTCCTCTCAGTCAACAGGGGATGACTGATGTATCCTGTTAAAATTATTCTTTTAAAAAAAAAAAAAAGCCCTTACAGGCTCAGTCATATCTTTGTCAAATCATTTCACTTATGTAAACAAGAAAGAACAAGTTTAGAAAAAAGAAAAAAAAAAACTCAGTGAACCTAATGATTAGCACTCTAGTTTGGATGAATGAGTATAAACCTAAGTTTATTCAATATGATTTTGCGTGACTACACTGATTAGAGCTCTACAATAATATCTACAATGCAAAGACAAATGATAATTTCAAATACTGCTGCAGTAACTCACAGATGTCTCTTTATGAGTCTTACACATATGCAAAGCTGACGATGTCTTAGGACCATTAGTCTTTCATACTTGACAGCCATGAAATATAGTTTGCACTATTTGGTTAAATAAAAGTCCTCTTATATAAAAGTGTTTTTGTGTTTTGCTTTGGTACTGAAATTGGTACAGAGAACCGTGTATTTTCACTGGTATTGGTACAGAATACTGAAATTTTGTTACTTCGACAATACTAGTAAGCATTTATTTCAGCATTTATAAACCATTGTTCCAACATTACTATGCATTAGTTTACAAGTGCATATATAAATGCCTTGTTCTTGAGCATATATATATATATAATGTTTAATAATTGTGTTTTCACACTTTATTAATGATCAGTTTATAATTTTTAAATATTACGTTATTTACAAACCAGTTATTTAGGAGTTGTCAGTGTTTAATAAGACCATTTAGAAAATCAAGTAAATGATTAATAAATTATTTAAATTTACATTAATAAATCATTATTTAGACACGTGATAATAGTTGTTCAGTGCGTTAATAAATGTTAACACATGTTCCTGCTGCCCTTAAGTCAGGTAGTTGTAAAGCATTCAGTAGTTGCCAGATGTCTGTGTTTGTGAGCTCATCTAAAGTGAGGACTATTTATACCTTGTAAAGCATTTATAAAGCAGATGTAAAGGCTAATTTATATTCTAAACAGCAAACACAACACCGAGGGATACAGAACACAGACATATTTTTCAAGATGGAAAAAATGTAATTTAATTTAATTAAAAATTTAACTGTACACTTGATAAATGAAAAACAAACCTTCAATTTCATAGAAAAAAGTGTACAGTTTTATATTGTTTTGACCAATATAACTAAAATTTGCCATGGTTTTACTATAGTAAAACTTTTTTTTTTTTTTTCCCTTTTTACCAATTGTATAACAACACTTTTACTATGAATAGCCTACCATAGCAAGACTATTATCAGTGTAGTAACACCGGGTTAATTTGTGGTTATGTTTAACTTCAACTGCAATTTTTTGTTTTAGTTGTTGGTAAACCACAATCCCTAGTTATACCTCTCCCTAAAAAGGGACATGTCAGACAGTGCCTAAATTACATTATTATCTTGCTAATCAGCCACCCCAGCAAGGTTAGGCTGAGAGTAATTCTCAGATGACTAACATCGAAAGCTGAAGAAGCATTTGCAGAGGAGCAGGCAGGCTTTAGGCCTGGGAGAAGTACCAATGAACAGATTTTAACTGCAGGCTACTGATTGCAAAACACCTCAAGCATCAAGTGTGAGCTCTTCCACAACTTCATTGACTGCAAAAAAAGCTTTTGATCAAGTGTGGCCTGATGGCCTGTGGCATGTATTGCGGAGTTTTGGGACAGATGAAGGATTAGTAGGGATAATATACTTTCCTTGCAGGCCACAAATTGCCGAGCAATATTTTCTCTTTTCAGTTGATCAAGTTTTTCCTTGTGTATATGACATACAGCAACACTATTCGGTGTCATGGTACTAGGAAGCCATGTTTTTAGTCTTCTGAGACCACTGAAACTTCTCTCAGCTTCTGCTTAGGACACAGGAGTGACAAGAAGCAGTCTGACAAGGTTTCCACCTGATCAAAAAGCTGCTTCACTGCTGGACTGCATATTATACTTTGATCTGAACATCACCAATTGTGTGTTAAGGGATATTTTGTCCAGTTCTGGGTACATTTGAACCACATTATCAACAGCCCGTGTTAAAAGGATGTTTTCCAGATTCCTTAGCATCAGCAACCCTTCCTGCTCAAAACTTTCTCTGAACTGCATATCCACAACATCAAGCACTTTGTAGAACTCAATTTTGTAATATTCAGATGGAGCTGAATGCACATGTGCACAAGCCTGACCAGTTAGACGTTTAAGAGGATTATGAGTACGGGGCAGTGCAATCGGAGAGAGATCCAACATTTGGCACATTTCTGTTGCTCTGGTGTAGACAATTTGAAACCTCTCTGAATTTCTTTTATTTGCAACAGCATCCCTCACATAGGCAAAAGCAGAAAGCATACCATCGATGGTCTGTGTTCGACTTTGGAGAGATGTGTTGAGATTCTCCAATTCTTCTATAGCCTCTAAGGCAAGCAAAAGACCAAAAACTACATTTAAAAACTACATTTCCCTGCTGGAATCTGTCATTTCGTCCATTTGGCCATCCTGTTAGCTGTGTCTGAGCTGCCATTTCATTCAGAGCAAGCATTACAGATTCATACTGATTCAGCACAGCATGGATAGCACTGGAGCGAACTGTCCGTCTTGTGGGACAAAGGGGCCATATGGGCAAATTTAAACAAACCAACACATTTTTCACGACCTTTGCAAGATTCTCTCCTGTAGCCACAGATACTTCATAAAGGCCAATAAATTCTTCATGAATCATCAAATCATTATCTACATATCGGAGACAAACTGCTTCTTGTTCTTTTCCTGAAACATCTTGTGTTCCGTCCATCATTACAGAAAACTGCAACTGAGGGAGTGATCTTATTTTGTCTGCGATATCTCTGATGATAGAACTGCTCAACAAACTGAGCAGCTCATTCTGAATTTGTGCAGAAGTGTAGTCCTTTCTACCTGACAACCACTTACTGAGACAGAGATCTTCTGCTTTGCATTTCAGCACCTGATGAAGATTTCCCTCATTATCATCATGCCCTCTTGGGGCCAAGCCCTGCCTTGCCAACAGCTGCACAGCACCAATGATTTTTAACAGATTTGCTCTTGCTTCCTCTTGTTGTGATGCCTGAATACTACACAGCTGTGCCTTAACTGATCTGTCTTTATATACACATGTTGCTACTGCTGTCTTGTGACAATCTGATTTTTCATGTGAACTGAATCGTTCAAGAGCTTTCTTCCAATTCTTGAAACCAGTTGAAATAAATGCTGGTTCAGTTTTTTTCCCCAGTGAAGATACTTGTGTTTTAAAAGCTTTACTACAATAAAAACACAAAACACCTTCGACATTTGGATCAAAATGAAGCCATTTAAATTTGCTGTACCACTGTGTCTGAAATGAAAGGGTACGCTCTGACAGTGTCTGCTTTATGATAAATTTGGGATCAGGGTTTGGTTTTGTTGTCTAGAAATGTTGATCAAGAGTCTGCAGAATCTTCCCTGTTCATCAAATCAGCTCTCTCTTCTCTTTGGTTCTCACATGCTTCCTCACTTTTCCTCTCTCTTCCTCTTTTTCCCTCCCTTCCTCACACATGACTGACACTTCCTCACAAACATTCTAAGAACAACAGATATAAACAGGATATAGGGGGCAAGGATCTCTCATTTATTGACTCATCTGCCATTTAGTTAAACAAATTCACAAGTTAGCAACCCATAGAAATACAATACAGTAGTTAAAATTAGTGAAGTACAATTCATTTATTTAATTTGATTTAACTGTTTAAAATAGAAAATGATACTTTTGCTTAATGGAATTAAATTGATTTAAGGAATTAAATTGATGTTTATTTCCTTAAAAGTATTGGCAATTATTTTCAATTAGGAAAACACTGCATTAAAATAGCCAGTCCTCTTTTTTATAAAATCTCACCTGTGCACATTCTTGAGAGGTTGAGTAATTGTCCTCCCTGCTCTCTGTCAGTAGCTTTACAGCCTGCCTTTCCTACAGACCAATTAGGATATGGCAGCAATGAATTAAAAGACTAATTTGATCAAGTATTACATAAACTGGAACATAAAATGGAAGACTATTTAAATGTATAAGAAAACAAATTAATGTATATTTTATTAAAATATTACCCATTTGTTCGACAGTAGTAATGAATTAAAAGACTACTATGATAAGTATGATAAGATATTCGTTGCGAAACAAATTTGAAAATCTATGTCTTATTTACCAGGCGCTTTTACCAAAAGCAACAAGTAGGAATGCATTGAACACGCACTGAACTCAGCGCAATGTGACGAGGTACACAGTCAGGTTCTGTTTAGAGGATAGACACCGGACCCGAGCACGAGCACCCTTTCTAAATACCGAGTACCGAGTACTCGGGTCGAATTTGCTGATGCTCTCATCTGTTGACATTTCCGAACGCCTTTCTACAGTTGCTTAATAAAAGCGGACTTTCCACACAAAAATGTGTCATTAGTATGAGAAAAAAATATATATTTTAACTGATTTGGGCTGGGATCGGGCTCGGACATAAATATCTTAATGCCTGTCGGGCTCAGGTTGGGCCCGAAAAATGCGGCCCGATCCGCACTCTAGTTCTGTTGTCTTTCGACATTAAATCATAACATTGCAACATTCTGTAAAACATACTCACATTGTGTGTTTGAAAAGGATGTAATAGTCCTCTGCTTCTTTCTAGGGTGCATTTTTTTTTTTTTTTATTCCAGACAGCCAAGTGGGTGAACGAACGAAAATTCTCAAGAGCCACAAGATTTCAGAGAATACTGGTGGAAATATTGGCGCTAGGTCAAAAAAAGAGCGGGGGACGGATTCACCTGTTCCAAAAGTGAGGGGGACGTGTCCCCCCCATCCCCCCCGGTTGCTACGCCATTGAAGGTATGGCTCTGCCCCCTCTCCCCTCTTCTCCACTACAGTCTCTCTGAACTCTGACACACACACACACACACATGTATACTGTCATAATAGAAAGGCGAGGAGGTGTTTAGATTCAGTTGCAATATGTTACACTCTCACTCACTCACTGTCCTGCACCAGTCCTGCACTCAGATCAGAGACCAGATAAATGCCACACAGAGTTCTAGCAGCAGACCCATTTCTAGAACAACTGTTAAGAAAAAAAACTGCGCGAACCAGGCCTTTATGGTCAAATAGCTGCCAGGAAACCACTGCTAAAGAGAGGCAACAAGCAGAAGAGATTTGTTTGGGCCAAGATACACAAGGAATGGACATTCGACCAGTGGAAATTGGTGCTTTTGTCTGATGAGTCCAAATTTGGACAGAAAAGGTGAACGGATGGATTGCACATGCTGGTTCCAACTGTGAAGCATGGAGGAGGTGGTGTGATGGTTTGGGAGTGTTTTGCTGGTGACACTGTTGGGAATTTATTCAAAATTGAAGGCACAATGAACCACCATGGCTAGCACAGCATCCTGCAGCGACATGCCATCCCATCCGGTTTGTGTTTAGTTGGACGATCATTTATTTTTCAACAGCACAATGACCCCTAACACACCTCCAGGCTGTGTAAGGGCTATTTGACCAAGAAGGAGAGTGATTGAGTGCTGCGGCAGATGACCTGGTCTCCACAGTCTCCTGACCTGAACCCAATCGAGATGGTTTGGGGTGAGCTGAACCGCAGAGTGAAGGCAAAGAGGCCAACAAGTGTTAAACACCTCTGGGAACTCCTTCAAGACTGTTGGAAAACCATTTCAGGTGACTTCCTCTTGAAGCTCATCGAGAGAGTGCCAAGAGTGTGCAAAGCAGTAATCAGAACAAAGAGTGGCTATTTTGAAGAAGCTAGAACACAAAAGATGTTTCCAGTTATTTCACATTTTTTTGTTAAGTACATAACTCCACATGTGTTTATTCATAGTTTTGATGCCTTCAGTGAGAATCTACCAATGTAAATGGTCATTAAAATAAAGAAAACACATTGAATGAGAAGGTGTGTCCAAATTTTGGCCTGTACTGTATGTACATCCCTTAAATAAAAGGACACCTCTTGCCCTTTTATTAAGACCTTGCCCTCCAGTTGAAGCAACAACAAAATCCAGCTGATTAACCAGAGTGCCAGTGCATCCTTCGGCCCTAACACAATGCAATAATAATATTTGTATTAGTGTTAATGATACTTTAGCATTAAATGTAACTTACTCTCTTAAGGGTACGTTCACATGAAGCGTCCAGTAAGAGTGGAAAACGCGAGTAGCTTTTGTAGCGTCTGTTGTTATAAGGCGCTGTCAGCTTTGGATTTTAAACTACACAGCTCCATTGAAAATAAAGAGCTTGCTGTCATCTTCTCCCACGAGGATTGTCATGCACCCTAGATGTCAGTGGATGGTGTGCATAGTCTTCGAACGTGGGACACTCAGCTTTCACGATTTGAAATCTATAAAGTATGCAAATGAGCCATGTTCTTTTAGACACAATATTTGAAATTTCCTACTAAACAGTATTTATAGCAATTGCTGTATTTTAATATATTTAGCATTATTGTTTAGTTTCATACACGCATTAATGTCAACCTTTGAAGTGATTTGCCTTAGTAATTTGTGCATCATTATTTGGTTTAATGGAATTTTTAGGACTTTTCTGAAATGTATTGTTACATTTTGCTCATCATGTAAAATACTACATCCATATCAACATGTTCATTGTGAGTTAACTAACACATTTACATGCCATTGCTGAATGTGTTTGCTTTCAGTGTAATGTTCTAGGGTAGCTAAGGGAAGTTTTAACTTACAGAAAAAAAAAATCACTAGTACTTGACAATAATACAAATAGACAATGCAAAATGAACTACAGACATTTGACAGATGCTTTGTCTATTAATTTTTCACTCATCTTTAAATATCATCTTAACCACAAGTAAATTAGCTATGATCACAGTCTGCATAGCTTCTTCTTTCTCCAGCTCTTAAAGGCCTCCTATAACTGAATAGATTTGGTAAATTAATTTCAAACGGTCAGGAGACAGGTGGTAGTCAAGATGTCAACAATGTTTTGACTTTGCTGTTCCTTTAGAGACATGTACTACTGGCAAGTGTTGACATACAAATGCTGTCATAAGTCATGCCAGCTGGGCTTTACTAAAAAAAGGGTAGAATATTAGAATAAAAGCCTTGACTTTTCATGTAACTCAAGATCCACGGATCGCGACAAATCTCTCTTTCCTTTCATCACCAATCATCAGAGACAGGACATCTTTAGAATTCATCACTCTTCAAACCAGGAAGAACACGATTGCCAATTCAAAACCTTGGAACCATCAGGACTTCGAGACTGCATTGGACCCTTGCCAACGAGGCAATGCATGTATCGTACATATAACTAAATGAAACAGAGGTTTAGTATTAGTTATAAAACCCGTTATGAAAGGCACTGATGGTTTTAGAGGTGGTCAACTGACTCTCTTTTCATAACTTCAATTTTGTCTTGTCCTAATGGTTTACCCTTAAGCCTTCTTTGCACTTTCCCCATGTATGAGTGTATTTATACTTGTGCGTTTAGTAATGTGAGTTAATGCAGACTTAAAAAAAAAAACCTTTGCACCAATTACATGAGTTTCTGAATCTGCCTTACAAATTAATGTCCCTTTACGATTTTGACCCATTCTTCATGCTCTAATGCAATGATACTGTAAGAAGGTGGCCACGAAAATATCCTTTTTTAGAATTGATATGAACTTACACTGTATGTTCTCTGAATGAACAGATACATTGATGATAATTCTGCTAATTATTTATATACATTTCCCTTAATGAGCTAATATGCAACAGCAGAAAGTAAGACTATGATAAACAGAGAAAGGTAGTTGTTTAATCAATTGCAATTGTTTAATCATATATAAAGTAAATCATATATAAAGTAAAGCCTTTTTTAACAATTGCAGAGGTCAAACAGTTCCTGTAGTTCTTCACCAGGTGTGCATATACTGCAGGAGGGATTTTGGCCCACTCCTCCATACAGATATAGATCTGTCAGGTTTCGGGGCTGTCACTGAGCAACACAGAGTTTCAGCTCCCTCCAAAGATTTTCAATTGGATTTAGGTCTGGAGACTGGCTAGGCCATTCCAGAACCTTGATATGCTTCTTACGGAGCCACTCCTTGTGTCAATGTCATGTTGGAAGAACCAGCAATGACCCACCCAAGGTCTACAATTTTTTCTCTTGTGTCTTTTGACTGCTCTTCAGTTTTGCCCATGTTGCTACTTAGACTTTGGCTGACTGTGGGGTGCACCAGTGTCTTTATGACAGCTAAAAACCTCAATTATTTAGAAACATGAGCAGAGTGTAGCTGGTCTATTTAAGCAAAATGACAGGTCTTTGAGGGTCAGAAATCTGGCTGATAAGCAAGTTATCAAATACATATTTGACACAATAATTTACAAATAAATTGTTTAAAAACATATACAATGTGATTTCCGGATTTTTCTTTTTAGATTCTGTCTCCCACAGTGGAAATGCACCTATGCTAAAAATTGTATACCCCTACATGATTTCTAAGTAAGAGAACTTGCAAAATCACAGGGTGATCATATACTTATATATATATTTATTATATATTTATTTATATAGGGGGCACATCTCGCCTTGGGATTGGTGTGTCAAGGTGATGGCATCCACTATCCAGTGGGCCAACCTCTGCTTGAAAAAAGCCTTCCTCGCTCTCTGATTGTTTGTATTAACTACCACTGGTAAAGGATCAGCAGTCTGTCGGGTTTCATCCAGGTGCCAAAGATGAAGAATCCAAGAGCTGGACCTTGGTGCCACATAGTGCCAGGCCCCTTAGAAAGGAGGTGCTTTCTCACATGGATGCACCAGGAAGGACTATCAAGACGAGTGCAAGTACCAAAAAGCAGGTCTGGGTGGGCCAATAAGGTGCAACCAGCAGGACTTGTTCCTCGCTGACCTTGCACAGTATTTGTGTGAGAAGGTTCACTAGGGAACACATGCTTGCATAAAGCCCAAGGCCAGTTGTGCAGCAGTATGTGGAGTGATCTCATAGGAAGCAAGTGGTGTGATTGTGGCTGCGGTGCCATATGCCCCAGGAGCCGCTGTTTTAGTGGTACCACCATCCTGCTTCTAAGGGAACTCAGGCAGTTCAGCACAAGCTAAGCACACTCGTTGGTGAGACGAGCCATCATACTCACAGAGTCTAACTCCATACAGCGAAAAGAGATTATCTGCATAAGGGGGAGCTTGCTGTAGCCCCAACTGGCTGGAGTGCTGAAGCACCAGTTCCCTGTGATCACACAACTCTCATGAATGGACCATGCTCGAGTTAGATGAGGATCCTGCAGAAATCCTGTTGGAAGCATCTGGTGATGCACTTCTGCGTCAACATTTTGAACAAAAGCTTGAGAAGGGCTCGATTCAGACTTGCAGATCCATCACCAACTTATATGGGTACAATGAAGTAGGGGTTGTACAGCCCTTGTCTAATCTCAGTTGGAGGGACAGGCATGATTGCATCCTTAGCCAGAAGAATGGCAATCTCCTTGTGGGGCATCAGAAGTAATCAAACACGTAATATTCGATCAGAACATTAAAACATTAGGAGCCGAATTCCACAGAGAGGCCACAGGATGTCATAAATACCTCTTACAAGCAGTTCCAACAGACATTGTCACAGAACAGCTTGAACAGTAACACAAAGGCTGCATATTGAGAATCCCAACTCAGGAAAGAGATATTATGCAAATAACCAAGATAATGGTCAAAGACACAGGACATCGTTATCCTTATATGGGCAAAATGATTAAAGATGGATATCCATCCCCCAACTCAGGATAGCTTGTGACCAGCCAAAATTCATCATGAGATCTTTAACCCCTAAAAATCATGTATAGAATTATACTCTACAAGACTGTCACTGAAGTCACTGAAATAAGGCAGAACATTTGTTCACAAGACTTTTGAGAACTGGGCTGGTGGATTAGTGTTTTTGTTTACTTACTATGAAACTATATAGTGATTAACATTTTTTAAGTCACTTTTTGAGTGTAAGGGGGCTATGCGAGAAGGCGTGAACTATCATTACTAATGCAGTGATTCACACCTGAGAAGACAAAGGTCTGAATAATGAGCTGCATAATGAGCCATCAGACAGGTATGTGAGAGGAGTTACAACAAAGAATATATATTTTCAGTATTTAGGTTATTTGAGAATGTATTTCACACACACAAAAAAAACTTGAGATTCACTTGCAAGTAGCGCCCTGTGCGGGATGGATTTTTCAGCCCCGCTTTGGCAAAAATACATATTTTCTCCCGCTCCCGCCCATAGTATTCAAGTTTTGTCCCACTCCCGCCCGCAAAAGCCCGCAGGTAATCATATAAATAGTTTTATTTTCACTGCTTCTTCTCGCTACTCTATAGCAATAAAACAAAATAGTAATAAACGTTGATTTCTCAAGTGGTCAAACAGAAAAGCATTTGGCCTAATACTGCTTCAGAATGTGCGTTAGCCTTTTTAACGTTATTCCTTCAGCAATATAAAAAAAAAAAAAAAAAAAAAAAAAAAAAACTTAGCTTTCATCAGTGTCATGCTCTTCCGACATTGTGCCTCGGTGTGAGTCTATAGTTCCACTCATGAACCACACGAGAATTATCTTCCGAACTTGCACCTGTAAATTGTTTTTACTTTATTCGTTCTTGTTGCTTTTGTGCAGTAGATAGTAGTAGTAGTTCAGTTAAGCAGTTTATTAGGAACAATCAAAGTTACTGAGTTACAAAGTTACAAAGCATTACTTCAGTCACTATAACAGAAAATATAGCTGTTATCACAAATTACACATAACGCAAGTGTTAAAATATAAAAGTCTACTTTACCCATGAAACATGGCCCGGTGTATTCAGTGGCGTATCAGTCAGGTATTATAGTTTGGGAAAAACAGGCCAATAAATTTGTTCAAGTTTATGCCACAATACCAAGCTAATTAATAAAAAAATAGACTTTACTCACTCATTATAATGCATTCTGAGTCTGCATTCTTCTTGTCTTAGGTAATACAAAGCATATTCCTCTGAGCGTGTCTTCTTGAGTTATTTATTTCTCACAGTGCGTCTTTTTCTGAAGTGAATTCGGTCTTTTTCCTCTCAGCACGAAGCGTACAGTAGCCGGGATGACCTTTAGGTAAACTCTCGCTGCTTTGTTTGTGCTGATGTGGGTGTTTACATGCCGTGCGCTTCGCGTGGATGATCATATCTATTGTATAATTCTTACAGTATCACTGTATTAGAGCATGTAGCTAGGGCCGAGATCGTGAAGGGACATTTATTTGCAATGCAGAATCAGAAACTCATGTCATTTTGTGCAAAAGTTTTACCAACTCTACGTTAACTCACATGTATAGATACATTCACACCAAAAGGGAAAGTGCAAAGCAAGGCTTAAGGATGAACCATTAAGAAAGAGCTAGAATTTAAGTTATGAAATGAGTTGATCGCCATCAGTGCATAACTAATATTATACCCCTGATTTGTTTAGTTATATGTACGATACTTGCATTGCCTCTTTGGTGAGAGTCTGATGCAGTCTCGAAGTCCG
>JAUMHP010000301.1:2855049-2867605 GCA_032361065.1 Enteromius trimaculatus
ATTTGAACATCCAGTAGTATACATGTATATGTGAGTAATTTATAGGTGTATATGCGCGTGGTTTATATATGTATTGATAAACGAAGTTTGATTTAAATCCTACACGGCGCCTCATAGGTTACCAAACTTGATGGAAACCATGGACTTCCTTTATTTTTTTAATATCAAGTTAGTCAGTGGCTACCATCAACTGTTTGGTTACCCACACTCTTTACAATATTTTCTTTGTGCTCAACAGAAAAAAGAAATAAATAAATTTGGTCAACTATTCCTTTAAAGGGTTAGTTCACCCAAAAAATGGATTTCAGTCATTAATCACTCACAATCATGTCGTTCCAAACCCATAAGACCTTTGTTCACCTTTGGAACTCAAATTAAGGTATTTTTGATGATATCATAAAATAGCAACCATAGCAACACAACGCAAATGATCCCAAATCCAAAAACATAGTAAAACAACAGTAAAACAGTCCATGTGACATCAGTGACTCAACTTTAGTTTTGCGACTTTTTTTTGCGCAAAGAAAGCAAAAATAACATAATTTACTCAATCATTCTTCTCCCCTGATTTATGTAAGCATGCGCATGTTCAAATCTACGGTTGTTTATGCCTAGTGGAAAGCATACTTCTTGCTTTGTGATACTCTCTAAAATGGCAGAAGGCGTATTTACAGATTCATTAGAAAGAACTGGTTCGTACTGTAAGAGCCATTCATTTGACTCACTGGTTTCAGTCACAGAGCATGTGCTGCTGGAGCATGTGAAGACACTGTTTTGTTCTCAGGTACATTCAAGTCAAAGACTTATTAAGCCCAGTTCAACTGACGTTTACCATTGAAACAAAAGCTTAAAATCTTTCCCCCCGTCAGTCGAATTCTGTGTCGGCATTGCTGTGTGGCCTCACCTTGTCAGGTGCCAGGGATTAGGTGTATTAAGTGCAGCCCTCTGAAAGTGACAATAGCAGTTTTGTTTGCGTCTCCTTAGAGGATCAGCTGAGCTCCACTCAGTTAAAAAGCTCAGAGATAATCTGTCCTGCACCAAACACACATTTTTCATTCCCTTGTAACAAATATGTATTTCCTTTTGCAGTTTCTAGATAGTAATACAGGTGCTGCACTGCTAGATAATTATACTGCCTTCTAAAATACCATATGTATCCTTCCTGTAATCCCACAATGCATTGCAATAGGTTCGATTTCAGTAGACGGTAGGTTGCAACGCAGTTTACAAGGCTTTGAAAGAGATCTTTAATATCTTTGGTTCTTGTCTTGGATCTGATGTTGCCTCTAATTTCTTTGGGTATTTTTATATATTAACAAGCAGTATGTTTATAGAGCAGAGGGGAAAAAAGCAAGTCACCACATGCTTACATTTTTGATCGACCACCTCTGCTCAGTCTAGAAATTTTGCATAATTTGTTCTACCGTCTGCATTTTTATGGTATTATTGCACTTTTCATGTCTGAAGTTTGAAGTTGTCTGATTGTGGAGAAAACAAAAGAAAAAGCAAGTAGATAAAATGTATGGTTTTTCCCAACGTTTGATTCACTTAAAAAATATCACTAATTAAATATAATACACCATAAAACATAATTTTGGCTTTTTAATAATAAAAAAAATATGTTTATTTTATTGAACCCAGAAAATGTATAAATATCCTATAACCATAATTTTTTCCCGTAAAACTCATTTTAAATTAAATTCATTTATCTTACTCCATTAGCAAATAGTTTCCTAATGTTTTACTACTTGCCTACTTGCCAGTGGGGTTAAAAAAATTTATAAATATAAATATTTAAGGACATATTCTCTTTATTGTGTCGGTTCAATAATCAAATACTTAAAAACTGCTTATGCTGTGACATTAATGACTTTTAATCATTATGAAAGCATAGGCTTAGAAGCCTTTAAGACGCTTTAAGTATTGTGGAATAGAAAATCCATGGCGTGAGTACCTGTTTCTAGGACATTATGTAAAAGATTAATTTAAGTCCTGACCCTCAGACTGAATTCAGTTCGACATTAATTCATCATTATGTGAAACCTCTGGCCTGGAGAAAGCAAATAATCTAAATGAACAAAGAAAGGTGCTTGAGACATTTTAAGTCTCAGTCTGGGCACCATAATTGGCATACTTATGCATTTGTTTTTTTATCAGTCTCTTGTTTAACTGGATTTGATGTAGTCCTTTACGAGATGGGAAGTGTTAAGAATTACTCCTTCGAAATACGTGAACTTCACCTCTGCCAGCTAGAACACTGTGAAATCTGTCTGGGCTGCCAGGAGCCACAGTAGGAACTTCTCAATGGATGCGAGCGGGCACTGGCCGTCTTCCAGGAGCTCAGATGAATCATCCACAATGAGGTTAGAAGCATAGCAGCGGCAAATTATTCCTCGTTAAAGTCAGAGGAGGTTTTTTTTTGCGGTGGGGACTTTCTCTCAGAGCTCAGGAAGATACCTCTTGACCTGACAGTGGAGGGAAACGAGAGACTCTCAAAACTGCGTTCCTGTCAGGTGTAGCTCCCCTAAACCCTGCGGTTTCTGCCTGCATTCCTGCCATGCATTCTGTTCGCCAGTCTGCCTGCTCTTACAGCGCTATTCAGTTACACAATGTCATTCAATACACCTGATCTTTGCTAAACAGACTTTTGGACAGTTACCGAGGGACTTATTTAGCCAGTGCTCAACCACATGCTAGCAGAAGCCAAAATGTCTTGACGGCCATGATTTCACTACCTAGAGGCAACTTTCCCCATTAGCTAGCGTTGTATACCTCAGCTGTCACCAAGCCTGGTATCTTGTGAAGGAAGTAAATCTAAGTGAATATGGAGCTGACAGCTTTTCATGTTTTTAGTGAGAAGTCTTCTCTACTCTTGGATGCTTTTTAGACTTTTTATTGGGTTTATGTTTTTCCGCAGTTTTTAGGAATAACCATAAGCTAACCTTCAAAGCAAAAACAAACTTGAGCAAAAGTGATAAACTTGTTTACAGGCTGAAGTAAATGCAATTTGTGTGAGAAACATGCGCGGGAAGAAGTAAGGTTTGTATATTTCTAGGTTACACAAATCTCAATGATCTTGCGTCGTGTGACCTTAGATCACATTGCATTTCTTGCTACTTTTAAACATTTTTATGTCACTTTCCATTGGCTGGCAGTATAAAACCAGAATTTTTGTGTGCTGCATAGTTTTTAGATGTTTTTTTTGTGTGTCTACTTTATTAAACTTTAGGAATAATTTTAGCGAGTAAAAAATCTGATTCTTTGCATGGCAGTTTTTACATACAGTATTAGTTAGTTTACAGTTTTTTTTTTTAAATTGTTTAAATGTATTTTTTTCTCTGACTGGAAAAAATTATGAGCCGTTTGAGAGCATTGAGAGGTTACAATGTTATGATATATTGCAGGAAAAAAAGGTTTATTCTATATTTATTAGCCTTTGACTGTGCCTTGACTGAGTTTTTGATAAATATTTGCTCTTAGAGTAAAAAGAAGCAAATCAGTGGATATGAATACTCTAGAAGTAATGATTAAACGGGTCATTTGCATCAATCAGCATCAGTTAAGAGAACAAAGTATTGACAAGACAATGCAACAGCATTTAGAATGAAAGCAAAGAAACACGCAGAAGAGTAAAAAAATCCCCAAATCCTTTACACGGCTAGAATTTTTTTTTTTTTTTTTTTTTACATATTTGACTGTGTCTGTCATTATCTGTACAAAACAACCTATTTAGAAATGTTTTGTTGTTGTAAACTGGCCTGCCTGAACTGAGTGTTTAAGCGTTTTCCTGTTGCTTTGTGCCCTAATTAAATTATGGCTTCTAAAGTCCCTGTTACAATTTGTCTCTTGTGTACCCTGCGGTTGTTGCTTTTGTTTTATTTATCCCTTTATGAAAGATGCATTGTTTCAAAAGAAGGACACAAAGAGGTGGAGAGAAAGAGAGAGAGAGAGAGCCAGCTACCCATTACCTTTGATAAATCCCCTTTGCTGTGGGGGGCCTGTCATACAGGGGCCTGATTTCTGTCCTTTCTCATGTTGAACAAGTCCCTTTATCTCCCTGCTGATTCATCTCTGCACCCCACCACTGCTCTTAAATGCTGCTGAGTATAGTGGCTGAAGCTCCAGCAAAGGTCAGCGTGAGAGGCCACTGCCCACCCCACAGGGTCTCCTTAGTAAAGCACAGACAACGTCAGGAATGTGGCGGTGGACAATGCCAGCCTGGAACGTTGGGACAGCACCAGACTGACTCTCTAAAGCATGCTCACAGTCAGAATGCGTGCTCAGGTTGAATCCCATTAAGTCACTTTTGTATGCTTTAAAATGAGAAAACCTGCTGCATCCACCAAGCTTGGCACTGTCCTTCAACCTGTTCCATGTTGTCTTTTTATATTAAATCCAGTCTCATATCCGTTTCTAATTGTCCATTAGTCTGTCTGTCTGTCTCAACCACTTGCAGTTCCCCAGGAACATCATGAAACGCACGATATACCACCTAGCAACACCCTAGCAACCACATGGCTTTCAAACTTTATCTTGACACACGTTCTATTTACAGTTAATATTTTGAAGTGGTTGTCACTCATGGGATACTGCTGAATGAATTTATTGTTCTCAAGTTTTTAATTGCTGAAAACTGTAAGTAATTACATTCAAGCACTTATTTTAACAGAACACCACAAACGTTTCAACAGCTTAGCCTAAGGCCCACACAACGAAGAATTTGAACACACACAGTTTTTATAGTCACGCTTGACTGTAGGAGTGGCCTGCTGGCGAATGCCAAGCCAAATAGCCTGGGAAATCAGTTTTTCTAAACCTATGAAACAGGAAGAGCCTGATATTTTCTTTTTATCTACAGTATCTGCTGGTAGCGATCTACCAGATGGTATTGTTTTAGCTTTAGAGGCGTAGTAAAACTAAGGAACTAGGAAGTCTTACAAGTCTGAAATGTCTTTTTCTTTTAGTGTGTTAACCCTGATATCTCTACCGAACGGTTGAGCTTACTTTTGATTAAGAATTAATCTATCAAAAGGAAAAGATGGGAGATTTTTTTTCACTGCTGTATTGGCCCATCTCTGTGTCTGCTGTTGCCATGAGGTGTTTGGGTATTTCCAGTCTTCATGTGACAGCAGCAGTTTACAAACTTTAGTTGGTCACACAGAAGAAATAACGCAGCCGGTCACTCGTCAGATAACGGGGTCAATCGAACAATCAACGAAGTAGGGATGAAATCATGATGTTGTTGTGAATAGGGTAGGGAACAGAAATATAGCAAAATATATGAGAAATGCACAAATATTTGTTTACCATCATTATCCAAAATCATGCATGACCGATATGTCAGTAAAAAACATGGAGTATTGTCTGCGGCTAAATAGAGTAAGGCTATTATACAGACAATTAAACTCAATTTGATTTCTTTATAGACCCTGAAGGTTAAAAAAATGTACCCAAGATACTGTAATAATACAGTTAAAGGATTGTTTATTATTGCAAAGTTCTCTGAATTTAAATAGAGTTTACCATGGACTGACATCTCAACCGTATGGGTGAGTTACATAAAAAACACAGATTAAAAACAAAAAGTGCTGGACATAATTTTTTTTAGATTTCTACTAATATGAATTTTATGTTAAATCATTTTTTTCATTAGCTCCTTTTTGAGGTGAAAGTTAAAAGGTTAATTTGTGCGATTTTTGTCTGGGTTTATTTACTGCAAAACATGAATTATTGCAAATCAGGGAATGTTTCTAAACAGGAAGCTTTGAAGCATGTCCGTCCTTTCCTTTTTTGGGTCTGTAAATAATGCCTAGCTTCAATATGATTTGAACTCTTGTTCGTTTTCTTGCTCTTTCTCTCTCTTTTTTTTGTTTGCCATGGCTCTTTAGTTCCAGTGGGATAATTAAGTTGGAATGTATTCTCTTCAGGGGGCCTTTGGGGTTGAATAAAAGGAGAGAGAGCATAGGCAGAGGCAGTGGATGTTTGATGATCGTCATAGCCAGAATTTGGTTTCTTTCCGTCTCTTGGAGCAGAGCCTTTTTAAGCAGTTAGAGATGTCTGCCTGACACATCAGGTTAGTGGACAGCACGTGGGCCTTCCAAATTTCCCCTTTGCCTGTTTGCTCAGCACTCATCTGGAGAGCGGTGTTTCAAAGCGGCTCTCTGATCGTGCTCATTAATTCTATTCTCATAAGCTCTTTCCCCCCCAGACACACCAAGGCTAACAGTGTGTGTTAATAGTTAGAATAATGGGTTCTTCAAAACTCTATCTCTCCTTTTCCCCCCCCGCTCTTGCACTGATGAGTAAGCACATTAAGCCTCAGATCTGGGAAAAAGCTTTCGAATGCACGCGTCTGATACAGGGAAGTATGGAGGAGGGAAAGCATTCTTGCGTCCTGAGGGAAGGGTGGTTTACTCAGGCTGGTTCTCCAGGGAATGTGAGTCAGCCTGTGGGCTTACAGACAGCTGAAGTTCAGGCTCATGTGACCACACGACAGGGCACTGAGTTAATCCCTCCTATTTTTCTTAAATGTCCGCTTACACTTCACATTTTAGTACAGTCTTGTCAGTTTTTTGTCTTTTTAGATATGCACGGCTGGATCTAATGTCAGTACCTGTGCGCTTAGTGGCGATGTTCCTAACACCTATAGTGAGTCTTCCTGTCTACTGCCTACTTACTTAACATTGTAATATCTTTAAATCTATTTCCTGGAATTTTTTCTTTCAAAATTCATTTAGTCAGGATTCCCTCAGTGCTCACAGAAGCATAATTTGACTTGATTTTTTTTAATATAATTTAGTGCGATTAAATAATAAAAAAAAGCTAATACTATTGGGTATAACATAATTATGTATAAATTAGTATTGCATAAGGTCCTCTTTTTATTATTTTTGTAAAAAAAAATAATCATTAATGCTTTTTAATGAATAATAATAATATTTTAAAATGCATCTTGAAATTGCTTTCTGTACTAAAGGTATGTGCAATTATGATTTATTTAATAAGCATGTTATAGTGCCATGAAAGGCAGCTTAATATGTTTTGGTACACTGTTTAATAATCTAGAGCTTTAGCTAAAACAAGTTTTATTGTCTTGCATTATAACAGCTAATCCATTATTTTATACAAAGTCAGTCATTTCAGTCAGTGGGGCTTTATCATAAATTCAGTTTTGAATAAGCAGAAGCATCTAGACACATTTAAGTTGTAAAATGTTGAATTAAGTGCTGTAAGGGCTCTGTTTCACAGACAGGCCTGTTGAAAAGTGCCCTAGCAGGGAAGCTTTTGATGTTCAGGCTGAATGACTGTTGAGTCTTGTTGGAGGATTACTAGGCAGCGCTGACCAGTAGGCCACCATTGAAACGACCCAGTGGCCCCCTGCTATGAAAACTTTGGTCACAAGCGCTGGCGTGGAAGCTTTGTGATGCTTAATAGATCGCAAAAGGGAAATGTGCAAGAACTATTAAATAAACTGCATAGAAAACTGTACTCGAATGTAAACATGTTTGCAAATATTTCAGAGTTTGTCAAGGTTGTATAAACACATGTAGGAGTTTCCCATGAGTGAGTGAAGTCACTTGTTTCAATGTCATTAACCATGATAACATGCACTGGGGGAAGTTATGAGAGGCCTTTTAGAGGTGTTGCATGCTTTTTTTGTGTAATCGCTGCTGTTAAAATTGTAATTTCTAAAATAAAAGCACATGTATCTGCTTATCAGCAATAGTATCTTACCTCTGCCAGTCTGCATTTTTAGGCGAAAGCTTTTCTTTCCGTTCAGACAAAAATGTATCTGGCTAAAATACAGTACATTTTTACGAATCAAAGGGAAAAAGCAGTCTAATAAACTGATGAGCCAAACTTTAACTCTTGCCAATTTTGCTGGTGTCAGCTTATGTAAAGTCATGTCTTAACACATCAGTAGCTGCTCCCTTAATTCCTCATGTGAAAAAAAAAACATTCTTCCTGTCTTCAGGGTTTAAGACCAAGCTATATGCCTGGATTTTGATTTTACCATTGTTTTACAGTAAGTAGTTTTTTTTTAGCAGAAGCATTAAATGAGCCCAAATTATAAGGGTAGATGTACAGCAAAACGACAAGGTCATGTCAAACTAGATGCTGTTAAACTAAATTTAAGTGTTTTTAAATAAGGGCTTGTTGAGTGACACAAAGGAAATGGCTTGACATGAAAGAGCAGACAGACATAATGTCCTTACTTCATGCTGTTAAGTTTTAACAAAGTGAGGGTATGGATAAATAAAGGCTACATGCTGTAGTCTCGTGCAGACATGTGGGTCCTGTGGGACCAGCACAGGTGATGAAGCAATATTGACGAAACACTTGCTGTTGGGCTGCTTCATTTCCACTTGATTAAAAGCTTCTTGCACCAAATGTTCTGCTAAAATAGGAGCTGATAGTTTACGGTAAAAGGAAATGCTGGTATTGAAGGGAACCTTCCTACATTTCATTATTTAGCTCATAATCAAAGGTATTGTGAACCTTCAGGGAGGTCTAAATGCGTCTGTCATCCATCTACACTACCCTTCAAAACTTTGGGGTCAGTCAGAATGTTTTTCCAGCACAGAATCGGCAAATTTTTGGATTGAAATGTATTTACTGTATTTTACTGTATTTTTGCAACCTTTGGTGAGTATGAGATTTTCTTTCAAAATATAAAATACAGTTCCAGCCACCAAATTGAATTTAATTTTATTAAATTATTTAATTTTAGTTTATTAATTGTACTCCTTTTAGGACAGTGTTTTATTCATCTTAGCCCTCCGCCTCCCCCAGCACCACCTCTCTAGATCCACTGTGTGTGCATCTTTCTTTCTGTAGCAGCAGTAGCAGGTTTCTCTTTTAATTTTATAATCTAAGCATTTAGCAGAAACATTTCTACTTGTTTTGGAGCAGCAGCAGAGAAGATCTTGTCAGCCAAGACCAAAAATATTCACATTCTATTTACATTAATAAAGAGTTTACAGTCTATCCCAAGAATTATAATGACTGAACTTAATACTGTGGCTTTAATTATCAGTGGTCATGCAAGCGTTAGTGTTTGAAAGCTTTAGTCCCTTAATGGAAAAAAGTAAGAAGGGGGAAGGGACATGGTTGACCCCATGGTTTCTACATGTTCTGTCCAACTGTGCTTTGGGGTCTGAAAAGATCTCACACTGTGAGCTGCTCTAGCATTTTGGTGGGAGGGCAGGGAGGACCCAGCTATTCTCCCTCTGGCAGACGGCATTTTCCACCTTTTCGTCACCCTGATGGCTATGCTTTGAAGAAGCTTTGTTACCGAACCCCAGAGATGTCTGGAGAGTCGCCTTCTCCTGAGATGTTTTTAGAAAATGAATACCCTTTCATTCGTAAAGCCTTTACTTATCTGGAAGTAAATGCAAAGGCAACAGATAATTTTCAGATAAACATCCATTCCATGAAATTTCCCAAAAGAACCAACACATCCTGTCAGTATTACGAGGCATCCTATAAATGCAGTGTTTTCCATCAAAGAAAAGAGCAGTGTTCAGAGTTAGGATGCTATTGTAGGTTTCCTTGTACTAAAGCATGTGCGCAGATGTTGTTGGGTCCCATTACGGCCTCTTCTCCAGATGTTAATCCTTTCCAATCACCACCTCCGTTTCCTCTCGTTCGTCTGTGATCCAACACATGGAGGAGGTGAGAGTGACAGAGGGTTGATATGAGTAGGTGGGTGTATGTGCATGAGATGAACGAAACGAAAACGCAGCGAGTCCAGAACATGGTATTGTTTATCGTTTAGTATCTTTTTGTCTTTGAAACTGTAATATTTGCAGCTTCAGGAATCTTATCTATAAACCAACAGCTTGTAACACTCCTAAGAGAATGTAAAACTTGAACTAGCATCACATGACCCCTTTAGCAGATGAATGACTTCAGCAACTAAAGACATGGGGAGCTCCTTGCTTTAATTTATTTTTGCATGCTTGTATTTTTTGTTGCATTTTTTCAACCTTTTTTTTCCCTCTCTATGACGTGACAAAGGCCACGCTACAGTACATTACACAGTGAAAAAACGTATCGTTTTCTTCTGATATGAGTCACACTGACTGCTTATGTGTTTTTGTCAAAGTTCTCTCTGTGTGAACGACCCAGGAGACTGCTGAAATATGTTCAGTTATATAACTTGTTTGTTCCAAAACTTGTCCTTTTATTATTTGTTTGCAAGTCTTTTTTTGCGTTATGTACTGTTTTAGTTAGGGGCCTTTACTCATAGACTTTGTGGGAAGTTACGACATACTATTGTCTGTCCACTTCTGCTAGCTTCCCGAATTCTGCTTTGCTGTCTTCTGACTCAAAAAAGATTTTTTTAAGCCTTGCCCAACAAACATCTGTTGTCTTTAAGCATCCCCATCCCCCTGGTTGCTTTCAATAGAGCTTTAGGACAGCAGAGGGCTCTCTTTTCAGGAAACAGATTGATGGGCATTTTAAAGACTGACAGGTGTGGGTTTCTGTGTGGAGGTCAGTGAAGCTATTGTTGTAAATGAAGGAGGGCAGGACAGAGGACACTGCTTGGTCACAAGAGTTAGACTTAGAACCCCATAACTTCTCTTTTCCTTTGTAATATTAATAAACTGATGTGTCGGTCAGACAGATTAGCTAGCCGTTGGCCGTTTTCAGAACATCAAACTTTACACTGTTGGAAAATATATGTAGAATTTGCAAGTAAAAATGATTTAAAATCCTTTTATAATTATTCTAACTAATTCATAATTAGTTTCAGTAAAGTTCGCGCACAATTTTTTGTTTAGCGTATGCATGTCTTTTTAAATTTCTTAAATTGGTGTAAATTGAGTATGTGTGTAAATTAAGTGCTTATTGATTATTATGTAGTGTTCATTAAATAATAAATGTGTATATATATTAGTTTTATATCTTATGATTTTTTTTGGTAATAATAATAGTAAAAATTGTATTAGTAATATCTATGCATTGTATACATATATCTCAAGTTTTGTTATAATAGTAGTAATAATATAGTATAATTGCAGTAATAAATATTATTAGTAGTTGTATTTTATTAAAATAATAAACACATAGCTTATATTAAACGTAAAAATATTCATAATATATCTATTAACAATTTCACAATTTTTAGTGGTGATAGTAGCTTACTCTGTATTATTTGTCTGTTTCAGGTTAATAATAGTTAAATTTAGAAATGCATTCTGCATTTTGTTGCTCTCCATTCAGCTATTTTTCAATGCAAAAATATTTTATATGTAAAAGCCCCCCAATTCATCTGATCGAAGTTGTATGAACTCAACCAACTTTATGCTTGCCTTTCTGAGGAGTGCATTTAAAAATATGTGGTATTGAATATCCCTAATCCAAATCTGTGCCTCTGTTGTTCAGTTGTGTAGGCAAGTGTTGGCTTGAGCTCACTTTGGAAGGATGAGTAGTCATCTGTGAGTTTCAGCTTCAACAAAGCTTTCCCTCAGGCATGTTTGCTTTATCTGAGCCTCACCCTTTGCTCCCAGTTAATATGACCCGAGGAGGGATGGTCGAACAGGGGACGGCCACACCTCGTCCTTGACTTAATTAGCCCAATCCTGCTGTTGACAAGACACAGACGGGGCTTGTTCCTGCCAGACGGGTCTCATGTCCATCGATGTAGCCGGTCTGCGCGAACCACGTCACTCGTGCACACACACACACACACACACCCTGTAACACGGCACTGAGCTTAAGCCCTGCTAATGATAGTGCTTTGACTGAGGTGTCCTCTGTAATGAGGTCATTGTGGGAAAGGCTGCCCTCAGCACCCCGAGAGCCTCTGGTACTAGACTCAGTGGCGCATCCTAATGAAGCATTAGAGAACTGCGTTTTCACCTTTCAGCCAATACTGTTCTGGGAGACCAGGTTTATTGTTGCTCTGCTAATTAAGATGTCAGAACTCTTTTAGAGATTGCAAACCTAACTCAACCAAGAAGTGTAATATAGAACATGCGCTTGCGTTTGGATTTTTTATATTGCAGCCATTTGCTAAAATCATTTAGGTTCATTTTCCCCCCTCATTAATGTACACACAGCACCCCATATTGACAAAAAAACACAGATTTGTTGACATTTTTGAAGATTTTTTAAAAAAGAAAAACTGAAATATAACAGAGTCCTAAGTATTCAGATCCTTTGCTGTGACACTGATATATACAGTGTAACATTTCTTCTTATCATCCTTGAAATGGTTCTACACCTTCATTTGATTCCAGCTGTGTTTGATTATACTGACTGGACTTACACACCTGTATATAAGACCTTACAGCTCATAATGCATGTCAGAGCAAAGGAGAATCATGAGGTCAAAGGACCTGCCTGAAGAGCTCAGAGGCACAGATCTGACCAAGGTTACAAAAACAATCCTGCTTTAGGTTTCTAAGAGCACAGTGGCCTCCATAATCCTTAAGTGGAAGACGTTTGGGACGACCAGAACAGGTACAAGTACAGGGATATTCTGGACCAAAACCTTCTCCAGAGTGCTCAGGACCTCAGACTGGGCCGAAGGTTTACCTTCCAACAA
>JAUMHP010000301.1:2867705-2880832 GCA_032361065.1 Enteromius trimaculatus
CCAGACAGACTGGATGATGATCAGATCAGATCTCTGTGTGGAGCACTGGCTGTTATCAGACTCCTTGTGCAGACAATTATCTCACTGCATTATTACAATTAATGACAAAAATAATGTTTGGAAATGTAAACTCATATTTCCAACTGACACGCTACCACAAAAGATAGAAATAACCCACTTACAACCATTTTTTGTTGCTGAAAATACTAGTGGCCTAAGACTTTTGCACAGTACTGTATATATGTATATAGGGTTTGGAAACCACTGTTGCATTTAATCATTAATTGTTAATGCAACGTGTGCAACATCGGATGATCATGTTTTCCATCATGAGTTGACAATCATCTAAAGGCACCTTGTGATGCCTCTGACCTTTTGTTCAAAGAAGTTCACGTGATCAGTGTTACAAATCTGGTTCTTTATTGACATATTTCATGAAGAACCTTTAACATCTGTGCAATCTTTTCCTTGCATAAAGGTACTTTTCTACTTGTTTCTTTACACTAAGAACAAAAAAGGTTCTTCTAAGGTTTTTTTGAGGAACCCAAAATGGTTCTTTCAGTGACATCAGAAAACCTCCTTTTAGAAGCATTGAGAATTTTAAAAATGAATAAACTGTGTTTAAGAATTTGGACTGCATGCTTTTTCTTTGACTGGTCTGCTGTTGCTTTGCCACATGCACGACTAATGCTACAAATAAAATTTGTCTTTGCACAAAAATGGCATTTGCCTCCATTCTAATGATGGGAGCACTAATATCCCAGTCTCTTCACTCATTATCTATTATTACCATCACACCACCAAAGCATCCTGTCATTACATATACTAATTTATGTGAAGGAATGTGACCCTCTGCCTCAGCCTGTGTTTGTGTGTTCTTTCTGGCCATTAGCCACATGTGCCATCTGTTCATAACAACATAAACACTTCTAGATTAAACCCCCTGCTTTTTCTTCCTGCACCACACAGCCATGTGTCCTTGTTGGCTTGCACTACCTTTACTGCCATCATTTCCCCTCTATTGGCATTCAGGTGTAATGGAGACGTTGGATGGAGACACAATTAGGCAGCAGACATGCTGTGTCCCTACTGACTTTTGTGCCTGTATAAAGGTCCAGACACACTAGACTTGTGCTTCATGCAATTTATGTAATATAATAATTATTCGTATTGTACATAATTAAAAAAACAAAATAAAATATATGGATTATTTTAAAATGCAGCTCTAGAGCACCTTCTTCCTCACATTTGTTGGAAGGTTGGAAAATGTGATGTTTTTCTGCTTATCCCCAGGGTATCCAAGATGTAGGTGACTTTGTTTCTTCAGTTGAACACAAACAAAGATTTTTAACTCAAACCGTTGCAGTCTGTCAGTCATATAATGGAAGTCAATGGCAAGCAAACTCTCAAGCTCTGAGAGTCAAAAAAACATACAGATGAAACCAAATTAAACCCTACAGCTTGTGAAGATACATTGAGGTGTCAAGACATGAAACAATCAGTCTGTGCAAAAAAACTCAACAGTATTTATATAATTTTTACCTCTTATATACCACAATCTCCTTCTCTCCTGATTCCAGTATGTGACACGCTCACAGTTATCTATACATGAAGTAGATGCCTCATTTGGGACTGTTTCTATGGGCCGCGACACCTACAGCTATATCTATGATATCTACAGTATGGGACCGTGTCTATACAGTACATAGATGTAGACATAGGTATCACGGCCCATAGAAACAGTCACTAATGAGCCATCTACAGTATGTATAGATGTCTATTCAGATGTCTAAACGGCAGATGTTGTGAATGGGTTCAGCACAGTCGGAGATTGTGGTGTATAAGAGGTAAAAAATAATGCAAATACTGCTCATTTTTTTGCACAGGCCGGTCGTTTTGTGTCTTAAAACCACATTGTATCTTCACGAGCCGTAGGGTTTCATTGGGTTTCATCTGTGTATGTTTTTTTGACAATGGTTGCCATTGACTTCCATTTTATGACTGACAGACTGCAACGGTTTAAGTTAAAAATCTCTGTTTATGTTCTATGGAAGAAACAAAGTCACCTACATCCTAGCAGATAAACATTCAATTTTCATTTTTGGGTGAACTATCCCTTTAATATGCATTATAGATCTATGCATTATTACCTTTTTTTCATTTGAATAGGATACCTTAGTGATTCATTTAATCTCAAATGCCTGGTAACCACTCCTTTCTTCTGAAGTAGACATCCTCATCTGAAATTCTTGGACAGAGGTCAGGGTTTTTTTTTTTTATTGTAATATTTGTATGATCTATTTAAAAGACACCAGTATTTGACTTCTATTCAAATCTTTACCCTGGTTTAATTGGATCTGGAAATCTGTATCTGAAACTACTAGAGGTTTAGATTCTTTTTTCCTGAGAACAGACAAACATATGTGCAAGAACATAGTTTATCATTGCTTTTATTTTTAAAAGAAATGAGGTTGACAATTCCAGTTTTCAGCCGGGATCTGATAAAAAAAAAAACAAATGCATCCATTTCTCAACTTGCACAGAGCCTTATTTTGATAGAAAAACCTGTTCATTTTTGACTGTGACAGTTGCAGGAGATTGTTGTCTATCATATCTTGTTTAAATCTTTCATTGATAAACAAACAAACCAGTGTCATTTGTGATGTAGTGACCTTTTTATAGCATTTGTTCTGGCAATGCTGTTTTAAATAAGCTCTTTTGTCATTTTTTTTTCTTGAGTACCCGTTTTTTTGCGGGGGAGACATTTAAATTCCAGTTATCTTTGCATAAGTGTGTCTTTGCGTTCACATTTACTTTGGTTCCTGCCTTAATTCTTTATCACGTGTTGATTAGGCGTCTGGCAGACCTCATTTGAGGTTTTGTGCAGATGCTAAAATGAAATTCTGCATAAAATGGCCCTCACTGGCCTAGAGAACATGCGTAAGATCAAAAAGACCCTAATGGAGTATGCATGTGCTATCTTTTGTTTTCTCAACCTCTTGTTTCATTAATAGGGCTTCTTTCATGTGCTTTCTCCATTCACTACATTTTCCTGAATGTTGATTTCCTGTAGAGGCCGAGGAGCTTTAATATTCTAGGATTTGAGTTATTTTAAGGAACAGTGCAAACACAAAACCTAGAATCATTTGTCATTCTAAATCTCAGCCCCACTTTATATTAGGTGGCCTTAACTATCTGTAATTAATATACCTTAACCCACCCTTAAATCTACCCATACCACCAAACCTGTCCTTAACCATACCTGTATCCCACCTTAATAGCAACAATAATAATAATAATAGTGCAATAAGAAAACAAAAAGTATATTGTACTTACTTTTTGATGTACAGTAAGTAGTTAGGACCACCTAATATAAAGTGTAACTAAATCTCAAAGACTTCTGTATTGTAGAACAATAAGAAAAGAAACAAGGAATTGTGGGCCTACCACTAGTCTCAGCCTCAGACGTCACGCCCACGGAACGTTGGCTAAACGTCTGATGCATATGGTACACTTAACTGGAAACCCTTCAGGAATGTCGAAGTCATCAAGTGATTGGTTGAATTTTATCAGATTTCCGGGGAACGCGAGTGTTGTGTTTATTTTCGATCCGCCGGGACAAAGCACAGGCGTGTGATTGCGGGAAAAAAACGGTCGTGTTTACATGAGTGACAATAAGCATTTATCAAGATCAGTTAAATGTTGGAATCTCAAAAGTATGCGAGGTTCCCAGCAGATCCAGTTTTACTAGTTGTGTGTGTGTGCCCTCCTATCTATTATGGAAGATCAAGTAAAGTACCTAACTGAGAAGGGGATATCAGCCGCGTTTGCGGGCAAACATGAAACAACAGACTCAGACATCGCAGCTGGCCGATTTTGTTGTATTATTGTTATATATGTGTTCGATTCTCCAGAATTGTTTGTGGGTGTTAATAAAAGTGGAGAGATATGCTTGAAACAGATGTTTACCACAAGCATCTCATCGGGGTTTTCTATGCTGAATGACTTGTTGCACAACGCTCTGTTGTTGTGGGGACATTTCCACACCCCGACGTGACGCTGAACTAAACAAACTCTGATTGGTTGTTTGACATGTCGGTCAAACTGACTTATGGGCGGGCCTTGACCAAAGAAAGCGGCTATGAATTCCAGATTTCCAAAAATGTATTAATTTATGAATCTGACTGGTCTAGTTATTAAGTTCTGATGCAAAAATCAGCAATTAAAAGCACATATGGGGGAGATTATCATCGAGTACAGTTTGAAGTTGTAAATAAAACAAAGATTAAATTAGTAGCGAGGTGAATTCAATATTTTCAACATTTATTTCAGTGCAGTTTCTTACATTTTGATCTGTGCCTCTCATTTGACTTTAGAAGACTTGGAATATAGGAAACTCCAAATTCATTGTGAGAAAAAAACTAATCTCTGTGCGTCTGGCGGGAGTAGAAAGTCATATGTTTTGGAAGGACTTCAGGGTGAGTAAATGATCTGTTCTGTTCAATGAGGAAGTGCATCTACTTCCTTGCACTGATGAAAGGCTCATCCATTGACGACATGAGTAAATTTAGACAGCATCAAGACTATCTGTGTGATTCAGCATGTCACGCCAACTCTCACCCTCTCCCACCACCTCCTCCTCGAACAGGCGGTCAGTCTGTCTTCACATTCACATTGTGTGTGAGGGGGAGAGTGGGACTGCTATTCAAGGTGTTCGCAGTGTATTATGTTCTTTAATCTACCTCTGTACCTCAGGGGCGTTTTCTCTGAGGAGGCAGTGCCACCTCAAAGAAATTCGGAAGACACGATAATCGACAGAACAAAAATGTAGCATGAAATGAAATAACATGTCAAACATTTTAAGAAGTAACACTGTCCAACTGCAACAGTGAATGCAGCTTCAGAGGGTCCACTGAGTTATAGGAGCAGCTTTTGTAGCGATATCTAATTGCCGGGTAGTGAATATGTTTAATCATGCATGGTGTCCACATTTGTTTAACTCAATTTAGGGTTCATTCATCATGGTAGTTTTCTCCAAACTGCCTGAGGGCAGTGTCAATAGATATACAGCAATATAGAAACAGTGGCTACCATCTTCCACTCCAAAGATTCATTACCTGATGATATCATTAATCCAAGATGGCTGACAGCAATAGCCGTGTGCTAAATTTCTGTGAAAAACTTTTATACAGAGAGGTCAAAACAATATTAGTATGTACAGTAAAGTATGATGAATTTGTTAGTATTTTAGAAAAAAATTGAGTAAAATGTTTTTATTCACCAAAAACCAACTGTCCACATATGTGGACATCATGCAACAGGAAATTTTGTTATTGCATAACATCTATTTCTATAGTCTGCTAGTATATCTATTCTATTTTTTTTTTCAAAAATGTTATGAATTGTGTTATTTTGTAATAAAACAGACATTTAACAAATATATCACCATAAATAACCATTTCAAATAACATATTAGAGCATTAATTGGCAACTACTAAGTAAGATAAGGATGAAAATAATAAGCTGTTACAATCAGCAGTGAATGTTTTCCATGATTTGCTTATAATACTAATAGGTTTTCACACATATGTAACTATTGTTATTGTACAATATGTATTTTATTATATTGCAACCTTATTGTTTTTAATAACGGATCTGATATAAATAGTTATTAAAAAATGTATATATATATATTCCATATTGTCAGCTGTGGCTTTATGTCCTATATTTTTGCCTTTGTTGCATGGTGTCCACATACATGGACAGTTAAATAATTTTAAAACAAAACAGAATTTTGCAAAAATTAAAATCATATTAAAGTAATAAAAGCACAATCATAAAAAAATGTAGAAAATGTTTTCCATAATTCATGCATGAAAGGATTGCTCTTTTGAAAAGTAGTAGTCTTATAATTTGAATGCAAAGTTCTCCAGGGCCCTTACTGTTATCACTTCTTTTGCTCTACAGCTTTTATTTTACACCTTAAAAAAAGGGGTTTCAAAATATGCATCTGAGGCTGGCTGCCCTTATGGTTGCCAAAAAAAAGGTACCTTATGTTGCCAAAAAAGATGTTTATCAGTACATTTCAGTACTGTAAATGGCAATAATATACCATATTAAACCTTTTGAAAGATTACTGCCACAGTGACAGCTTTTTAAAAATATATATTTCAACTCAATATGTCAACTCTCTCTGTTAAGTATACAAATAAATAAATAAATGGGTATACATACATTAAATAAATTTGATTTTCTTTTGGTTATAATTTTTAAATGCATAAATGCTATCTATTTTGTTCAATATTTACAAAAGTTCTGACATCATTTTAATTTCACATTGCACTGAAAAACGGATATAACATACATAGAGATGGCACTTTATTTCAGAAGTCCACTATATGCAACAAAGTCACCTTAAACATTCATCTCACTACCTCTGAAACATACACAGAATCTTTTTAAATTCAGGTTGTAAAGGTTTTATCGATTTTATTCGATTTGTTTTGTTTTAATAAAAGAACGTATTGTTAATTCTTGAAGGGTTGTGTTCATGGTTTGATACATGCATTTAAGCCCTAAACTCTTATGCATTTAAAGACGTTTTAACCGATTGTATTTTGGGATTTAATGGGAGGATCTGTTTGTTTAGATCTTAGGGACCAAAAAAGTGAATCATTAAACGATATTATTAATTAACAAGCTTCAGGTTCAGCAGTAAATCCATTTTCTCCCTAACTTGGCGGGCAGAGCTTCGTCCAGGGAGATTAATGGCATGCTGTAAGCATTGAGAATGTGTTACACCTCCTTGGCTGTAGATTTCAGAAGCACAGGAATAAATCAATACTGTCCACCCAAAACACTCAGTTTGAAAATGCCCTCTGTCAGACTGCGCCCGTCTAATGCTCTGCTTACTGGGTAAAGGTATGGAGCTTTGTTTTATAACAAAACTATTTGAATTATGTAATTTACAATTATTGACAATTGTTTAACAAAACTGAATATTATATGGGTTTTAAAATAGTTTTGAATTAGAATTTGTTCAACTTGAATATTTAACATTTGAAATTTAACACAAATTATTTATTGACGTGTATTTTCAAACAACAGATTTTTTTGTTCTGAATTCTGAGACTGCTAATATCTAGTTTTTTTTTTTTAAAATACAGCTTCAAGATTTCAAGATGAAGAAGAAATACAGAACGTCAATTTCAGATTAAAAAAATTCGGACTCAGAAATTCAGATCTTACAAAAACTACATCAGAGTACATTCACAGGGAAGAGCAGATGATCTCTGAAAAGTCAAAGCATTTTGGCCAATCACACAGTGGTAGAACTTTTGTCAAGCATTTCTGAGTCTGTTCTAATCCTCCCCAGCATAGCTGTTTTTTTTTTTTAAATAAATTGTTTTATGTTTTGTGCTTACCAGAACTGATAACATCGGCAACGAGCACTCGTCATAACACACTCCAGCGATAGATCGCCTGGTATTTAAAACGTTTGCCTCAATGAGAAATGCCTCTTATGGATTAGTGAAAGAGGTTTTACTTTCATTGGCTATTTTATTTTAAGTTGATCATATTTGTGAGTCATTTCGCTTTTGGTTGTGTGATTGGCCAAAATGCTTCATTTGACTTTTCGGAGATCATCTGCTCTTCCCTGTGAATGTACTCTGATCTAGTTTGTGTACGATCTAAATTTCTGAGTTAGAATTTTATCTGAATTTCTTTTTCGTTTTGAAATCTTGAAGCTGTATTTTTAAAAACGGAAAATTAGCAGTCTTCAGAACAAAAAAAATGTGTTGTTTGAAAATACATGTCTATAAAACTTTCAAATGTTAAGTATTAAAGTATTTGAAACTATTTTAAAACCCATATAATATTCAGTTTTGTTAAATAACTCTTCTCAATAATTAAAATGTACATAATTCAAATTGTTTAGTCATGAAACAAGCTCCATATAAAGAAGCCTTCCATCCAATAACGAGACTAATGCACTTAGAAGAGGACTTGCTTTGGTGCAGTGCCAACATATTAGTGATAAAATCAGCTTTACAGTGCCTTGTTACTCTGAGAAGTGTGTGTCGCAGGCCTCTGCTCTAAGACAAATTGTGATTACAGTATGAAAGTTAGATGCATAATCTTATTTGCATTTTTTGATGATGAAAGTAAAATCTCCTGTTGTTGTGTCCCATCTGATTGTGACAGGCCTTATTTCCCTATGGCTCAATAGCAGCACTATGACTACAGTATATAGAAGACAGATTACTGAATTAATGGAAGGTTCAGGGTTTGACTGGGTATTTTCTGAAGTTATCTCCTGTTGGTTGATGGCATAACTACACCATTATAGAAGAAGTATACTACACAGTAGTAATGGAAAGAAACAAAAAAGGCTACATACAGCGCAAAAATGTTTTTTATACACTTTTGAGAGCCATCATAAAAACATGTTTAAATAATTAAAATCTATGCATTGCTTGTGAATATATACATACATATATATTTGAATATGTGGCTGTTTTTTTGTAGCCAGACAATGAAGTTACGATGAAGCTAACCACTTGATTTTCCTGAAATAGCCCGTAATTTTTTTCACCCCAAGAAATTTAAGTTATAAAAATTAAATGACATTACAGTAGATCTTTCACCAATAACCATTTTTGGAGGGTTCTTTGCAGCATGAAACAAAATTTATTTTCCTGCGTCCAGAAGTAGTTAAGTAGACAGATTAGTCACATGGCACTTACTGCTCAGGTTATTGGCTCAGAAACTGCTTGTGGAGTCCCTGTTAAGTAAAAATGGCAGCATTCAGGCTACACGTGCCAGCTGAGCCATTGCCAATGAGATAATTGGGCAAGGCAACGGTTCACTCCATGCAGTACATTTACATAGTGGTGCAAGATGCACGTTCTTGGTGATTCCGTGTTTTTTAATCACCTTTAAAACATCTTATGTGTATGTGACTTTCATCTTTCAGACGAATCGAATCGGAGTTATATTAAATTGTCCTGGCCCATTCAAAGCTTTCCATGTGGATAAACAAGTGTTTGTTGTCAACAGTTCAAAAGACGTGAAATAAAGTACGCGCATCCGTAATAAAGCGGTCCTCACACAGCCAGATGATGTAGCACGTATGTGTCTCTGGGAAATGTAGGAGCCAAGAAAACAGTGTTTTCTTGTTTTAGTAAAGTAAGCCTTTTGTATGGTGGCCGAGAGAGGTCAACGCGCTGCAAACTTAAGAAAACACATGCAAACAGAAAAAAACACATGCAAACTGCAAATTCTCACAAGGCAACCAAACACAGAAATGCGCTGCAAATAGCAAGTACCACAACGGAAATGTTTCAGGGGGACCTCAAAAAGTGACAAACCCATCTGAGAGTAACTCTAGCTAATAAAGCATTAAAATAATGTTTCACGGTTAAGTGTGTAATTTGTCAGATTAGTCTATTAATATACAAAAGACCGTATGATCAGGTTGTTAAAATAAACACAAAAAAACTCACCTTTTAGTTCAGTGACAACATCTCTGCTCTGACCAAAAGCCACTGAACATATAATCAGGTCCCAGATGGGTTCGTCACTTTTTGAGGTCCCCCTGGAACATTTCGGTCCGTGCTGTTTGTGTTTGCAGCGCCTCTCTGTGTTTGGTTGCATTGTGAGAATTTACAGTTTGCATGTTTTTTTTCTGTTCGCATGTGTTTTCTTAAGTTTGCAGCGCATTGAGCTCTCTTAGCCACCGTACTTTTGTCTTATACTGAATTCCTTTAAAGAGCCACAAAACAGTATTTATTGTTTGAATTTCTTTGAAAAACATTACATCATCTGAAAGCTGCGACTTTGTTTCATACCACTTAACTAACTCGGTCTTGTCTTTCAAATTCATTGTCAGTATCCTTTTTGCTATTTGAAGCGGTTTTGAACTCCAGAAAATCCAAACAAACTATATTTGACCTGAATTTTTAAAAAAGTTTATTTTGCTTAAAAAATATTGTATATCAGTTAACTGTGAATCCCATATTTTCATGTTAATTCTGCATGCAAACATGACACATACACAAAAAGTGCATTGAGTTCTAAGGAAGTAATAATTGTTAAAATAACAGTTTTTGAGAATGGCATACTTTCTGAATAATCAAGATATACTGTAGCTGAGGGTATAGAAAGCTTAAATATGGTTTGGCAAGCTTTATGGATATTACAAGCAAGAGGAATGTTGTTACTCGTTAAATGGGATGCATCAACAGCAGAAAATCTAAAACTGATGTGCATGCATATGTAATCGTCATGTGTACTGTGTACTGTAAATTATCAGTGAATGAGGAGCACTGTTTGATTGTGAATTCCTTATATTAATTTGTTTATCTAAACTAATCAATAGCAAAGTCTTCTCAACCCTTTGTTATTTTCTCAAAATCCCTAATCCCAAGTATCGAAATTAAAAAAACTTTTAATTTTACATTTATTTCCGGATAGTTGCAGAGTTCTGAAAACAACATGCTTTTATCATTATTGTCTGCTTGATTGTTTCAACCCAAAGTCTATAGTAATTTTAGATGAGCTCTTGATCCCTTGTTTTCTTCAGGTTTGTTGTTTTCAAGAACATTTGGATATGTGTATGCATTTTGGTCCATCTGCCGTGTTCGATTTTTCATTGTCTTGATGGAGTCTCAGAGGTGTTGTTCGTTTTGACAAGTGTAGATTACAAATCTAATTGCATCTGCTCCTGGGATTGACTTGCAGGCGAAGTGCTCTGTAGAGCCATTCACTCCCTATGGTTTCACATGCTCTGTTCAGGGTGCATTAGTGCAGTGCTCTTCGCTTTGAATACTCGCGTATTGCATGTGGAGAGCAACAGATTTTAGGGTAGCAAAAGAGTAAAAAGTGAAAAGGTGTTTGAGGAGCATACAAGGGAGTTCTCATAGTATCTGAAATATTACGAATGCACTCAAACTTGGAGGTTAACTTGGAGAAAAAGGCCTTTGTATAATTAACGTTTATATATGCTGTATGTAGGTGCTCTCCAACATGAATTGCACTGACCTCAGCCTTTAATTATCTATCTTTGAACTATGGCAGTTGTACAAATATGGCAAAACGCCGGGGCTAAGTTATGCTCATTAGGGTCTTTGTTGACTCTGAAAAATAGGATGATGGTATTTGACCTTTAGTATGCACTCTTTAAAGCTCTGGTCACGTTTCAGAGTATGCTGCGCCGATGCAGGATTCCACGTTCCTGGCAGCTGCTTAGAAAACTGTCCAATTACAATGAATGGAGTGAGCTCTATTGTGCCTTCGGAAAATTGGTCTTTAATAATGTAGTGTCTTTTACAAGCTAAAGTACATGTAGTCTAAACAAATCTGAGCTGCTCATATAGGCCTTAGACAAAAAATGAATCGTTAATTTAAACATTTTAGTAATAAAATTAACTAATTCAAAGGTTTTTAACATCTAAAATGTCATATTTTGAGCAGTTCTATTTCTAAAATGTGGAGAATGTATAAAAGTAAATTCTGATTAGAAAAGATTGCATTATAGCATGTATTACGACATGTGCTTAAAGTGGTCATATGATGTTGCTAAGAAGAAGTGGATGTGTTTATCCACTTTAAGGTTAAAAAACAGGTTATTTACACATACTGTACATTATCGTTCTAAAAAGCAAGAGGTTTGCTCTGATTGGCCAGCTATCCAGTGCACTGTGATTGACCCCTTTCTATAACGTGATGCTGTGTCCCGGCGCTATGACACAAAAACAATAAAAGCCATTACAAACGAGGCATTTGTTGCATCGAGTGGGGACATAATTACTGATTATAATGACTTAGTACTGTATGTGTTATGTTACTTCATGCCTCGTAAAAAGGAAAGAATCCACAAACAACAAGCACTAACATTATTCTGCACTGCTCACACCATTTTCTTTTAATGAGAAAATGTAACTGACAAAAAAAAAAATCAAACCAGGCTGTTTTGGTTCAATGTTGTAACGCTCAAGGACAGTTCTGAGAAACCGGAATGTGAATAAATTATATTTATTAGAGAAACAAAGGAAGAGTAAATCACATAGTTCATATAAGCAACAAAGTTCTTAATGCAGATGGTTACAAAACATTTTCAAAAGATCTTCCTTCGTGTTCAACAGAACAAAGAAATTCATACAGGTTTGGAGCTACTTACGGGTGAGTAAATGATGACAGAATTTTCATTTTCTTTTTCCTTTAAAGTGTGTAAGCCAGAAGCACCAGACCATTGTAAACATTTGGGTAACATTAAGAAAATACACCCACAATGTGAAAAGTGGGGGCGTTAAAACGAGTCATTTTAGGGGGGTGTTGACAAGTCATAACATTTTTGCAACTTTAGGGATCTTACAGTATCTATATTAACAGCTTGTAAAGAGAAAAGAAAACTTGAAATCTCATCAAATGACCCCTTTAATCATTTAGAGTTTAGAGCGGAACAACTAAAATGCCATCACTTAAATTTGTTAAACTGTATCTTGTCCTTTTTGTCTTTTTTTGGAGTTTGACAATGAACTGTTGTTCCACTAAAGAATCAGCATATGTATACATGAGTAATGTGAGTAATTCATTTTCAAACTATTCCTTTAATAGGCTATTGGACCATAAAGTCATGGCATCATTATTTTTCTTTTGATCTGAGTTCATAGCCTTCTTCCTTTCCCCGCGGTGCAGTATGAGTGAACAACAACCTTTTGCATCTTCTTGATTGTTCTACCCTTCATGACGACCCCGATTGAGACAGGCTGCACAATAGGTTTAAGTGAGCCAATTCTCAGCGAGCGGATGTAATTGGAACAGAGAAGCGCGGCGGTCAGCAGGCTGGAAGTACACACAATCAGAGACACTTTCAATAATCTCAATCTAGAAATATCCAGATGATGTTGTTATTTGAGATTAAAAGAGATGTGCTGAATGTCTCCATCATGCCAAAAATGTGTAATCAAAGTAATCTTTATGCACTTTAATAATATTGTGTGAAAAAAAAAAAAAAGTTTCATTGAGATATTTGTGGTACATTTTCAGACTTAAGTTATCTGGAATATGTACCTTATAGACCCTGCTTTTTATTATTATTATTATTATTATTATTATTATTATTA
>JAUMHP010000301.1:2880932-2900471 GCA_032361065.1 Enteromius trimaculatus
ATCTATCTATCTATCTATCTATCTATCTATCTATCTATATATATATATATATATACACACACACACACACACACACACAAGACTGATATTAGGGTTAGGTAACTGCCACAGAAAATGGCAGCGATGGTTTTTCTTCATAATATTTTGTGACACACTGTACACAAGATAAAGGACCCATGGCTAGAGTCTTGAAGGGTGGCACCTCTTCTTTTTATTACTTTATATATATTTTTATTCTTGTCACCAGCTCCCATTGAAGCACAAACATCTAAGCAAAGAAAATGTATATGTGGCTGTTAAGCATGCAAAATAGAAAAAAAACATATATTTTTTAATATATATATGTATGTGTACACATCCGAGTAACCAATTTACACCGGTTAATATATTGGGTCGCCAGTCCACTATATGTGAGAAATAGCTCTAATTTCAGCTTTGTAAGTCTTTGATTAATAATAGACCTATTTTCTAGTTGGATAATGTACTGCTCACATCAAAAGGAATGGAGTGAGGACTGCAGACAGTGATTGATAGATGCATTTAAATGGCTTCTTAGTTTTCATGGCTCAATCACCAATAGATTTTGAAAATACAGCCTGTTCTTGCTTAGTGCTTGTGCGGTTATTTTAGCGTACCATCTATTTATGGAGGTTGGAGTAGTTTTGGAATCATTGCAAAATGAAGCTGAGCCCTTCTTTTTTGTTTTTCACTGAACGTCCTGCTGTGAACAAGCAGACAGATGTACTGCTAAAGTCCATTTAGGCTCATAAGTAGAGACCTCATATTTAATTATTTCCTATTTTGTGGTGTTCAAATATACACTGTGGATTTTGCTTCTACAAAATTCTTTTTTTTTTTGAGCCAGGTAAATCATGAAAGCTTGTCTTGTAGATATGTTTCATTAAAATGAACAATTAAACTAAAACCGTTGTTTATAACTATTTATTTATTTATCTAGGCTGTTAATTTATGTGCCCTTGTCTTGTGTTTTTGTGTAATAAATTCTAAACCGTATTTATTTATTTATTTTATTCATTATGTAATGCAAGGTATTTATACTGAAATATATATATTTTTTTATCTTGGTTGTGATGAACTCCTGTAATTGCAATACGACATTTTAAGTCTGTGTTGGCCTAATCGATAACATGAATGCCCCCTGTCTTTGTGCCTGTGGAATTTTCATCCAGAGGACTCCCTGTCTGCAGTTTGGGGTTGAGGCCTGATTAATTCCATTCTGCTTCCTTGGAGTTACTGCTCAACTTAACTTGACTCAGTTGACACATGAAATCAATTATTCTAACTGGGTCAGGCAGTAATGTAGCCCCTACCTCTGTTTCTATCCTCCCTCTTTCTCAGCACTCTAGACTTATTAGCTTTGGCTTTAAAAGAACAATAATGTAGTAGGGCCTCTTGGAATATTAAGGTTCAGGCTGATTTGTTTCCTTCTCCGGCTGAATCTTTGAAACCGTTTACAGTCAGAATCATTCGTATTGTGCTCTCTAAGGTAGCACAGTGGGGGATGGTTGTTTGGCTCTGCTGACCTCAGTTTTAATGAGCATTTGTAACTGGTTTAATAGATGGAAAGGTTGTGTCTGGTTCTTGGAAGCTTGTCTCCAACAGCTCCCAAAAATTCATTCTGTTGCGGTCTCTGTGGCTGGTTTTGAGGCTCTTATCTGTCCGTGGCAGAACATTGGCATTGAGGCTGTGGCTGAAAGTCGGGTTAGTAGGGTTAAAGGACTTTACCTCGGCCAGCATCCCTTCAGAGTTAGAACGCTGTTAGAATAAGGACATCTTTTTTCCATTTAAAACCTTGTAAAATTATAAAGGATTCTAACAACAAACCCTTTGCTCGTTTCTTTAACCCCGTTTTCCAAACGTGATGCAAGTTTGGCACGTCTTCACATCACTGCTTTTAAAAGAAGCATGTGGCTAGTCCATCATTCACTGAATCCATTAGTTTCCTTTCGGTGTTTGCAGTAAGCCTTGTCCAATGTAAAAGGAGTGAATGTCAATTTCCCTCTGTCCCAAATGTCAGTCGCATTTCCCTCCCCTCCGTAAGTATAGAAATTTTGATGTGCTGACCTCTTCAAGCAGTATTAAAAAGCTCTGCTGGTGTGTTTGTCAAGAACTCAGACAACTACATGGGAAGCAAATGAAGACAAAATGCCTGTCATATCCTGTGGGCCTTTTTTGCTGATGACAGCAGAAAGATCACTCTATCAGGAACAGTCCTCAGAACGGCACATGTGTAATTGTGAGGGCCTGTACCTGATTCGTACTCTCAGCCTGTCCTTTGGGGTTCCTTTGGGGTTTTGCACATACTTGACTCGTTATCTAAACAATTGTTTTCATGCATTTTTCATACCAGCCCTAGAAAAACACATTTCTGTGCAAAACATTCTCTATTCAAGGAGGGACTTGGGAATGATATGCGAAGAAACTCCTTTTCACTTGGCTGACATTTCACTTTCTCGTCTTCATCCCAATGGCCTTACATTTATACTGACCTGACCTTACGATCTTTTAAGTAAATTAGATGCACATATTTTAGATTTAGGACTGTGGTTGACCTTATCACTGAACACTAATCACAATGGTGATTCTCTGCTGCCATCTTTGTGTAAAATAAATTAGCTTAAGGTCACCTCTCAGCTGTATTTGATGTTGACCATGCTCAAGGCCATCAGGTTTTCTGTCTATAAAACATTCTGCCCCCTGCCTGGAGGATTTTCTACATTTGAGGTGAGTGTGTATGGTTTCACCAGATGTGGGGGGAACGTTGAGTTTCTGCGGACAGGAAGCCAAAATGGCCTTTTCACATTCCTCTGGGTTCTCACAGCATGTACAGAGTGGTTTTTACACTAAACTTAAGACTAGGTTTGCTGTAGCTGGCAGTACAGTCTGTCTAGGGAAGAGATTTATACCAAAATGTTAAAAAACACTGAATTGGTTCAACTCCTGAGGAGAATTTTTCAAGCATCGAAATGTGTGGAAGCAAAAAAAAAAAGTGTTCTATTCAAATGCTTTCTAAATCAGAATGTTGAGCGTTTTAACAGAATCCTCAGCAGCAGTCACATTTCCTCTTTGCATACAGCAATGTGGCGCTTTTCGTCTGGAGTACTGTGGCATTTGTTGCTGACTAAGGCTACGGTGAGTTGTGAGTCACTTATGGGAAAAATATATGGAAATATTTTTCTCCGAAGAGGTCCAAGTTGCCTGCTTTGCTCTCGAGACCATGAAATCCCATCTCACGCTTTATTAGCTGATGAAATCTGTTGTGTTCTTTGTGGTAATGTACTTTTTGACTTCAGTTTCTGGTCGTCACACAACATCTTTACCTCCCATGGTTTCTAATCATGCTGCTTTCTATCAAAGAAATTACTTATTGACTTACAGATGATTATGATCTTGCTTAGATGCACGTAGGCCCAGAGCTATTTGGCTTCACATTGATAGTGAATGATCATTACTAGTTGGTTTTCCTTAGAATATTGGTTTCATCCAGAATTCCTCTTTTGAGAAATGAGAAAGTGTAGAGCCAGTGTTCCTTATGACCACTTGGAACCAGTTTCTTCTGATCCTCCTTCTGATTTCTTTTTTGGGATCCTATGGGATAAACACTGAGCTAGTTTGTAGTTGGCAATGTTTGTCTGCACAACGGCCGCAATATTTGTTTTTCTATTACATGTGTCTCAAGTGGTATTGTTTTTAGAACTACTTCTTTAAATTAATAACAGCATTATAAGTTAGTTTTCATTACTTTGCTGAAGTGATGCAAAGTTTCACTATTTTACTAGGTCTTGTCCGTGGTGGCTAGGACAGTAGAACTGGTTGTAAAATTGTTGGATTTTTATGTTGTTTAGATTGTTACAGTGACATGAAATCTGATGTTGAATCATGTTCTGCACATGTGTCCCATAGGAAATGTAAGTCATTCTTATCTTCTTCAGTATTACAAACGTTCTGACCTACATCTGCCAACTCCACTGTCAGTAACGGCACTGGTGACACTCAAGACTTCCAATTTTGACACTGATATTCTCTTTACTGGTGTCACTTTCACCTATAAATATGTATAAATGTAACTTTAGATGTTTTCAGTCAGTGCAATGGTCTGTGATAAATCAGATGCCCACAGAGATGATCAAAAATGGCATTTCATATGTTGAAAGGTCCTTCTCATGTTTGCAGAGTAACTTCAGTTAGTTCCACTGCAAACTAACTCTAATTGGCAATTAGGTCTCCTCAGTGCAGTGTTTACAGATCCTATATTCCTCTCTCATTAGTGTTAACTGTTTGAAACTGATATGCTGCATATTTTCTCCTGTGGTCTAGACAGAGGTGTGTGTAAGGGAGAAATGGGTTAGACATTGGTGGGTTTTTCCGTTTTCTAGGTTCACTTGATCATGATCCATCGGCTCTGTAGCCATGGGTACATTGGCTTTGACAGAGTGAGCTGGCTGTAATTCAGTTTTTACAGATATAGAGCAGGAGCCTCTGATTCTCTCGCTGATGGACCACGTTATGCGACCTTGCAGGGCAGAGAGAGGTAATCATGGGATGTGAGAGGCTACATTTTAGGGCTGTCAGACTGTTTGTTGGATAGAGGAAACATTCAGTTTATGTATTAAAAAGAAGCTTTTATTACATTTAGTAAATAATTAACTGTGCAATACAAATGTGTTTTTTATGTTTTTAAATAGGTGTCAAATGCTTACTAAGGCTACATTTATGTGGTCAAAAATAAAGCAAAAAATATACTAATAAACTAATTAAAATATCTTGATATATTTATAAATACAATTTATTCTTAAGGTTGTCGAACTAAATTATCAGCAGCCATTCTCAGTGTCAGAAATCATATAAATCATATAAATAAGAATTATTATTATTATTATTTTTTAGGATTATTTTATAAAGTTCAGCAACATCATTTATTTAAAATAGATTTTTTTTTTGCTTCTGTTAAAAACTATATTCTATAAGCTATAATCTGTTTATCTAAACACTGTAATTTCTCAAGCATAATCAATTAATTATAGTACTTGAGCACTTTTTACTCTTCTTCCTCCTGTCTGCCTGTTGCATATCCACAAACAGGCAACTTTATGTTTTATTAAAGAAGCCACATCAGTGTCAGCTAACATAAAGCTTACATAGCCTACATTGAGTGTGTGCTATTTGAATTGAATGGATAAGGACTTCATTTCTAGCTAGCTATAAACGAAATGGACAGATAGGCCGGGTCAATTTTCTCAGCTCTCAGCTGCAACAATTTGTAAGTGTATCATTGAGACCGAATCCCACATTTCCTGCTCAAGATCCACTGGCAGTTGTAAACACATGTTCGGTCTTGAAGAGCAGCTGAGGCTTTTGCTAAAAGATCATCATGTGGTTACTCTAGGAAGCCATGCTTTGTTGGTTTAGGTGAATGACCTGGGGATGTGGGGGAAAAAAACGTCCAAATGACCCCTACAGTAATTTTTATGTGTGAACATACAGTAAGCACTCTAGCTCGTCTAGCACTAAGTATATATCTGAAGTGCTGTGTTTGTGTGTTTTTCTGTAGCAGAATACAAAATTAACACTTCAGTTGCCAAATAAAAGAAAAAAATGGCAAAAAAAAAAAACCCAAACAAACAAAATAAATAAGGTTTTAAATTAAATTGTAAGAATGGTAATCTGAACTTTATGCTAAACCTTTTTTTGAGAGAATTTCATAGAGTAAGAGGTAGTTTAGATGCTGTAAGAGAAAGCAAATCACCTTCACTTTAAGCAAAAAGCAGGTAAGAAATATATATAACTGGATTATGATTTTTTTTCTTCACTTACCATTATTAGCGGTGGCAAAATGTTAACTTTTGAGATTGGGATTCCTCACCTGCAGCTTGATATTCATCTATAGATAGAAAGCCTCTTGTTATTAAGCACTCAAACATTTCCGCAAAATGGCTCTGAATTTTTTAAATTATTCATTCATTGTTCCTTTGTCGTTTTTAGCCTTCTTTTTACTTGAAGCAGCACTAGTCATTATAGAAACATATCAATAGACATCAGTAGACTCTGGTCTTTTAAGCTTTTCTAAACTAAATTAAACCTTAAATTACTGACAAGTGTAGACCATTTTTCATCGCTCATTTCACCTGTGCATTGAAAACAAGCTCTGGTCTATTTATTATAATTGTTTCTGTGTTGGTTGCCTCTGCCTCTTGAATTAGAGAGAAATGTCGACAGCTGACCTATCGAAAAATGCTCTGTTGCTCGGCCTTGGTGTTGTGCTATTAGTTGAAGGTATGGTTTGTCTTGAAGTGTTCTTCTGTAATTATAGCTCATCAAGACCTGTTTATCCCAATTAATGAAGATAACCACTTGAACCTCACAAGTGTCTGAATTGAAAGCACTTTAGGCAGCAGATAGTGCTGAATTATTTTGATGTTAAAAATATGCAGGCAAGTGGGAGCCAAGTGAGCCAGAACTACCATTTGTGCCCCCTCAAAAACAAGTTGAGAGCTTGTCAGTGAAGCCTTAAAATGCTCCCTACGTAGGCAGCTCACTAGTCATCATTTTGGAATAAGGCTGCTTTTGAATACCTTTTTTATTCAATGTTCAGATACAGATGCAAGTACATTCTTGGCAAAGGAAGACTGGGGTAAAGTAAAAATAGAAATGCAAAGACTTTTACTTCACCTAACTTCCAGCCTTGACAAGATTGTGCTGCTCTTTCTCCCAGCCAAGATCTCCTCACCCACTCTGTTTCTTTTCATCTTCTGCAAGTCTATATATCTATATACATTCACTTTCTTATTTCGCTGTTCATGTTTGAGTTCACAGGCTTGGGCTAGTTATTTAAAAATGTATGTCAATATCTATATATCTTTTTATATATTTTATGCTAAAATTACTTTTTAGACCAAATAATACACTTTGTTTCACCAATGAAAGCCATTTAAAAGAAAGTCATAGCTTTTTAAATTTTGAAGTAACAATAATGACAATGCTATGATTTTAGTCAATCAATCAATCAATTAATCACTTTCATTTATAGAGTGCTTTTAACAATACAGATCGTAGCAAAGCACTGAACATCATCAAATAAGGGAACAGAGAGATGGTAATTTATAATGACGAGAATTAAACTATTTATTTATTAAATGCAGAGATGGTTTCTATAGTCAAGACGACGATAATCACTAGAAAGCAGGTGTCCCCAACTAAACAAGCCAGAGGCGACAGCGGCAAGGAACCAAAACCTCACCCATGAGAGAATGGGGTAAAAAAAACATGGGAGAACCATGCTTAGTTGGGTCCAGTTCTCCTCTGTCTGGACATTGTGTGTTAAGGGGAGTGTTCCGGCTGATCTAATTAATGCAGCCTAACAGTCCTTTAACGGATTTAATTAAAAAATGTGTTTTAGTGTGTTAAGTGTAAGCCAGAGTAAAGAGATGTGTCTTTTGAGATGTGTGCCTGCCTCCCGAACAGTATTAGGTAAATTGTTCCAGAGTTTGAGGGTTAAATAGGAAAAAGATCTGCCACCTGCAGTAGATTTTGATATTCTAGGTATTATCAAATAGCAAGAGTTTGAACAACGCAGCAGACGTGGAGGACTATAATGTGATAAGAGCTCGCTCAAGTACTGAGGAGCTAAGCCATTCAGGGCTTTTTAAGTAATTAACAGGATTTTAAAATCTATACGATGTGTGATAGGAAGTGTCATATGTGTGATAGGGTAACATGTAAAGCGTAAAATGTAACGGCCCTAGTACTGAGCCTTGAGGTAATCCATATTGCACTTGTGATCAATATGATACGTCCTCATTAACTGCTACAAACTGATAGCAGACAGATAAGATTTGATCCATGCCAGAGTTTTCTAGTCTATTCAAGAGAATGTTGTGGTCAATAGTGTTGAACGCTACGCTCAGATCCAATTGCACTAATAGTGAGATACAGCCAAGATCATATGATAAAGCAGGTCATTTGTAACTCTAATTAGAACAGTCTTAGTACTATGATACAGTCTAAATCCTGACTGGAAATCCTCACAGATACCATATTTCTCTAAGAAGGAATATAATTGTGAGGATACTACCTTTTCTAGTATCTTTGACAGAAAAGGGAGATTTGAGATGATGAACTAAATCTTTGGTCAAGTTGCATTTTTTTTAACGAGAGGATTAATAACAGCCAGTTTGAAGGCTTTGGGGACATATTCTAATGACAATGAAGAATTAATAATATACAAAAGAGGATCTATGACTTTTGGAAGCAGTTCTTTTAATAGTTTAGATGGAATAGGGTCTAACATACAAGTTGTTGATTTACATGATTTAACAAGTTTATTTAACAATTCTTAACAAATCTGATGTGATACTGTAACTGGCGGCTGCAGTTTCTGTTTTATCTCTAATAATATTAATTTTGGAAGTAAAATATTGCATAAAATCATTACTAGACCCGATTTTAACTTGCCGACAGGTTTTGAGAAATCACCAACAAATGCCTGAAATCACAAGAAAATCGTTTGAGTGAATGATTCACTCACTCAGTCATAAAGCCAGTCACTTGTTTCATACTTTAAAGGAACACTCCACTTTTTTTTGATAATAGACATTTTCCAACTCTCCAAAAGTTAAACAGTTGAGTTTTACCATTTTCGGATACATTCATCCGATCTTTTAGCGCAGATCATTGAATACTCACATTCCGTAATAATCAAAGACATTTGCTGCCATACCATGCACAATGATATTATGCAGCGCTATTTGCGAGCGTGGGGAGCGTGCTTTTTTTTTATTTATTTTTTTATTTTTTATTTTTTAATCCATGGAGACATTTGTGAGAGATGCTGCATAATATCGTTGTCATTTCTGAGCAAGAGATGCTAATGGTCTAATCAGATTTAATGATCTATGATAAGCTGCGCTAAAAGTGCTACCACCAGAACCGGAGATCGGCTGAATGGACTCGAAAATGGTAAAACTATTTAGTAATATCAGGTCACATTGTTGATGTTGCTTTTTTTGCTTTAGTTTGTTGTTTTTTGTTAGTCCATCTGAAAGTGTTATCAAATTTCCTAAAGACATGCATTTAATAGTCAACATTTCTTGCTAGTGGCAAGCAGGTGCTAGTAAGATTATGACTACTACCGCACTTCTCAAAACATATGGCTCAAACCACAGAATAAGTACTTTTAACTCACAAAATGGAAAATGCCAAAGTCTTAAACGCATTACTTTCCCCTCCCCACATCTGTCCACACAAGGAGAAGGGGGGTGATATGGTGGAAACGAAAACAAATTTTAGGATAATAAAGGAAAAGAATCCTTTAAAATATTCTCAGACCTGTTGATGCCAAGAGTAACACAGCCCCACCCCACTATATTTCTTCTTAGTGACTAGAAGATAGAATGGCTGTACTTCTCACCATCTGTATGAGCTGTACATGTCTGCTGTCTGTCTAGTGTCTTGGTCATCTGTAACAGTTGTGACATGTTGAAAAAGGCATAGGTGTCAGATTTCAGCAAGCGTAACACCGTTAGCTGCCAAAGTCCACTGTCTTGCACTCAAGTTGCTCTGTGGCTGAAGTATGAATCCAAATTTTTGTGGTTGTTTTCATGTGTTCAGCAAGTTTTGAGAGTTTCGTTATGCAAGTTACTATCACAGAAGCCCTGCAAACCCCGATGCATCTTTTGGAGAAAAAAGTAAATAAGTGTGTGGGAAAAATCAAAATGAAAAGAAGACGTCAGTATGTTTTCATTAACAGCAGTCAAGTGTACAGTTTAACGTTCATCAGACAGAGATTTTTGACTGTTCATCTGTTATTGGCCAATCGGAACCATGTTTTCCAGAGATATAAATCTAAATATTTTCCCCTTACACCAGCACTGCTTGTTTCTGTCATTCTCTTTTCCTGTCTCTTTTTCCTCTTGTTCTTTCTTTCAAGAGGTTCTCTCACACTCATGAGACACCTCGTTTCGTTTGCAAACCCACCGCCCCTCTTACTTAGTACTTCACTTCATCTGGCCCACAGCTGAAAACTATTAAGCACTGCTGGAACTTCCTCCTTAGTATCCCAGCTTGTGTGAAAGCAAATAAGTCGCCCAGCTCTACATTTCACCCGTCTTTTTGCTTTCGTCTAAAGGCTCTCTCCACTGGTTTTCTCATTTGGTTCGTATTTGGCAGAAGACACTGGCTGGTGCTTTGGAAATCTCCTCTCGTTATTGGTAAGAATGTTGGCCTTTTTATGTGGAGAGGTCTGACAGAAAGGACAGGAGTGTTTGGAGTATGGCTCCGAGCTCAGCAGAGAATAACAACTGATCCATGTAAGGAATGCCGAGGGTTGAATTAATAAACATTGTTTAGAATGGTTGCTATTTGGGCTTAGTGAATAGGGTTCTGTTGGGAACAAAGGATTTTTATTTCATTCTGTTTTTCTTCAGTGTTGTGGTGGTGAAGCATAGTTTTGTTGTAAATGCTGGCAGTGTTGACTGATATGGGTCATATCAGTGGAATGCTTTTGAGCTATGAATGGCCTTAATTTCAATTTTTTTTTTGAAATGCGTATGTTTATATATTTTTTCTGTTCTTCTTTAGCTGCTGCGTGCTTTTTGAGCATTAGGTTGAATTTTTAATTTAAACCTCATCATAACAGAAATTCTGATGAGAACAATAGACTGATTATTTGAAGGTCTTGTGTCCTTCTTACTTTCAGCTTATTGTTAAATAAATATTTGAGTTTCTGACCATAAATTGTAGATACAACTTTATTATTATTTCATATTTTTTTTATTACGATATTCAAAGCATCCCTATTTCCAGTCATTTCAGTGTTTTTCTTATTTAAACCTCTTTTTTTCAAGAAATTATTGTAGCTTCTGCTTTCAAAATTTGTGAGAAATATTTATTTTGAATACCTTTATAAATTAAATATGTAAAATGCGTGTTAAAGTATGGAATAAAACATGTTTTTCAATTTTATCTGAAGCCATTTTTAAGGTTGCAAATGTGAATTGTTGATAATATTATAGCACTGTATTTTTCCCTTAAAATGGAATGTGAAGAACAAACTATAAATGGTAGAAATGCAAAATTTTCGCTGGAAGCCTAAATTTAAGTCAGATCTCAGACGTTGTGAGTTAGAATTTTGGTCATAATGAAATTTAGCTAGTTTTATACTGAAACATTAGGGAAACCTAAGCCTAAAAAATACAAATAAGAATAAAAAAATACAAAAAGGGTATTGCAACTTTTTATCTCACAATTCTGACGTTTTTTAATCAGAATTGAAAGATATATGTCAGAATTGAGAGGAGAAGAGTCAGAATTGTGATATACTGTATAACGTCGCAATTGCGAATTATTATAAAGTTAAAAATTTCTTAGACCTGCAAGTTTATATCTTACAATTCTGACTTTATGTCTCGAAAATCTGTGAGTTGTACAACTTTACAAGAGTTTATATCTCACAATTTTAAGAAAAAAAAGTCAGAATTGCAAGTTTATATCACGCAATTCTGAGAAAAAAGTCGCAATAACCTTTTTTTTTTCTTTTTTTCTCGGTGGCCATAATTGGCTTCCATAGAAATCAGTTTTTTTATATTTAGGAATTTATTGTCTCATGTTTTAGATGTCTCTTACACCCAAATTTGTTTAATTTGCAGCGTATTAAATTTTTAAAAATCAAGTTTGTCTGGTCTGTATTCAACAGGCTTCAGAACATTGTAATCCAGAGGGCCTATTTCACTAAACGGGCATTAATTCTGTAAAATGACAGTATAGTTATTGTTTAAGAATATTACAAATTTCCTGAGCTTTTCAGCTAAAAGGAAAATTGCAGTTGCAATAACCGTTTGAGGTTTGAAACTATATTTTTCACTTTAAATCCAGCAAAAAGGACCCAGGCAGTCTCTGATCTCAAACCATATAGCTTCTCCACCCAACAGTTATAAATTGCTTTGGGTTCTTTCAGACATGCCTAAGCTGGAGTTCACTTTTGAAGATACTAAATAATATCAGCAGAACTTTGCAGATCAGCATAAAAGAAAGTCCCATAGTGACCAGCCAGGAAGTGATAAACGCAGAACAAACACAGCTGCTGTCAGTCAGGCAGGTGGACAGCACAGCCAGGTGTTTGCCCAGGTGTGACCGGGCAGCAGATAATATTGCTTAGTGGAATAACTGGGAAAGAGTGGGCATTGTACCCAGAGAGGTTTTGTAACTCTCTGTGAAATGTTGTACTGAAATGGTCTGGGCGGTTTTACTCTGAAGCTGTGGAGCTGTGTTAATAGGTTAGGAAACCTGTGCAGTGTTGACCGTAAATATGACTCAGTTTATATAAGTCAGCCCTTTTTCGCGTTTTCTGAACTGTGACGGAACTCCTAATAATTTCTGAATTCTTTCAGAGTTGTTCAAGTGCTTGCAGAGGTGATGCAGAAAACTGTGACTTCACCTGCTCAGTCAGTGATGTCTGCTGTCCTTGTGCATTTGACTCTCCATGGCTCTTTATGACAGCTCAATTGCCTGTGAATAAAAAAATAAGAGTACCTGCCTTCCTCTTCAGCCTCTTTGTTTTAAAGTTGGCAGTCTGTCACTTTAAAGCCTGTTTGCTTGGCTCTCATTGGAGCCAACAAAACCTTAAAGTGCCTGTATACAATACTTCTAACATTTATTTGATGCTTTTATCACGGATGTGAACTAATTAAGATACTATGACTATCCATAGGGTGTTTTTATTTCTTTTCACATCATTTAATTTCATTATGTAGGCCCATAATAAATATAAATGTTATATTTTTATATTTAATTCATTACTCCAAAATAAGTAACTTCTGAATTGTACATCAGTTATGCCTATTGTTATATGTATTAGAAAGTATATTAAAAATCCATGTATGCATATAAATATTGATATGGACATTAATATTTTCTGATGAAATCTTTAAGGGCTCTTCGCAGGGGTCTTGCAATAATTCAGAAATGTTATAGTCATAGTCATAGATAATACATAGATAATGTCATAGAGAAAACAATTCCATTGTGGATTTATGCCTCATTGGCTCAAACCAGCTTGCATATTGTCATCATTTTGCAAATTGTACAAAGTGGCATGAATGATATGTTTAAGGTTTAAAGAAAGCATAAATGCATTGTTTTGTCATGAAACCTTAAATCTCATTCTTCTGCGCCAAGATGTCATCCCAAAATACTATAATTTACTGCTTCCCTCCAGTGAAGCACCACACCCTTCACATGAAAACACACTGTGTAAAGCAGAGGCATCACTTCTTGCATCGCTCGTTTTGCAAGACGTTGTGTGTTCAACGTTATATTGAAATAGCATGTCATACTGTACAATAGGGTTGAAATGGAGCTGAGCATTTCCTCTTGGAATAGCAGATGCTCATTTTTAAGCTTTTCATTGCTATCCTGACCATAATGTTTGAGAAGTGAGAGCATTTTTGCTATTTTGCTATGCTATTTCGAAGTTGCTCAATAAAACAAAAGTGCATTTTATAAAGTATTCACCTTGAACGATTAACAATAGTATTACTAATGAAAGACAAAAACCGTGTACAGCATTAAACCTCTAATGTTCTTATTGTCGGGTTGTATTTATTTTACCATGAACATTATTAGATACAGATAGATACACAATAAATTCAGTGAAATCATGCAATTTTAAAGTTGTTCTGTATCTTGTTCATGTTAGCGAGACTTATAACTTACAGACAGGCAGTGGGTGTGATGAGCTTATACTGAAGTCGCTGTGAAGTTAAAGACACATTTGTTTGGATGCTGCTATGAAAAGCTTTTGTCTCCCCTGCATCAGGGAAATCAGTAATGCGCACATGGACCCCTTGGGGAGTTCTTACGATCCGACAGTACTATTGTAATATGTCTGCCCATTGGGTGGAACATTTGATTAGTTTGTTGTGTAGCCTCTGTAAGTCATTGGCTAAGCTTATCTCCGGATGTTTGATAATGCCTGAGAGGGAGAAGCTTAGGAGCCATCATGCAGAGAAAAAAAATTCCATAGGGCATCTTTCTCGCTATATTTTTTCTTTGCAGTGCCAGGCTTTAAAACCCAATGAGTGCTATTTTCTGTTCTGTTACATTTGTTTTTTTTTCTATTAAAATAGGATTTCGTGAGTAGTACTTAGAGCTCTCTCCCTTTGTTCAATAGTCAGAATCCCTTATTTTCACCTGATGGCATTAGAGGAAGGGAGGAAATGTTTCACTAGATAAATTCGTATGAAGTTTGTGCTTAGGTCTGCATGATATATCGCCTCAACGACATGGACAACAAATTGACATTAAACAATTTAAAGTTGTGTTTAGCATGTTACCATCCTCCACACATATACATTTAACTATTTTAAGGCCATATTTACACCTAATATTTATAGATTTGACCGTTAACTCTCCTACCTGCTGTAGCACTTTTGGTTTACCCTCCCAAAATAAATTTGTGCTGACATATTTGCTTTTAAAAGGGGTTATTTCTTGTGAACCCTATAACTTTTAACCCAGTAACATTTTGTGCAATAACACACCCCAGGAGACTTAACCTTAGGCAAATTCACAGGATTTTGTTTTTGAAGCAATGTTTTCTCAGACTCCGTGAAGTAAATTTCCATATGCGCTCTCGTCCCTCCAGGTAGAGGTGGCACATTCCAGGAAATCACAGCTGAGACGGAGCGTTTTCAAGCATGAACCGGGCATTTAACAGAAAAAAAGGTATGTTTGCTTCTACCAGTTTTTTTTTTTTTGTCTTGCTTTCCTCTCTGTTCTCTGTCTGTCCATTCAGCTCAGAACCTAAATAGCTGCCAAACTATTAGAAATTCATGTAAGCATATGAATAGCATGCTGATGTTTAATAACAAATATTTTTGTATACATCAGTATTTGCTAAAGAATTATACTAATTAAAGTCATACAAATACTTTTGTTATATATTAAAACACTGAACAGACAAAACGTGGCTTTAAAAGTCAAATATTATATATTGCTATATTGGTGATTTTGTTTTCATATCATTAAACATAAAATGTGAAGGGGGTTTTATTAGCTTCAATTGCTCTGATGATTAGAAATGCCTTAATGAAGAATTTAGTACAGGTCAGATATTAATTTCTTTATATGCTTTATTTTACATTTCATTTTTATCACATTGTTTTTGTTACAGTTATTTGTCCATGTTGAAATACCAGAAACCCTTATAAAAGTCTCTTGTTCAGACTCTCCCTTTTCATACTCTTATCTGTCCGCCTGTATCTCTGTCTATCTCTAGCTCTCTTTGTTCCTCACCTAGTCTCTCCTCCCTTTCTGTCATTTCTCAGTGGCTTGGAGCAGACAACTTGTCTGCCTTCAGAGGCTTCTGGTTTTTTTCCTCTATGTATTTACAACCACCTGTCCCACCCTTCTTTCCAAAATGAATTAATAGATCTTTGATGTGATAAACCCTACTGGCCAGTCTTAGATCCCAGATGGCAGGGAATGCGTTGGTAATATTTCTGTATTAGGAGCTCCTGTTGGCCTGTCTGACTTGCTTTGAAGATATAGATTATAATCGCAAGTAGTGTCCAGTGCTGAGCCCCTCAAGATGGCAAATGATGTGATGATGTTTAAAAAAAAAAGTAACACATATGGTTTTTATACGAATGAGAGATTATAATATAAGTATGGCGAATATCATTTTTGAAGTACAACTACTTACTAATATTAAAAGCATGCAGTACCAGGACACAGTAAGGCCATTGAATCACTGTTTTTCATTTCAATATGCAAAAAAACTAGTTCATCATTGTATTGCATCTCTGCATACGGCGGCGTTTCTAGTGTACTACATTGCAAATTCACTTACAATTTGCTCATTTACCCAGAAAAAGCTGTAATCTGATTTCATGAAGAGGTTAGGCATAACAACGTAATTATTTTGGCACTGAAAAGAGCAAAGCTCTTGCGGCCACAAAATGTTTCCCTCCATTGCCTTGCACGGATGTTCCCGCTGTCACAATTGCCTCCTTTCTGGCGCACAGGACAGTGCTGTTGGACCATGCAGAACACCAATAGCCCATCTGTCCGAAGGACAGCATTAAATTCTCCAACTAACACAAAAAGGTCTATCCAAGCCACTTTTGAACAATGGGCGACATTTACCAAAGAGAGCCAGTAATCATTTTATGGCCATGCATTCATTAGCAGCAGTGTCGGGTGTGAGTGGTGATGTGACATTACAGAAGATTCACAAAGAGGTTTCTGTCTAATGAAGTCTGACTAATGCTGTCTTGCGTTGAAATTAAATGGGTGATTTGTCATTGGTCAGTAAGGTAGCATAAATGTGTTACGTGGGCATAAATTATTATTAATGGGTGATCATTTGTCTCAAAAGACTCGGCCTAATAAATTAAACTATGACTAAGTTTATTAAGATGTTATAGGCTTTATCTGTATAGTTTTAAAACTGGATGGATAGTTATTTATTGGAATACATCCAAGCTTTTGTATAAACTGTAAGTTTCTAAAATATAGCTATGTCAAGCTGTAAAAATGATTTTTCAGAATTATATGCTGAAATATGGAGGAATTAGATATAAAGCGACAAGTTAAATTACTGTTCACATACTCAACAGGTATCGACTGTTAGTTTCTGAATTAAATGGTTGGTAATCCACAAAGCCAAAGGCAGAAACGCTGTTTGCGTGATGACAAAGAAATAATTGGACCCAGATTCTTTCCAGACTTATGCATCCAATTACCAGACACAGAACATGAAATAGCAACAGTGTGTGTTATTTAGAGCATAATAAAATCAAGTTTGAACCCACACATGATCAGCTTGAATAGCCTCAAAATCACAAAAAGATTTCTTAGCTGTGAAACTTTGAGTATTGATATAGTACAATCTCTAATGTGATGTATGCATTTATTTTTATTTTAAATTTTCATGCTTTTCATTTGCGATTGGTGTGTGCAGCTGGTTAATTAGTGACAATCTAGTATTCCCAGTATGCCATAAATAACCTTCGCTAAATTAAGCACAGTTCCACCGCTTAATTGCTTACATTACAGTAGTCATTGTTACATCTTTTTCTTTTTCTGTCTCTTCTTTATCCCTACAAAATGCTTTGCAAAATTTCTGAATATGTCATCATCGCATTGCTAATACCTCCAGGACTTCATAGTGCATAGCGGTAGATGACAGAAATACCCTGCGATTATGGATAAAACATAATCTTTCTTTAATGAAAAATTGCCCATGTGCTTACTGGAACTTGTGGCCCAGACCATGTTTTAAAATGCGTATTCAACACTTAATCTGTTTCAATTGAAATACGATGCAAAGGCTTAGTGCCCAGGGCGTTTCTTTAATATTTGTTGGAGTGGCATATAGAAGCATTACTATTGTATAAGATCATTCATGTCTTGCTTCTGCTGTAACGTTGTCTTATTGCCTTTCAGAGCTCCATGAACCAGAGCAGTGAGCTGTAAAATTAGATGCGGAGACTACCAAGGCTCTTACGCTCCTCTAAAGCCCTTGCAGAGAAATCCTTCTAAGAATATGCCAAGATGTTCTGGTTTGAAAGACTTGATATTCAGTCAATGGTCATTAGATATTAGCATGGGAAACATCAATATTTGGCTGCTTTTCCCACTATTCAATACATCAAATTAAATGAGAAATACTTCCTCAGCCTGCTAATAGCTAGACAAATAGATGCTTGAATATGCAGAGAAATGCTTTGATGGCACCACAGACTCAACCAGTTTTGACACAAACATATTTAGGATTTGACCTTTTGACAGATTTTCTTGGTTTCTCGTCTGAAAATATAATAAGAAATGCATTCTCCAGACACTTTGTCATCAGCTTCAGCATAAGGATGATGTCAATGAAACACATACCATTCTTACACATAGATGTACACAAGAACACTGTGACATTTTGAGGTGTGCGCTCTTCCTTTGACCTTTGAAAAACACCCGCTCTATGAGGAATCTCAGCAGGCAAACACTATATCCTGACAATCTGTGGAAGAAGAAAAACTGGCAGATTATCAATAAGCAATGGATTCATGAGGATAAGTTTGAGCTCAACTTGGATTGAATCTTTATAATTATCTTTAAAGTTCATGTACACTATCAGAAATAAAGGTGCAGAAGCCATCACTGGGGCGGTATGTTTTCAAAAGGTCCGCCTTTTGTACATATTTGGTTCAAATACGTACGTTTTAAGGTACCAAAATGGACCTTTTAGGTACAAACATGCTTTTGTACCTTGATTTCTGAGAGTGACGGATGACATGTAATATAAATATATAACTCGCTAGATTTAAACACCAATTACTCTGAAATCCTCAAAACTTTTAAATTGACTATTTATTAAAGAGTCATCCTTATTTCTGACCAAGGTTGTCTTTTTCTGAATATTTAGTGCTAATTAAAATCGATCATTGTTTTCTTGAAATACCAGAAAAGGTTCTGAGTCCTCAGGGATCTTTTGTTTCGATCTGCTTGAGTTATACTTGGCTAAATGGGAGAATAATTGGTCGTTGTTTGCCTGTAAATGGCTATATGGCAATTGTCCAGAATACCGTTGCGTAACATCCTCGCAATTGTAGTACATTAAAGCAAAGTTTGAAGTATTGCAGAGGACAAAAAGAATGTTAAGAGTTACAAATTTCGGTATAAATGCATTTCCAAATGCCTGATACCCTCATATGTAATATATAGAGAGAATAGGAAGTGATTTTGGACATGCAATGGTGTGGCTAACTCTGTTGATGAACTCAGGGTGTTGAAGCCGAGCAGATCGGCAGGCGCGCTGAATCTTGTGACTCCTGCGGCTTGTTTGTCACATTTAGGCCTTGCAGTTTCCTCTAAGCTGTCACACAAGCACAAGCACGGCAGTGTCTCCTATCCGTCACATCTGACCCCCTGTCTGCACTCCTTTGAGGCCAATCTCAATAATTCACCTTCTGACAAGCCAGTTTGATCTACACTGCAGCTTTAGCTAAAATCCTTCTACACAAGCATTTGGCTTTTCATCTTTGGCAATTTTTGAAAATGATTTAACTCAAGGACTGTAAAGGAATACAATTATTATTTGAAGTCATATGGGTTGTTGTTTAAACACATCTACACGAGTTGCACTGCTAAGAGTTTTAATAGCGGCTGATTAATTAATAGTCATTTATAATAACTGGTCTGTTGTTTATACACATTTGAAATACAGGTTTTGCTGCTAAGAGGTTTGAACAGCAGCTGATTTAAAGGCCTGCTTCTTTCTATACAGTTTGTCTAAAACATTAACGATATCGTTAAGATATTGCATACTTCATAAAGAACTTGAGGTTAATAGTGTTTTGTCTCTTTCTAGATAAATCATGGATGCACACTCCAGAAGCACTGGCTAAGCATTTTATAGCATACAATGTCAAGGTATGTGTTATGAACCTATTTTCCTATTTTACTGAATTCATTTTCATTTCTCTTAAGGTTTACCGTTTTACTGCTCTTTTGAATTTGTGTGTGTGT
>JAUMHP010000301.1:2900571-2993580 GCA_032361065.1 Enteromius trimaculatus
TCAGTTTTTTCTATATTTGAATGTAAAAAAATCATTGCCTTAATTAAAAGGTTTTTGTCTTATATATATATATATATATATATATATATAAATTTTATATATTAATTATTTATGTACCTGTGATTGGTGAGCCTCCAGTTTTCCTTGGATCAAACCATGTAAGAGTTGCTGAATCATGGCCCATACTCATGACTTGAGGGGGTGGAGGGGAATCTGGAACATCTGAAAATATAATAAGAAACAAGATTAGATTTTCTCACCTTGATTTTTACCTATAATATCTCAACTGTATTAATAATAAATTATTAAAATTCAACTCACTGAATGGATGTTTGGCAACCATAGGGTCTGATTTGAGGCCCTCACCAATTCCATATTTGTTTTCTGCACTAACCCTAAAGATGTACTCAGTTCCTTCATGGAGACCAGTCACTCTGAAAGTGTTTGTTTCCACAGATGAAGACACGGTAACCCACATGTTCGTAATGGAATCACGTTTCTCAAGAATGTAGTTGGTAATTTCTGATCCCCCATCATCTTTAGGAACACCCCATTTTAAGGTTGCACCATCAGCAGTCACTTCCTTGAACTTTATTGGTGCAATTGGAATTCCTGGTTTGCCAACAACTCTGACAAAAATTGTAGACTCTTTTGTTCCAGCAGTATTGCGAAGAGTGATGGTATATTTTGATGCATCTGTCCTTTGGCAGTCACGTATCAGAAGAGTTGTGTTTACTGCCGTTGATTCTACACACACTCTTCCTGTGTCTGTGAGATTTTCATCCTCTCCCTTCTTCCATGTGACAACAGGGACAGGCTTTCCACTAACAGGAATCTTGAGACGAATGGTGCTTGCTTCTTTTGCAATATAATTCAGGTTAGGCAACTCTCGCAAGTCACAGCTCGGAGGAACTGTAATAATATAGAAAAACAATTGAAAAGGACCAGATTTAATACCAGATAGAGCTTAAGGTTTTTTTTTTTATACAAATGGAAATCTCACCATTGACATCTTTTGCAATCACAGAAAGTTCTTTCACAGGACCATCACCAGAATCATTTGTTGCTTTAACTCTGTATTTGTATTCCCTTCCTTCGACAAGGTCCTTTGCACTATATTGCATGTTCTTTGACCTAAGAAGCTCCTTCCATTTGTCTTCGCCATTAAGGACCTCTAGCACATATGCAATGATGCGGCTTCCTCCATCACTGATGGGCTTTTTCCAGGAAAGAGTACAAGAGTCCTTGGTAACCAGCAATGTCTTGAAGTCCATAACTGGTCCAGGTTGTTCTGGAATGTATTAAGTTTATTTAAAAATACATATTGGCATTGCTACTATAAAACATACATTGAAACTATTTATGCAATTGAAAATAATAATCAAAAATGATCTTCACTCACCAGAAGCTCTCACAGAATCCACAGTTTCACATGGCTCACCAATGCCATACCGATTTTGAGCCAGAACCCTGAAACAATAAGATCTACCAGCCTCTAAACCATCAATCTTGAAAGATGTTTTAGTGCAATCGGTTGAAACGTGTGACCATGCCTTCCTTTCTGCATCTCTTTTGTCAACGATGTAACCTGTAATCTCACTTCCACCATCAATTAGAGGTTCGTCCCATAGGATGGAGGCACTGTCCTTCGATGCCTCTTTTATCATCAGATTCAGTGGAGGTCCAGGAGTATCTGTTCAGTGTTAAAAGACACATAATTTCTGTACTAAATACAAAATATTATTACTATAAACTATAGTATATAAATATTAAACTATAAACTACATATAAATATAAAAAACCTCTTCAGACTCACCAAGGACCTTGACAATAACTGTGTACATCTTCATTCCGCTTACACTGTCAAGATTAAGGATGTATTTTCCAGCATCATATTTATTGACCTTATCAATGTAAACCAATGTATCAGTGGCTGTTGTCTTGATTAATATTCCATGTCTGTCCTTAATGTTAGTATTCATCTTGGCCCAGGTCACCCTGGGGATTGGTCGACCCTTAATTGTGGCATGAAGTTTCATTTTACTGCCAGCTGTCAGCACCACAGTGTCCTTCAGCTCTGCATCTAGCTCAGCCTCAGGAGCAGCTAGAATAACAGAAAAATACATTTAATTAATTATATATATATATAAATCTCAGGCATTAGTTATTTTTTATTGTGTGTTTTGGCCAAGATTAAAGGAGAATTAACAAAACATTCAATTAATGATTTTAAAGTTACTAAATTATGTGTACCAAAAACATCCTTGGCAACATGTTTTTCAGGAACTTCACAAGGCTGGCTGAATCCAACTTTATTTACAGCAGTAACACGAAGTTGGTACTCTGAGTTCTCCAAGAGTCCAGTCACAACATAATTTGTATCCTGAAGGTTCTTGGGTACATTGCATCTTATCCAGTCTGTTGTATTAGTTCTCTTGCATTCGACAAGGTATCCCAAAATATCACTACCACCATCATTTGCAGGCTTAGACCAAGTTAGTCTAATGGTGCTGTTGGTGGTGTCTATAACTTTGGGAGAAACTGGTGGGCCTGGAGGATCTGTAAATAAGCAAGTAAATGTTAATAAATGCTTGTCCATATTCCTAGATATACAAGATGTTGAAAATAACTTCTGATACTCACACAAAGGATCAAGAGCAGAGGTGGCATTTGATGGTTCACTAGGTTTGCCGAGGCCAGCTTTATTAACAGCAATGACTCTAAACTCATACTGAGCTCCCTCAGAGAGACCTCCAACCTCAAGTGTTCTCTCCAGCAAGGGTTTTCTGTTCAGTTTGGTCCAGTTAATTTCCTTAGTCTCACGTTTCTCAACTATGTATCCAAGGATAGGGGATTTTCCATCATCAGATGGTTCCTTCCAGCTTACAGTCATACGCTCCTTTGTGACGTTTGTAAGGACCGGTGGGTCACATGCTCCAGGAACAGCTGTTAATGACAAGCATTACATTACAGCACAGGAATTGTATATGTGTATATATATATATATACACACACACACACAAAATAAAATGCATAGACATAGGTCTTACTGAAGGGATTCCTTGCAAAAACAGGTTCCGATATGATGCCATCACCAGTACCATAGCGGTTCTCAGCACGGATCCGGAACTGATATTCGTGCCCCTCAATCAGTCTCTCCACTAAACATTCTTTTGTATCACCACTAATTTTAGCAGAAACTTGGGCCCAGTTAGCTCTACTTGTCTCACGTTTATCAACAACATAATTTGTGATTGGAGAACCACCATCTGCAAGTGGTGCTTCCCAGCTCAACTTGATCTGCTCTGAAAATACCTCATCAAATTTGATAGAGGCTGGTGGACCAGGTATATCTGCACAAGGGAAATATATGATTATTATTTTGCCCAAAGGAGACACAAATATGCTACATCTCATTTTGTCATAGTAATTAAATTATATAAATTATAATTTTACCCACCTAAAACTTTGAGTTGTATTTCTGCAGTTGTAGAACCACTTGCATTTACTGCAAGAATTCCATAATTTCCAGCATGGAGTTTAGTAACTGCATCAAGGCTCAGAGAAAAGAGGTGTCTCCTTTGAGACATCTTGAATTCTTTGTCAGCTTTCAGCGCTTCCCCATTCTTGCTCCATGTAACCTTGGGCATTGGTTTGCCAAATATCTCAGCTTCAAGGCAAACATCTGATCCAGCCTTTACTGGCAACATCTTTTTCATTTGTATAGAAAGCTCTATTCTTGGAGGTACTGTAGATAAGCAAACATGAGAGAAAAATCAATAAGACAAATAGTAATCAACAGCCATTTAGAAAACATTTTAAAGACATAAACAAAATATAAAAATGCTTACCGTTTTCTGCAGACACCAGAATGGGGTCAGTGATTTCAGATGGCCTGCTAATGTTAACTGCAGTCTTGGCAATTACCCTAAACTGGTATTTAGCACCCTCATCTAACCCAGTTGCTGTGTACTCCTCACGAGGCACATTTTGACTACTTGTGTTGCAACGCACCCAAGTGTCACCTGGAAGTCTCATCGCTTCAACATAGTATCCAATTATCTTGCTACCACCATCATTCTTTGGTTTGGTCCAAACCAATGTAACTGAGTTCTTAGTCACATCAAGCACCTCTGGTTTTCCAGGAGCATCTACAATTAAACAGTTTAACAAATTCAGAAACATTTAACAGAATCATCTAATATACAGACAATTACATCTAAGAATTAATTTCATTTTAAATGCACCTACCAACAGGTGTTCTTGCTGTGATAAACTCAGTTTTCTTGCTTGGCTTGCCCTGTCCAGCTCTGTTTATAGCAGACACTCTGAAAGTGTATTCCAGACCCTCAATTAGGCCAGCACAAGGATATTCAGTTGTCCGAACAACAGAATCATTAGCCTTGACCCAAAGGAGACTGTTCCTCTCTTTGCGTTCAATGTAGTATCCAGTAACTGGACTGCCACCATCAGACTCAGGCTTATCCCATGCCACAAACATGCAGTCCTTGTTAACCTTGTTGATGCGGCAGTTCAAGGGTTCACCAGGAACATCTAAAAAATATATAAAATTATTAAATACTAACAAACAGGCCACACCATTTTTTTTTAATCAGCCATTGCATGTTGACAAATGATGCTGAAGCTTGTATTTCAACTCACTGAAGGGGAACTTGGCAACCATCCTTTCAGATGCAAGTGGGTCTGAAATACCAAATCTGTTCTCAGCACGAACACGGAAAACATATTCCTTTCCAGGAATAAGCTTTCCGATTCTGCAGCCAGCTTTGCCACAGCTGGAAAGAGCAGTAACCCAGTCACCTCTGCTTACATCACACTTCTCAATAACATAATTAGTGATATTGCTACCACCATCTTCTGTGGGTTTGTTCCATGAGAGTGTGCAGGCATCAGCATCTATATCACTGATTTCAAATGGTGGCTCAGGTGGTCCAGGAATATCTAAGACATAGAAATGTTTTTTTTTTTTTTTTTTTTTTTTTTTTTTTTTTTTAACAGCACATTCACATAGCACATTATTGTTGAAAGTGGTCCTAGTGAAAATGACAAATTCTAACCTCTGATGATGATTTTCAATGTCTGTTCAACTTTTCCAGTGCTGTTCTCAGCAACGAGGCTGTATTCACCACTGTCTTGTCTTGAAACATCCTTAATGATGAGCACACACATGTTCTGAGATTTGTGCACAGCAAGACGGCTTGATGGGACCACATTATTTTCTCCCCGTTTCCACTGGCATGTTGGTACTGGCTTTCCAGATACAAGAGCCTCAACCCTCAGTTTTGCTCCTGCCTTTGCGGTGACAAGCTCAGGCATGATGATTTTGGGCTCCCCTGGTAAGAGATCACAAGATTGAACAGGTTTTTAGTGGAAGTGTAGTTTAAAATATATTTGAGCACGATATGATTTAATAACTTACACATCTGCTCCTTGATCTCATAAGCTTCTCTGGTTTCTGTGGGAAGACTGGATCCCATGGCATTTTTTGCTGCCACTCTGAAGCGGTATTTTCTTCCCTCCTTTAATCCAGCAATAGAGATGCTCAAATCCTTTACGACTGTGTATGGTGTCCATTCCTCCTTTTTCTCCACCTTCTCTTCCTCCACCACAGGTTCAGGCGGGGGTGGAGCCACTGGCTCCACACCAGGCTCAGCCTCACCTTCACCTTCAGCAGCCACTGGTGTCTTCGAAGGTTTAGGCATTGGAAGCTCAAGGTAGTCAATAATGTAGCCATCAATTTTAGCTCCACCATCACGCATTGGTTTCACCCATCCCACAGTTGCACTGTTCTTTGTAATCTCCAGAACATCGACCTTTTGTGGTGGGTCAGGCTTGCCTTAAGGGAAAATACACAGTTGTTGTAGTAATTACTCTTTAAAATTGCCTTAAAATTGTTGAAAAAAAGCCTTAAAATTGTTGTATTAGTAAGACGAAGAATAGACTTACTAATAGGATCAGAGGCCAGATAAGATTTTGCTGTAACCCTTGGGACCCCAGAGCCATACTCATTTACAGCCATGACCCTGAAGTAATACTCTGTTCCTGGGACGAGATTGGTAACTTTAAATGTGGTGTTTTCAACATTAGCTTTCACTGTTGCCCAAGTCTTGCGATCTATTTGTCGTTTTTCAACAATGTAATGAGTGATGTTACTGCCACCATCGATTTCAGGTGGAGTCCATGTGAGGTTGCAAGATGACATTGTGATGTCAGCAACTTCGAGACCAACAACAGGTCCAGGTGTATCTGTTTTAAAAATAAAAAAAATTATTATTTTTTGAGTATTTTAATACTTTTTTATATATTTTTATCTGTTTCAGTCATATGATTTTTTTTCATTCACACACCATATTTAAAAATATGGCAGATGAGCAGTAAAAGTCATGTGACTGAAACAAAAATTATTATTATTATTATTATTTTTTTAACTTACCAAGTACTTTGACATTCACAAACACTGCCTTCTCACCAGCTGGACTGGATACAGTCAATGAATATTTGCCTGAATCATCACGAGTGGTTTCAGAGATAACAAGGAATGTCATTGTATCAATGAGATCAACATGGCCCTTCTTAACAACATTATCTTTGCCCATCCTTCTCCATAAGACCTTGGGAGCGGGTCTGCCTCTGATTGTTGCAACTAATCTAATTGGGCAGCCGGCTCTAATAGTCACACCTTTCTTCAGTTCTGCATCCAAATCAATCTCAGGGGCCTCTGAAAATTGTGAAAAAAATATAAAAACACATAGATTTAGAAAGGAAGATTGCTGATAGTTTAAGAGTTGCTGAAAGTTTAAGAGTAGTCTATGAAAACTCACCCAAGACTTCTCTTGGTGTCACAACTTCTCCAAGATTTGTTGGCTGACTCAAGCCAACCTGGTTTTGGGCAGAAACACGAAACTCATATTCAAGCTTCTCATCCAGGCTTGAGACCGTGAATTCTGTTCCGATCAACTGGGCAGCAACATTGCACCTTTTCCAGCCTTCATCTCCCTTTTTGCCTGTTCCCTTGACTCTTAGCTCAACAACATATCCAATAAGAGAAGCACCTCCATCATATGAAGGCTTTGTCCATGCAAGAGTAATTGATGTCTTTGAGCTGTCAGCCACCTTTAAGTTACTAACAGGACCAGGAGGCTCTGCAAATTGGAAAAACAAATGCATTTTGCTATAAATGATTGATTGAATGCTTATTTCATTCCGCCATTACAAGCTTTTACTCTCTTTCTTTTCACTTTTCAGAACCACTTGCACTAATAATTATATTATTGTATTTTATCTTATCTATTTGCACTATTCTACTGTTTTTATTATTATCTTAAGTAAATCAACAAACATTTTAGCAATTATTTTGCTGTAATTTAACATACCAATTGGATCTCTTGCTGTTAACGATCTGGATGGCTTGCTTGCATCTCCAACTCCAATTTCATTTTCAGCCTTGACACGGAACTGGTATTCATGATTAGGCAGTAAACCTGTAACAGTCATCTGTGTCCCTGAAATTGGGGACTTAACAACAGGGGCCCACCGAATGGCATGCTCTTCTTTTTTCTCAAGAATATAACCAGTTATAGGTTTTCCCCCATCATTATCAGGAGAGCACCACATAACAACCATTTCATCTTTTGTAATTTTGGTAACTTCTGGAGCATCAGGTGCACCTGGTCTGCTGAACTGTGTCCTTGCAACAAAGGACTCAGTTTCGACAGCAGGGCCAGCACCCATCTTGTTCTCAGCTCTCACTCTGAAGATGTATTCATTTCCTTCAATAAGGCGGGTGACTTTAGCGGAATTGGTAATAATAGCTGCTGAATGAATTGACCATACACCTCTCTTTGTCTCACATTTTTCTATGATGTAGTTATAGATCTCACAACCCCCATCATCTGCTGGTATCTCCCATGTAAGCTTGCATCTGTCTACAGAAATGTCTGACACTTTCAGGTCTCTAATAGGACCTGGTCTGTCAAGAACATTCACCTTGGCCTCAGCGGAGCAGGTTCCAGCAGCATTTGTTGCAGTAATAATGTATTTTCCAGTATCTCCACGTCTTGAATTTGTTAACAGGAATTTTGTGAAATTGGTGCCAGTTTCAACTTGTACTCTTGGGTTTTTCATGATATCTGCAGTGACTCCCTCTTTAGACCATTTTATATCAGGCTGAGGTTTACCTATAAGCTCTGCCTCAATTGGAACAGCATCTCCAGCTTTAACAACAAGAACACCCACCAGTTTGACTTTAAGCTCTGGCTGTACAAGTTCCTCTTTTACAAGAACTTCAGCTGTTGTCACCCAGTTACTCTCTCCTCCCTCATTCTTTGTTTGAACTCTAAATTGATAAATTTGGTTCTCAATGCATCTGTCAGCCATGAAATAGGTTTCCTTTATAGCACCTTTGTGCAATCTTTCCCATTCATCTGCTTCTTTAGGCTTCTTTTCAATATGGTAAGCAAGATTGCGACTACCACCATCATATTCTGGCTTCTTCCACTTGAGAAAGACAAATGTCTTGCCGATTTCAGCGATTTGGAAGTTCTCTGGCTCACCGGGTTTCTCAACTGGATCAACAGCAAGGACTGGTGCTTTTGTTTCTGTTGGTGGACCAGCTCCAATTTTATTCTCTGCACTCACACGGAAGAAATATTCACAATTCTGGACAAGTGGAGCTTTGAGAAGTCGTTTGGTGCAGTCAGAAGAAACAACAGTCCATCCTCTTTGACTTGGTTGTCTGCACTCAATTATATAATTAGTAATTTCAGTGCCACCGTTATCCTCTGGATTTTCCCAAGAAACCATACACGAGTCTTTAGTCACATAAGCAACCTTCAAATTCTGACAGGGTCCTGGAATATCAAGTACATTGACAATAATTGTAGCTTGTGCTTGCCCACTGCTATTCTTTGCTTGAATTGCATATTTTCCATAATCAGCTCTAACAGCTTCCTGAATTACCAGCTCAACAAGAGGGAAGTTATTGTTCATCTCAGTTCGTTTATCTCTCCCTAAAACTCTTGCGTCTTTAGTCCAAGTGATTTCAGGGTCAGGTCTGCCCTTAACACGAGTTACAAGGTTGATGATTTGCCCTGCTCTAACTGTTAGTAGGTCACGACAAGCAACATCAACAGTTACATCAGGGGGAACCAGAATGTCTTTAGCAAGCACAGTTTCTGTGAGTTCTCTTGGCTCACCATCTCCAACCTTGTTTGAGGCTTTAATACGAAATCTGTACTCTGTACCTTCACTAAGTCCAGGCACTCTAAATGCACAAAACTTAATTAGATCCTTGTTTATTCTATCCCACTGTGCAGAACCTGATTTCTGGCATTCAACAACATAGCCTAGGATGGGGCTGCCACCATCTCTGGAAGGTTTGGTCCATACTAAATCTGCATATGACTTGCTCCAGTCCTTGAGCTTAATGTTACTTGGAGGCCCTGGAGGAGTAATTGGACGTTTAGCTTTAATTGGGTCTGATGGATATGAAGGCTCACTTACACCAGCAACATTTTCTGCAAAGATTCTGAATTCATAGGTATTGCCCTCAAACAAACCACAGACCCTGTATCTTACATCCAAGACTGGTGTTTTATTGACACGAATCCATTTACCAGTCATCTCCCTGCGCTCAACAATGTAGCCACTCACAGGGCTTCCACCATCAGTTTCTGGTTCAGTCCATGAGACTGTTACTGCATTTTCTGTTATGTCAGAACATGTTGGTTGGCCAGGAGGACTTGGTGGATCAAACATATGCTTGGCAATAGTGGGAGGACTTTCAAGACCAGCACCAAGGCCAATTTTATTCTCAGCACGTACACGTACAATATATTCACGTCCCTTCTCCAAACGTGGGACTTTGGCCTTCATGCTAGCGCTTCCAGAACTCACAACTGACCATGGCTCCCAAGGCTTCTTGACATCCTTCTTCTCTACCACATAGTTCATCAAAGGTGTGCCACCATCATCTTTTGGTGCTCTCCACTGGATTATCATATGATCAGGGGTCACCTCAAGGATATTTATGGGACCAAGTGGAGCAGATGGAACATCAAGAACTGTAACATGTAGAGCAACAGATTTGCTTCCAGCAGGGTTTGCCACAGTTAGACTATATTCTCCGCTGTCAGTTCTAACACATTCAGTAATAGTCAAGACAGTTGAATTTCCTTCGGTAACAATCTTAAATTTGCCCTCAGTTTTAAGCTCATTTCCTTCACTTTGCCACTTGGCTGTTGGAGTTGGAATTCCTTGCATGACCGCTGGGAGGACGATTGTACTTCCAGCTTTCACAACAATACCCTCAATAAGCTTCACGTCAACTTCAATAGTTGGAGCCACTGAAAAAGAAAATTTTTATTTCAATTGAGCATAATAAAATGTAATATGTTGTCAGTAAATTTTATATATAATATAATATTATTGTGTATGCTTACAGGTTTTTTCCTGGCAAGTAATTGGCACACTGGTGTCTGGTCGGCTTATACCAATTGCATTTTGTGATTTTACACGGAATCTGTATGTTTTGCCCTCCACAAGTCCAGTAACATGGCATTGGGGATTGCTGACAGTCTTGAAGGTCACCCAGTCAGTAGAACCTTCTTCTTGATGCTCAACAATGAATCCGGTGATCTCACTTCCACCTGTTCGATCAGGCCACTCCCACTGAAGCCATACTTCCGTTTTGTCTGCATCCACATGATGCAGATTTTTGGGTGGACCAGGAGGATCTTTAGGTAAAAATATACAAATTAATTTAACAAACTGGTATAAAATAGTCAAGCTTTTAAAAGAAACATTACATTTAATACTTACAAAGTGGATCAAATGCCTTGATAGGTTTGGTGGTCTCAACAAATGCACTCCTGCCAAACTGATTCTCAGCTGCAACTCTGAAGAGATACTGAATTCCCTCCATCAGATATTGAGCCATAAGGCTAAGCTTTTTAGATGCAGCACAAACTGGAACCCAGTTCTCAGCTGCTACATCTTTCTTTTGCACAATGTAGTGGGAGATCACGGCACCACCATCATCTTCTGGCTTTTGCCATGTCAGGTAAGCTGATTCACTTGTGACTTCAGAGATTTTCAAATTCTTTGGTGGTCCAGGTTTATCTAAATAAACAAATATATTTATACATTTATCTATCTAGATAACAAATTGATCATTAGACTACATTGATCATTGTTTACTGTTAAGTGTTGTTCTTAAAACATTCATACCAAGAGCAAGAACAGTGCATGTAGCAGACTTTGTTCCAGCTGCATTTTGAACAGTGATGGTATAATTGCCACAGTCAGCACGGGTACACTTCTTAATGTGAAGTTTGCTTCCACTTGCTGTGACCTCAATAAGACAATGAGCAGGAACTTCACCATCATTCTTTTTCCAAGAGACAGTGGGAATTGGCATGCCCTTAAATTTGGCACTGAGTGTGATGTCTGTCCCAACCATGGCAAGGTGGTCACGTGCCATATTGGCATCTAACAGCAACTCTGGCTCCTCTGCATGAGAATTGAGATTAAGAATAGGATTTTATCATTATTTTATCTTACAATAAGTCAGTAACATACAATCAGTTAAATATGTTTTTAACACTTCTGTTTTCTGAATATGAAAAGAAAAAGGAGGAAATTACCAAGTCTATCATGAACCTTTACTGGGTCTTTGACAAAAGCAGGTTCTGATTTTCCAGCTGCATTCACAGCCATAATTCTGAATAGAAACTCTCCACCATCTGGTAGATTTGTCACAACAAACTTGGTGTCTGGGCATGATTCAGGAGTTTCATTTGCCTGGATCCATTCGATTGCACCGGGTTTCTGGTACTCAATCAAGTAACCAAATATTTTTCCTTTACCATCATGGCGAGGAACACGCCATGACAGACTTACAGAATCTTTAGTCTTGTCAACAGCTTCAGGCAAAACAGGTGGGCTTGGCTTAACTATTAAAGAGTAAGTGAAAAAAAATTATCAAATGTACTATTTCTTGATATTCATTAAGATAAAGAAACCATTAAATCATTTATGCTTACCAATAGGATCCTTAGCAAGAATAGGTTTACTGGGAAGGCTAGGATCTCCAATGCCAATTTCATTCTCTGCCATTACACGGAATTCATATTCACAGCCTTCAACGAGGTCTTGTACCCTATACTGTGTAGCAGGGTAGATTGGATCTCTGGTTGCACGAGACCATCTCTTAGCTGAGGGCTCCTTCCTCTCCAATATATAGTTTGTGATGGGCTTGCCGCCATCACGAGGACGGTTCCAAATTACCAATGCTGAATCATGGAAGACGTCTTTTAAGGTGGGTGCCTCAGGAGCCTCAGGTACCCCTGTAATAAGATGAATGATATCAGGCACAAAAAATAACATTTTTACAGCTTTAATGGACAATATATTTCGTATGTTTTTACATACTGAACAGATCTTTAGCTTTCATTTCTTCTGATTCCAGTGGGTCGCTTATGCCATACATGTTCTCAGCACTAATTCTCATGATGTATTCACGACCCTCTACAAGTTTAGGCACTTTGCAGTGGGTTTTTGTGGTGGCAGATGTTACAGTTGTCCACATATCCCTGTTTACATCTCTCTTCTCAATGATGTAGTTAGAAATTTCACATCCACCATCATCAAGAGGGGGCTTCCAGGAAATAACCATATGATCTCTGTGAACTTCCTCAAATACAACTGGGCCCTCTGGAGGCGATGGACGATCTAAAAGCGCACAATATATATATATATATAAGATTGGTCCAAAATATTTTTATTCTACAGTATATTCAAATTTCTATTCAAATATTAATTTATATTTGGTAAACTTGGTTCATGAGACTTACCTGCAACTGTGACATTACAGATGCCTTTACGAGCACCAGTACAGTTTTCAACTGTCACACAGTATTTGCCACTGTGTCCACGCTGAGCTTTAATAATACCCAGGCACATTGTATTAGTTGTGTTTTTGAACTTGATGTGGTCATCTGCTTTTAGTTCCTTGTCATCTTTTGACCAGGTGACAGATGGTGCTGGTTTTCCAGTATACCGTCCTTGGAGTGCACAGCTTTCACCAACACGAACGACAACCTTATCACGGAAGTCCAGCTCAATTGTAGGGGGCTCTAAAATGGGAAAAAGCACATCATTAACTGTTATATAAGTGTTAATGATGTTTGTGTAATGTTGTGTACCAAATGTAGAACAGTTGGAGAGCTAAAAAAAAAAAAAAAAACACTCACCAAGTTCATCTTTACATGTAATTGCCTTAGTGGAGAAGGATGGTTTGCCTGGACCAACTTCATTCACTGCACTGACACGGAACTCATATGTGTCGCCTTCACGAAGACCGTCGTAAGTGTATTTCCTATCCATCAATGTCTCCTTGGTCAGTCTGACAAACTTGTCTTTGCCAATCATGCGAGCCTCAATAATGTAGGATGTCACTTCAGACCCTCCATCATACTTAGGTGGCTTCCATGTCACACTGATATAGTCTTTTGTCACGGCAGTCAATACAAGATCTTCTGGCCGGTCTGGAACATCTAGTCAAAAAGGTCAAATGATGATTAGCTCAATGTAGAATTTTATTTTACAGTTGCATTTAATACAGTTTAAAGCTACTGTATTTTTAAAGCAGGAAGACAAGAAAAACAAAGAAGAATACTTACTAATACGATCCTTAATCTCAATTTCACATGATGTTTGGCAGAAAGGACCTACTCCAATTGCATTTTCAGCTGCAACTCTGAAAAAATATGCCTTTTTAAGCACAAGATTATTTACTATAGCATTTTGTCTGCCAGCTGTATAGGAGCAAGCTGTCCAAGCCTTGCGATCAGCTTCACGTTTCTCAATTTTGTAGTTGGAAATGGCAGATCCACCATCATCATCAGGGAAAAACCAGTTTAGTTTGCATGAATCACTTGTAAGGTTTTCTGCTGTAAATGGTGCCCCCACTGGACCGGGGATATCTGAAGCAACAAAATGAGATAAGAAAATGTACTTTACCTAATGTTGCTATTTCACAGTGATGTGTATATTATTTGTGCCTGACAATTCTCACTTACCAACAACATCAACAATAACATTCTTCTTCACTTCTCCTCCATCATTTTTGGCTGTTATTGTATAAACACCTCTCTGTGCCCTAGTGCAGTCTTTAATTACCATGGAGCAGCTGATTGATGTGGTTTCAATAACAGCTTCGGATGGGACTGGATACCCATCTCTGCTCCATGTTATTACAGGTGGAGGTTGACCTGACACATATGCGATGATACGAATAACACCTCCAGCATGAATGACCATCTTCTCCTTTACTGAAATGTCCAGCTCAAGGACTGGCAAAACTGAAATGACAAAAAGAAAAAAAAGAAAAAAAAAACATGCATTTATATGCAATATGAATTTTTCTCCACACAAGCATTAAAATAACACTTAATTTGGAGAATGTTGAATCACTGAGACTCACTTATCCGGTCCTTCATTTCAAGAGCATCAGCAACTTCACCTGGTTCACTCAGGCCTGCAGCATTTAATGCCAAAACTCTAAACTTATAAAATGCATTCTCTTTTAGTCCAGTGACCACAAATTTAGTTCCTCTAACTTCCTTGTCTTTAGCCTGGAACAGAAGGAAGATTTATTGTAAAGAATGTATGAACATGTTTTGCTAAAATTAAAATATTTTAAATACATTTAGGTATATATAAATATTTAACAAACCTTGACCCATGCTTCTGTGCCCTCCTCTTTGTATTCAACATGGTAACCCATTATCTTAGAACCTCCATCCTTTAATGGTGGTATCCATTCCAAGTCTGCTGTAGTCTTAGTCCAGTCCGTGACTTTTGGAGTTGGCGGAGAAGGAGGAGCTACGAAAAGTGGATTTGTCATAGTTTGAGTCTCTATTAATAAAATATGATTTGAAACTAAATATCACACTGTATTGTTTTCCTACCTATTGGATCTCTAGCAAATGTTGGCTCAGATGGCTCACTTGGAGGTCCACATCCTGCGGCATTTATTGCTGTCACACGGAACAAATACTGAGATCCTTCAATGAGCCCTGTGACTCTGTGTGATATACCAAGTGGCATGGGCCTAACTGGATCACGGGTTACTCTGCTCCATCGTTTAGATGTAGTTTCTTTACGCTCAAGCCAGTAGCCTGTAACTGGAGTGCCTCCATCTGAGTCTGGTTCTTCCCAGTTCACAGTCATGGAATCCATTGTGACGCTAGAAAGTGTTGGCTTTTCACATTGTCCAGGTGGCACTAAAAATAGACATAAAATAACATCAGTGTTTTACAGTGATATAAATGTAATCTTAACATACAGTACAAAGTTAAACTTTAAATATGTGAATGAATACTTACTGAACACATCTCTGGCTACTTCAGGTTCACTATCAAGAGGATCACCAACACCATATTTGTTTTGAGCCCTAATCCTGAAAATGTACTCATGGCCTGGCATAAGATTTTCGACCGTGAATATTCTCTCTTTGGGCTCACTAGTAACAGGTATCCAAGTCTTCCTGTTGGCAACACGTCTCTCAATAGTGTAGTTTGTAATTTTGGAGCCACCATCATCCTTAGGAGGCAACCATGACAGCGTTATCTGTTCAGCATGAATTTCCTCAAATTTGATGGGTGCAGATGGAGCCCCAGGACGCCCTGTTTAAAAGAGGAATTATGTTACTTCTAACAACAACACCTACAACTCTTCATATGAAAAAAAAAAATTATTGAAATTTACCTAGAACATTAAGCCTCATTTCCTTGGAAATTGTGCCAAGGCTGTTGCTGGCAGTAAGAGTGTAGAGACCAGTATCTGAGCGTTTGCCCTGCTGAATCAGCAGTGTGCAGCTATCATCAGAAACAAGTTTATTGATGTGCTCATCGTACTCAACATCAACCTTGTTTTCACTTTTGTGAGGAGGAGCCTTCTGCCATGTGAGTGTTGGAAATGGACAGCCCTTTATCTTAGCAACAATTTGAATATCTGCACCCTGTTCCACCTCCATGAATTCTGGAAGCTCAATGGAAGGTGCCCCTACAAGTGAAAGGAACAAAAATTCATTTGCACACCGTGGAACCCTAATTTGTTAAATTATTTGATTGTGTGTTGCTTTGTACGCACTGTTCTGGTCCTTAATAATGATGGGTCCTGCTGTAGAGGATGGTCTACTGGCACCAGCCTCATTCACAGCCTTAACACGGAATTCATATTCAGCACCCTGGTGGAGGTCCTCTACTTTGAAGGAAGTGGTGTCAATATCACGGCGGTTACACTGTCTCCATGATTCTTGCTGGTTTCCACTGCTATCCCACCATAGACGCTCAATGTTGTAGTGAGTTACAGGTGCACCACCATCATTCTTTGGTGGCTTCCATTTCAGAGTCACAATGCCCTTGGACATGTCAACGATTTTGACTCGTATGGGAGGATCAGGAGGATCTGCAAAAATGTTTGTGTTTTGAATAATCAGGATAAACTGCACTCAAACATTTTAAATGTCAGACTTGTTTGCAAAATATACTTACGAATAGGATCTCTGGTTTTAGTCCGCTGAATGGTTTCAATATGAGGTCCCAAACCAAAGCTATTCTCAGCTCTTATACGGAACAAGTATTCTTGTCCTTCAATGAGGTCTGGCACAACTAAGGACTGTGTTGCGCAAGCCGGGTTGACCTTTGTCCAAGCCTTTCCTTCAACAGTCTTTTTCTCAACAAAGTAGCTCTTGATTCTGTCACCTCCATCACAGTCTGGTGGCTTCCAGCTTAGTCTACATGTTCCACGTGTGATATCACTGATTTTGATATCTTTAGGAGCTCCAGGCAAATCTAGAAAAAAGAGAAATTATATAATGAGATATGATTTTAAGTGATATAATGCATTCAACTAAACGTATGTGCTTCAGGTTGTGATGTTTTGTATTTTAAGTATTTTGTTGCTTACCAAGTACATTCACGCGCACTTTAACGATTTTGGTGCCAGCCTGGTTGTTGGCAGTGATGATGTATCGCCCAGAGTGGTTTATTTTACATTCAGGGATTGTCACTACTGATGTCTTATCGCTGGATGATATCTGCAAAGTTTAAATGTAAAATGTGTTATTTGAATAATATTAGTTTTGGTATGTCCAAACAGAGTGTTTTGGGGAAAAAATAAATAATCGTACTTCTGAATCCTCTGGCAAAGTATGACGCTCGTTCTTTTTCTCTGTTGGGGCAGTTCCATCAAAGTCCCATATAACATTCGGAATAGGTTTGCCAGAGACGGTGGCTGGAATCTTGATGGTTGTTCCAGCACGACAATTGAGGAGCTCATTAGCTGTGACCTCCAAGGTAATGATAGGTTCCTCTGTGAACATGTTGAGCAACACATATCTTTAATCACAGATACCTTTCTACATGTATGTATTAAGTATTATTCTATATTACTGCAACACATCTACACAAAATAAGGTTTACCCAGAATATCTTGAACAATGGTATCGGCAGTTCTGGGACTTGGCTCAGATTCACCAGCAGCATTGACAGCAACAATCCTGAACCTGCATTTCTTATTCTCTTTAAGCCCTGACACAGTGTATGAATTGGTTAGGATCGGCTTATCTGGTGTATTAATTCTTCTCCATTCATGTGAACCTTCATCCTGAACTTCAACAATGTAACCCTTTAATGGACTTCCTCCATCTTTTTCTGGTGGGGTCCAAGAAAGGCTCACGGTACTTGAGGTTTTGTCTGTTACTTCAGGTGCTGGTGGTTGACTTGGTGGTTCTATAATTAACATTCAAGAATGCAAAGTTTTATTAATTAAAACCTGGAATTCATAAATCTATTAAAATAAAAAATATTACTTACTTCTTGGATCAAGTGCAAACACACACTCTGTTGCTTCACTTGGAGGTCCAACACCAGCTGCATTCTGAGCCATCACACGGAACTTGTACTCGGAACCCTCAATAAGGTGGAGCACATTGTATTCCAGGCCCCTGACTGCTGGTTTTGTTACTGGAGCCCTGTTTACACGACTCCAGTATACAGCTCCTCTCTCTCTCTTTTCAAGCCAATAGCCTTGAATGGTTGAGCCACCATTGTCTTTTGGAGGATCCCAAGCGACCAGCATGGATGAGCGAGTGTGACTGATAATCCTTGGCCTCTGGGGTGGCCCAGGAAGACCAAATGGATCTTTGAGTACAACCTTTTCTGATTCACATCCATCACTGACCCCATACTTGTTTTCAGCTTTAATCTGGAACTGGTATGTACCATAGGCCTCCAACTTGTACACCTGCAGAAGGGTGTTAAAACACATTTAGAGCATTTAAAAGCACATACCACAGTCTCAATATAAAAAGAAGTAATATGTATAGTAAAGTGTGTTAATAATATATATTAACCCCATAACGTCTGTCTATGATGCAGCACGTCAACTGTTCCCAGTCAGACTTCTTTTTGCTGGCATCTCTCTTCTCAATGATATAGTTAGTGAGGTCACTTCCACCGTTGTCCTCTGGAGCGTCCCAGGTAAGGTAGCAGGACTCAGCTTTGATGTCAGACACAACAATGTTTCTTGGTGGCAATGGGCGATCTAGGAAAATAACACCACAGTTAGGACATCCCCGCAATGTATCAAATGTAATCTTGTAGCAGTATTGCTGAAAATAAGAGGGTTGTGTCGAACATAATTACAAGAAAAAACACTCTTTAACTTGTAACACCCAATACTACTTCCCATTTGTTGAAAATTCTAAACGTTTAAGTAAAATCAAATACAATTTAAAGTCTTACCCAAGATATCCACTCGGATTGTGCGTTGGCCTACTCCACGGGTATTTGTGGCAGTTAACTTGTAAATGCCTGTGTCTTTTCTTACAGTTTCAGGAATACCAATTTTGGTATTGATAGTTTGTCTGTTAAGCTCCTCTGATTCCAATGTCATTGTCTCAGTAGGCTGGTCGATAACTACTCCATTCTTTGTCCACTCGAATGTAGGCAAGGGTAGGCCAACAATCTCAGCAGGAATTTCAATAGCTGCTCCCTTCTTGACAATAATAGCATCACTCTTAAAGTACTTCAACCACTTTACAGTTGGTATAACTAAAATAGAGGAAAATAAATGGAAATAATAAGGCATCAATTTAATTAAAAACCAAAACCAAAAGTTATCAATGATTTATGTTACGTGGATTGATACATACGTTCATCATCCTGAATATTCACACTGATTGGTTTGGATGGTTCTCCATCACCAACTTCATTGACAGCTTTGACTCTGAAGTCATACATCATATTCTCAGACAGATTTTCCAGAGTGATGATGAGGTCTTTACAGAGTTGGCGATTGGCAACATCATATTCGTTGCTGTCTTGTCTCATCTTTTCAATATAGTAGCCTCTGATTGGAGAACCACCATCGCTACGAGGAGGTTCCCAAGTCAAAGTAATAGTGCTCTTGGTCCTTTCCTTATAATGCAGTTTCTCTGGGGCAGATGGAACTCCTAAAATTTAAATAAATATTTATTGCTTTTGTATTAAAACAAGTAGTGCAGATTACAAATTAAACATAATTTAAATGTAGTTTCAAGTACAAGATAAAATGTATTGTTCTCATGAATTTCGTTTTATTTACCTTTAGGATCCACTGCTAAAACAGGTCCAAGATCAACAGGAGCACCAAGGCCATACTTGTTCCTTGCAACGACACGGAACATATATTCTTCTCCATCAAGAAGACCAACAATGTCACATTTGCAAGCAGCAACCTCTAAGGGTTGTCTGTAAATGTGCATTTTCGCATCTTTCCGTTCAACAACATAGCCCATGATGTCACTTCCACCATTATCCAGAGGATCTGACCAGGTGAGTGAAATCATTTTCTTGGTCACATTAACTGTCTTAAGATCAACCACTGGTCCCGGGACATCTTTTGTATACATATATAAAAAAAGAGCAAGAAAACATCCCAATGAGTGGTCGCATTTCAGGTTTTATTAGCAAAAAAATATGTTATATAAAATAATTTGACTTACCCATCACATCCACCTTAACGGAGACAGACTTGGTTCCACTGGGGTTGGTACCTGTAATCTGGTATATGCCATGGTCAGTTCTCAAAGCATTTTTGATGGTTAAACTGCTGTTTTTTCCTTCTGTCTCAATAACTGCGTGTTCCTTGTCTGGCTCTGCATTATCTTTTGCCCACTTAACTTCTGGTACAGGGCGTCCAGTAACAACAGCAGGGAGACGCAATGTTTCTCCAGCTCTAATGAGGACTCCGTTCCTTACAGAGACATCAAACTCAACCCCTGGGGCCTCTGTAAATTCAAGTACAGATTTAAAATTTTATCCTAATTTCACTAAAATGGGCAAAGTAATTCTGACATATCTAAATTGGGCCTCGTTTTTTTAAAGAGTTTGAGATTCTCTGTTCCATTCAACGTGCCACAAGTTTTTTTTAACATACCTTCTGGCTCTTTGGCCTGAACAGGTTCAGTCATGCCTGGTGCTCCATGACCTGCTTCATTTACAGCATATACACGAAGGTAATAGTCAGCTCCCTCAGTCAGTCCAGTCACTGTGTATTTGCGATCTTTGCATCTAAACTCAGTGCAGCGAACCCAGTCCTTCTCTCCAACTAGACAGCGCTCAACATGATATCCAAGAATTTCTCCACCACCATTGTACAATGGAGGTACCCAACTGATATCAATAGTTGTATTTGTGACATCAACAATTTTTGGTACAGGAGGGCCAGGAGGTACTGCAAAACAATTGTTACATTTAATCAAATTATAAAATCATTTGGATTTAGTTAGTATAAATTCAGTTTGGGGACCATTCCCCACTATTTACTACAACCTCTTTGCCTCAATAAGCTGATAACATAAACTGAAAGTTATACCATACAGTTTATACTGATTAAATAAATATATTTAAACCCATATTTTAATGTTTAGTCTTTATTTTTCACACTTACAAATTGCATCCATTGCAGTCTGAGGGTCAGTCGGTGGACTGAATTCTCCAGGGCCAGCAAGATTTTCGGCACAGACCCTGAACACGTAAACGAGCCCTTCCATAAGACCCTCAGCCTTAACTGACAGTGAATTAAGAAGATTGCTGTTCACTCTGGTCCAATATTTGCTGTTGACTTCACGTCTCTCAATCCAATAGCCCAAGATAGGGCTACCATTGTCCTTTGGCTCATGCCAGCTGAGAGCAACTGTGCTGGAGGTGACCTCTCCAATTCTTGGCATATTGGGAGCATCGGGTGGTTCTGTAAAGCAACGTTTCAAATTTTTCAATAATACTTTCAAATCATTTCAAATAAACCATAATATAAGACAACTACCAATTAAAGTGTAAATAAAATATAATTTTACCAAATTGATTCTTTGCAATAAGTGGTTCAGAGTAGCATTGATGTCCACAGCCAAACTTGTTTTCAGCTGTGACCCTGAAGATGTACTCTTTTCCTTCAATAAGCTTGGTTACAGGGTAATTGTATCCCTTGTGTGTCGAAGTCACAGTTACCCAACCAATCTCATCAGTAGTGTTGTCTTTCTTTTCCAGTATGTAGTTAATGATCTCACTGCCACCATCATCAAGAGGTGCATCCCATATGCAAACAACAGATGTGTTCCGGATCTCATCAAATGCAAAGTTAACAGGGGGGCCAGGCTTATCTGTAAGTTACAAGCAGCAAAAATGTTAATACATAAATGATAATCTACTAAATTAAATTATGTGTTGAATAATTAAATCACAAACCCATTTGACTGTGAAATACACAGTCTCTAAATGCATTAAATGAAAAGTAAAGAAAAACTTATACAGGAGTATTTTCGCGCCAGTATCTTGAATTTTAGGTCATAACAGCATTTATGGAGTTCATATTCGTCAATAGTCGGCTATATGTTAATACACAGTCAAATGTGTGGACTGTAAGATACAGGTCTAGGGGAAGGGCTAGTGCATTAACTGGGTTAAAATATTTTAATAAAATTTTTCATTAAGTTAATATGTTACACTGACAGCCCCAATTTTTTCATTAAATAACTGCTTAGGAAGATACTCATCGTAGTTTCAAAAGTAACTCACCAAGAACATTGACTTCGCATGATGCTGTTGCAACACCATGGGGATTTTCAAGTCTAATAGTGAACACTCCATGGTCTGTTCTGACAGCATCACGCACCATCAGAGCTGTTTCATCCCTTTTGGTCTGATCAAATGACAAGCGATCTAAAAGTGGTGGATGAAATTCTTCTTCAGGTTCAGGTTGAACAGATTTCTTTTTCTTCTTTTTCACAATTTCTGGTTTCTTCTTAGCTGGTGGCTGCCTCACATTCTCATCATTTCTGAGCCAAGTAATAGTTGGGTAGGGAGATCCAGATATGTAAGCATCCAATCTAATCTCTTCGCCCTTTTTGATACTGAGGCCAGATGCAATACGGGCATGAAATGATACCTTCGGTGGGTCTAAATAAAAAAAATAAAAAACACCACCACCATTAAACAGTTATATGTAATGTTTTACTTGACACATAAGAGATGTGAAATGAAACTGTAATAGATTTAGTTTTTTAACATACCAACAGGATCAGCAGCCTTAATCAATGGTGTACTGCGAGATGGGTCGCTTGGTCCGGCAATGTTTTCTGCACGGACACGGAACTGGTATTCCTTTCCTTCCGTCAAGCCAGTGACAGTGTATGAGAAACCAGGTACCAGATTTGGAACACATCTTTCAAACCTGTCACCATCTTTTTCAATCTTCTCAAGAATGTACCCTGTGATTGGGCAACCACCATCATATGCTGGTGCCATCCAAGTAACAGTGATTGAATTTGAGGTGGGATTGTGTCCTTCAACCTCAATTGGTGGGTCTGGGTGTTCTGTAATTATTAATAGAAAATAAAATAATGAAATAATAATGATTTAAAAAAAAAAATATATATATATATATATATAAAAAACAACAACAACAAATACTCACGTTTTTGTTCTTCTGTTATGACCGGATTACGGAGTTCAAGAAACTCACCACTACCGATCTTGTTAACAGCCTTGACTCTAAAGTAATATTCACCATTGAGCATGAGATCTTTGACCACAGAACTTAAAACATTGTCACCAGACATCACAGGCAAAAATGTCTTTTTCTGAGCTTCCCTGCGCTCTAGAACGTAGTGCAAGATTGGGCTACCCCCATCATTTTCTGGAGGCTCCCATGAGATCTTGCAAGAGTTCTTGGTGACCTCACTGGAAGAGATGTCCTTACATTGTCCAGGCAGGCCTTTTAAATGGAAAATATGAGGCATTAAGGTATTTTTAAGCAGTTTTTTGTAAGTGTGACAAATGGAATCAGTATAACTATACAGTTTCTTACCGATCACTTTTGCATTGATTGTGCCAGTTATTGAACCAAGACTGTTCTCAAGAGTAACAGTGTACACACCAGCATCCTCGTGTTTACACTTTAGAAGCTCCAGGTGAACACGATTGAGTTCACATGTCAATGTCAGTCTGTCTTCAGCCTTTAATTCAGTGTCACCCTTTTTCCAGACCATTGTTGGTTTTGGTATTGCTCTGTATGGGATTTTTATATCCATCTTCTCACCTTCAACAATTACAATATCTTGGGTCTGGAGATCCATGGTTGGTGCACCTTTAAAAATTAAAAGATGTATTAAATACCAGTTCTAGAGCAATAAAACAATACATATACTGTTATTGTTTATGTATTGTGTGTATATGTGTATTATGTATACAAACACACACACACTTATATACATTCATCCACAATGAATAACTGAATAGTACTTACAGTCAGGGTCTTTGGCAAAGACACCATCTGAAATTTCAGAGGGATCACTGACTCCAACAGCATTGATAGCACGAACTCTAAGAACATATTTTTTCTCAGGAATGATGCCTTCCTCAGCCTTAAACCTGAGCTCTTTGACAGGACGAGCATTAATCCTCATCCACTTCTCAGTTCCAGCTTCTGACAGCTCAACATGGTAGCCTGTGACTGGACTTCCACCATTCTTTTCTGGAGCTTTCCATGTAATGTTGATGTGCTCTCTGCTGGCATCAACAATCTTGACTTCAAGTGGAGGAGAAGGTGAACCTAAAACCCACATGAATCAATCCAGATTATGGTGTGTACATACAGTAATCTTATATCACTAGTGTTAGTATTGTAAATTGCATGCTAAGCAAATATGCATTAAGTTAACATACTTATGGCATCCTCAATGGTCATGACAACAGTAGGTTCACTTGGGTCACCAACTCCAGCTTCATTCTCAGCACGGACCTGGAACTGTACCTCAGAGCCTTCATCAACATCAGTCACCTTGTACTTGCATTCAGGGCCAGATGTCTTTCCAGACTTTACCCAGCGTGTGCCTACCTTCTCTTTCTTTTCAATAACATATCTATGAAAAGAAGATTCATAAGACTTTTTTTTACTTGAACACCATAAGCATACACATCATTTTATTTGAAGTTTACAAAACAAGTGTTTTACACATAAAATTGTTCATACTTGGCTATGGGTCTTCCACCATCATTGCTGGGTGGCTCCCATTTCAGGTCAACATGTCTCTTGGACACCTCAACAACAGTCAAAGCGTACGGTGGTCCAGGGGTTGCTAGAAAGGACCAAAATGACTCATTTTAATGAAAGCTCTCTCTCTCTCTGTATCACACACACACAAATATATAAAATAGATACAGATAAAAATATTATTCAACTTACTGAAAGTGTCCTTGGCCAAAACGGAGTCTTCTAGTTCACAGAACTCGCTTACACCAACTGCATTCTCAGCAGCAACACGGAAAACATAAAGAGAGCCTTCATTCAGTGGAGTGACTTGGTACTTGGTATCTTTCACTGTGGTATCCACAGCCTGCCAGGCCCTGCGTCTGACATCTCTCTTCTCAACAACATAGTTGGTAATTGGAGAGCCACCATCACTATCTGGTTCAGTCCATTTCAGGTCACAGTTGATTTTAGTAACGTTAACCACCTCAAGCCAGCGTGGGATATTTGGAGGATCTGTCAAAATGAGAATAAGAAAATTAATATTATTCTTTACAGTTCATTGCAGGTTAAATATAAGAATCAGAGTTATTAAATTGGTGTTTGATATTATGAAAAAATTCTGGTTAAACCATTATAAAAAATAAAAAAAAATACACACTTCAACTTGTATTTATACAATTAAATATCTTTCATTTTGAAACCTACAGTAGATACTGATATCTAGATACATTCTTCATTCTATTATCTTGATAGTGAATATAATTATTAAACAAATTACTTCCATAAACACTCACAGAGTCTCTCTTTGCAGACAACAGGGTCACTTGGGTCACTGGGTTCACTCTCTCCAGCAACATTGATGGCCTTGACTCTGAAAGAATACTCCTGCTTTTCCATCAGACCCTTCAATAAATGCTCTGTTGTTGGCACATCCTCAGCTACACGAACCCATTCCTCAGTTCCGGTCTTTTGAAGCTCAATTATGTAGGACTCAATCTTAGCCCCGCCATCATGCTCAGGCCTGGTCCACAGCAGGTCTGCTGAAGTCTTGGCAATGTCTTTAATGAATGGTTTCCCTGGAGCCCAAGGAGGATCTAAAATAACAACAATTGAGATTTATGACTTCAAATTATTCTAATTATTTAATTGCTTTAACATTGAAAAGTAATATCATAACATACCAATTGGGTCTTTAATCAAAACTGGGTCAGTTTCAGCACTTGGCTTTCCTGGTCCTGCAAGATTCTCAGCCAAAACACGGAATTTGCACTTCTTCTTTGTTGGCAAACCTTTCACCCTGAAAAGGTGACATTAATTTGAGATGCACTTCCATCACCATTTAAGTTCAGACACAATGAAAAGGAGTATCCTTACCTGTACGATGTGTCCTTTACTGGCAGCTTGTTACACCTGATCCATTTGTCAGTCTCCGGATCAAACCTCTCAACCCAGTAACCAGTGATGGGGCTTCCACCGTCTTCATCAGGCTCATACCAAGTCAGAGTTACAGCATCTTTTGTGATATCAGACGGCTGAACCCTGGTTGGTGCCCCAGGAGTATCTGAGTGACAGAGAAAGTTAATGAATTTTGTAAATAAAGAAATAAACACATACATACATACATACATGCATAAATGTATTATATATGCATTATATAGTGAGCTGTATGCTTACCAAAGGAATACTTTGCAACAATAGGCACATGCTCTGCAGGTGTCCCAATGCCATACTGGTTCTCAGCAGATACTCTAAAGACATACTCCTTCATGGGAATGAGCTTGGAGGCTTTAAAAGTAGTTTGCTTGATTGTAGCAGACAGTTTCTTCCACTCTTCTTTATCTATGGGTCTCATCTCCACAATGTAATTGGTTACTTGTGAGCCACCATCATCTCTGGGGGCATTCCAGGCCAGACAGCAGGATTCATTGGTGATTTCAGTGATATCAAAAGCAGCTGGGGGGCCAGGTTTGTCTGTTTTTCAACATAACATTAACATTATAGTACCACTGATTATAATGACCACTGATTTCTTTAATTTGGTTATGCTGATCTGACAGAAAAAAAACATACCAAGAATGTTGACATCAACAGTTGCAGTGGCACGGCCACTAGTGTTCACTGCCTCAATGATGTAGGTTGCTGTGTCAGATCTGGTTGTTTTTGCGATGGAGAGTGTGGAATGGCCAGGTTTTGTGTCGATGGTAATCTTATCGTCTGGTTTCAGGACAAGGTCAGCCTTTGTCCATTTTACTCTCGGATCGGGCTTGCCAAGCACATCAGCAGGTAGGTCAATCTTAGTGCCAGCCCTAGCCGTTAAGCCTGCTAGAAGCTTTACATCCAGCTGGATTTCTGGTGGCTCTGTAGTATAATAAAACGTTAATATATAGCCTAATGAATTCTAAATATTATTTAACTGGTGGACCACGATCACTAACCTTTAGGATCTACAGCCAGGATCTCATCTGTAGCCTTGCATGGTCGGCTGGCCCCAAGTCTGTTCACTGCTCTTACACGGTAGGCATACCACTGACCTTCAGTAAGACCAGTCACCTGGAACCTGAGATACGTATAAGGATACCAATTAAACATATATCTGAATAATTATTAAACATGTTGTGTGTTCCATTACAAGGATGGTCATGAAGAGTCATCACTCACTTAAGTTCAGGTATGGGATCTCCACAGGCTTCCCATTTGTCAGTGCCACGCTGGCATTTATCAACAATGTAGCCCTTCACAGCAGCACCACCATCATATTTGGGAGGTTCCCAGAGCAGGAAGATGCTCTTTGCTGATTTGTCCCTCCATTTTAGGTTCTCAGGAGGGTCAGGCACAGCTGGTTTTCAAAGAGGTAGAGGTTCACTGTCAAACTGTTCTTTAATTTATACCCTTCAAACTAAAAGAATTTAACACTTTTTAAGACTTACTGGCTGGGGAGGACACATTCACAGGTTCATCAATGTATGCTGGCTCTCCTGGTCCACATTTGTTGCAAGCAATAACACTGAACAGGTACTCCTTGCCCTCAATGACGTCTGTGACAGTGTACTCGAGGTCCTGTATGCCTGACATCACCTAAGGAGCAGATGTTTTAGACATAAATATTTCAGTATGTAAAATGTACATATTCCGTAAACAAGTTACTGTTTAAAAACAGCTCACCTTAACCCAGGTCTTGCGGGAAACCTCTCTTTTCTCAATATTGTACCCACTTACAGGGCTGCCGCCATCATGATCTGGTGCTTCCCACATTAGATGCACATGCTGTCTGGTCACCTCTGCAACTTTGAAGTCTTTGGGTGCACTTGGACATGCTAAAAGATGCAAAAATTGGATTGTACATTAACTACTGTGCAAAAACAACATTATAGTATGAGAATATAGTTGAAAAAAATTGCATACCAATAACATTGACTTCGATATCTCCAGAGACAGATGTTACATCATTCTCCAACTGTAATGTGTACGTTCCTTTGTCTGGACGCACACTTGGAGCAACAACCAGTTCGGTGTATGTAGGCTTTGTAACCATGGAAACACGATCACCTGCCGTGAGCTCTTTGTCACCAAATGTCCACTTGGGTTTGGGCACAGGATATCCCGTAATAGGAACTCGAATGACAAGAGCATTGGGAACAATGACCTCCAGACCATTCTTGAACCCACTGAGGTCCATGGTGGGACCCACTAAAGGTGGAAAAGATAATTTGCACATTTAAAAACTTATGTGCATGTATATGTTTACCTGTCTTTAAGGAAAATTTTAAATAGCATACCATGAGGATCATCAGCCAAAAGTGGCCCGATTGCATCAGCTGGATCAGAAACGCCAGCAGCATTTTCTGCACATACTCTGTAGTGATACTTCTGACCAAACTTCAGTCCAGAAACCTTAATGTACGAAGTAGGATACATAAATAAACTTATATATTCATATAACTATACATTTTGTTAAATTTAAAATACACAATTAAACAATGAGACATACCCTGTAGTAAAGGTCAGGGCAAAGCCTAGCGTTACATCTCAGCCACTTGTCAGAACCATCCTCACACTTCTCAATGATGTAGCCTGTAATCATACTGCCTCCATTGCTGATGGGTGTTTCCCATGACAGCTGAACTGAATCTTTGGTCTGATTTGTGTAGTTGAAGTTTAGAGGTGGACTTGGCCTCTCTGTAATAGGAGACAAAATTTAATATTTCCCACCATCTTTTGCAATAACTCAAGATACAGCGAGCAAAATATAAACCCTACTAACCAATGGGATCCATGATCTTCACTGGATCAGTGGCAGAGCTTGGTTGGCCAATTCCGGCTTTGTTCTCAGCTCTGACCCTAAAGATATATTCCTTGTTTTCAACAACATCATTGAGTGTGGCTGTGCGATCCTCAGCTTTCACCACCATAACAGGCTCCCACTTCACAGAGGTTCTATCACGCAGTTCAATGATATAAGATGTTATTTCAGATCCTCCATCAAAAAGTGGTGGTTCCCAGGAAACCGTGGCACCAAACCTATTGACAACTCCAACCATAAACTTCTGAGGCGCATCAGGCACATCTGTTAGAAGCAGAAGAATATTTATCAAATATTTTTTTAAGACAATATAAAATTAATTATTACATTTTCAACTCCTACCATAAAAATGGAGCAATTAATTGAAGCATAGCTCACCAAATTTGTTTTTGGCTTGAACAGCCTCATCAGTAGTAACAGGTTCTCCATTTCCAACTCTATTGCGAGCACATACTCGGAAGAAATACATGTTGTCTCTCTGCAATCCGCCAACACAGTACTCTGGAATGTCGGCACGGTCTGTGGCCATTGTCCAGGTCTTGCGTTTGACGTCTCTTCTTTCAACCACATAAGCTAAGATCTTGCTTCCACCATCACTTTCGGGTTCTTCCCAAGCAAGGCTTACCTCACCATCAGCAGTGTCAACAACATGCAGGTTCTTCACAGGTCCCGGAACATCTACAAAAACACTTTCATTAGACATCTAGAACAGTTAAATTTGTCTGTAAATCATCTAGTTTGATTTCCTACTTACCAATGACATCAAGATTAATGAAAGCCTCTCCTGTTCCATGTTTGTTCTTGATGACAATCTTGTAACGACCCTGGTCTGATTTCTTAGGGTCCTTTAGTCTGTACTCTGTCCTTTCATTGGATGTGTCAATGTTTTGCCCAGGTAGGCTGATGTCATTGTAAAACCATTCTGCCTCAGCACGAGGATAAGCATCATAGGGTACCGCCATGACAAAAGGCTTTCCAGCATCTGTTACAAGGTTCTGATCTGTAGTCTTGATCTTTGGAATAGCTGTAAAGAAAGGTATGCAAGACATTAATACCATTTATCTCTTAAAATGGAAATCAAAGCAGCAGTAATAGTTTGGGAACACTGTATCATACCTGCAAGCTCAAGCTTGGCTCTGGCATCCTTCTCCTTGGCAACAATTCTATATTCTCCCTGATCACGGGGTCTGATCTCACAGACCTGCAATCTATGAACTTTGCCCTCACTGATCATCTGGTATTTGTCACCCTGGACAATGATCATGTTGTTCCTCATCCATTTGACCTCAACTCTGTCCTTATTTAGTTCAGCCTCAAACACAATGTCTGATCCTGGAGGCTCAAATACATCTGTGGGTGGCCTGATAATTTCCACTGGAATCTCTGTTAAAGGAAGATACGATAGAAGATATTAGCTAATCATATAACCAAGCTAGAAAAATAAAAGGAACAGGCTGGGGGTAAAAATACCTTCAACAAAGAGACGTGCCCTTGTCCTTTTGTCTTCCACTCCACAGGCATATTCACATTCATCATCTGGTCTACACTCTTTGATTACAAGCTTGCATTCTTTACCATCTTTTTCAATATGATATCTAAAAAGAGGTCATGATCATTAGCATTTTTTTTTTTTACATTATTACAGAATACTTCGTTTCATGGTTAAAAACTCACCTTGGTCCTTCTCTGATTTCTCGTCCATTCCTGTACCATTTACCATGGGCTTTTTCCTTAGATAATTTGCAAGTGAACTCGGCATCCTCAAATTCAGTAATGGTTTGGTCTTTGAGCTGGGCGGTGAAGTCAGTGGGTGCCTCACTGATGATCAGTTCTGCTGTGGACTTATCAGCACCCGCAACTACACTGTATTCACCCTCATCTGCAAGGCTGCAGTCCTTAATGGTCAGCGTGTGCTTGTTCTTGTCCACACGATACAGAATGCGTTTGCTAAAAGCGATCTCTTGACCGGCCTTCATCCACTGGATTGTCGCATTAGGTCTGTTCACTTTGCAAGTGAAAGTCATAGTCTTCTTTTCCTCGATTTCACAGTCCTCTAGTGGCTCAATGATATGAAGGGCTTCCTCTGAGATGCAAAAAAAATATATATCAGCACTGCACATGCTAACACAATACACATGGTATAAAAGACAGATCTATAATGACAACACACCTAGTACATTGATGTTAGCAGAGCACTTGGCCTGCTCTCCACGTTGGTTAGTCAGTGTAATGGTATAACTGGCTTCATCTGACTTTTCTGCAGCTTTTATTCTCAGAGAGAACACATTGTCTCTCTGAACCAAGACAAATTTGCTGCTCTCAAACATGGTCTCATTGTTCTTCAGCCATTTGGCTTTAGCTCCCTCTGAGTTCACTTCACAGTTAAGAACAATCTCTTGTCCTTCCTTTACTTGGGTATCCTTGATGGGAGTGATTATCTTCAGTTTTTCTAATGAGACAAATAATGGTAACCGTTTTTTAGTTCAATTTATTACAACAATTCAAAATGAAACATTTGCAGACATTTAGAGAAACGTATTAAAGAAAACTTTACAAAAAAAAAAAAAAAACACTTACCAATCACCACCAAGCCTGCTGAAGCCTTTACAGAGCCAATGTGGGCAGTGAAAGCACCCTCATCTTTTAGCTCGCAGTTCTTGACAATGAGTGCCCTCCTCTTGCCGTCAATAACAATTTCATACTTATCATCAGTTGTAATTTCTTTGTCGCCTTTGAACCATTTGACTTCATAGTTTTCCTTAGACACTGAGCAAACAAACTCAGCCTTTTCACCCTCAACGGCCTCTTGGTTTTGGGGTCTAGCGATAAACTCAGCTGCCAATTCTAAAGCAATAAAGAAAGTCAATTTTAGGTACATCAATGCCTTTTGACCAATAAGGAATAGAAGGACTTTAATATAAAACAAGTAAAAAAAAAAAAAAAAACTTTAAAAACGCTTAAAACTTACCACTGATCTTTAGAGTTCCTTTTGTTTCAGAAGCAGGCAGTTTGCACTGGTACTCGCCAGCATCATCCATACGGAGGTCCTGTATGATGAGAATTCTCTTTCTCCCATCTGCAACATGTTCATATCTACCACCCTCGTGGATCTCCTGGTCATCCTTGTACCATGTAACCTCTGCACTGGGTTTGGAGACCTCACAAATCATCTTAATGCTGTCGGTTTCTGTGCCCTCAGTATTGGAAAGGTTCTTTGTAAATCTAGCTTCCTCCTCTGCAAGGCAAAAGAAATTATCATTAATGTCTTTATTTTTAGTTTGATTTTAGAACAATGGCTGAAACAAAACTTACCGACAACTGTCAGCATTCCAGAGGACTTGGATGTCCTTGCATCACATTCATATTCTGCTTCATCATCAAATACTGCCTTGCTGATAATGAGTATACGCTGTAATCCCTTGGCAATAATCTCATATTTTTTGCCTTTTCTGATCTCAGCGCCATCTTTGAACCAGCGAACCTGTGCATCAAACAGTTATGAATCAATCCAGATTTTGTGTGCATACTGTTTTTAAAGTAAAAAGAAAGATATCTGAAAATCATGCAAATATATTAGTTTAGTTCCCATAAATTCAAAATGCTAAAAATAGAATTTGTAATGATAACTGCCTTAGATTTAACATGTAAATCATTCACAGCTTTGCTAGTAGTCTCAGACCTCGGGACTCTGTAAAAATTCTGAACTCTGTAACTGTAAAAAAAAAAAAATACCTTGGCACTTTCACGGGACACTTCGCATTCAAACTTAGCAGATTCCTTCTCCTTAACCTCAACATCATGAAGAGGCTTAGAGAATTCAACAAATGGAGCTGAAAATTAAATAAATATAGATATATCAATATATAAATTTGCTTCATACAAATAATTTGTGTTATTCCATGTCCATATTGAAGTTTTTTAACTTACGTTCAACATTTAAGAAAGCAGACGTCTTGAACTCCTTTGCATCACAGGTGTATGTCTTGGAATCATCAAGGCTACAGTCCTTGATGATCAGTCTCCTTATGCGTCCATCAGCCACCATTTCATGCTTCTTGGTTTTACGGATTTCCTGTCCGTCTCTGTACCACTTCACATCAGCATTCTCCCTGGACAGTTCACACTCCAGAATGGCTGTGGCTTCCTCCTCAACAGTCTGGTCCTCCAAGGGCTTGGTGAACTCAGCTGGAGGCTCTGTGATATGTTATGTGATAATGTGAAACCCTATGCAATCTTTATATATGCCTATATATTATATCTGATAGGAATATAGGTGTTCCAGGGTTATTACAGTACACGTAAACAATAACAAAGTAAAAACAAAACAATTTTGTTACTTGAAATAAAATAAATGTTAAATAATATAAAAAAGGTTTAATATAAAAAAACATAACTAAAACTACACAAAATACAATAAAACCATTAAAAACAACAAAATTACTAAAACAAAAACAAATGAAAACGTTAAAATAAAAACTAATTCAAAATATTAATAAAAACTATAATAGTACTAAAAATTATATTAAAATCATACCGTTCACAGAAAGTTTAGCTTGGGTCACAAAGTCCTTTGCAGTAAGTTTCACTTCCCCAGCCTCTGTCATCTTGACATCTCTTACAGTCAGAGAATGCAGTCTTCCTTCTGCTCTGGTGACCACCTGTATAAAACAGTGTGGGATAGGTTTGTAGGCTGAGTGGTTATATCAGATGCTTTATTTTCACATTTTTACTAGGCATATATGTGATAATTACATAAGAAGCATATTTTCTTTGAATAAAGCATTACAATTAAAGAGACATGTATTTTATGAAATGTCTAAACAATTATGAAGTACACCACCACTTCAGCAACACTCTTGAAGCAGTTAAAAATAACCAGAAGGGCGCCTGCAGGGCAAAATGGCCCAGCGTTATCTCAAAACTTTGAGCAAGTACTGCTGGAAGTACTGTTGGAAGTCCTTATATGCAGAAAATATTTATATAAAGACTTTTCACTTGCAATTGTCACCTAAGACAACAAAATATTCTATGTGCATATACTGTATTGTTAAACTATAGCATGTTGTCAATTATCCATTAAATACAGCATCATAGCAAACCACAGTGAAATCAATGAATATCCAGACAGAAGCAAAATTAAATTTATGATGAGCAAATTAACACTCAGACCTAAGCAAATCTAAAGCAAAGAATCTCACCCTGTCACTAGGCTCCATCTTTGTTGAGCCAACGAACCATTCAACTGGAATATCTTCATATGAGAGCTCACAGTCAAACGTAGCAGTCTCTCCAGCAGTGACGGTGACATCCCGCAGAGGTCGCAGGAGGCCAATTGTGCGTGCTTTAGTGGAGGAAATGGACATCCTTAATAATAACAAGAGACTATCCTTCTACTACAATTTGTCATTGTTCTCTATCACTAGGTCACAATTTGCAGTCTGAGGGACTATTTAGATTGACACATGATCCTACATCATTAGCATATTGAGATTCCATCCACTGCCTGTGGTTTAGATAAACTAGGAGGCATGTTTCAGCTCTGCCAATCACTCCTACCCTTTCCTGATAAGGTATGGGGCTTTCTAAAATAGTCCTGAGCCCTGATTGGCTGTTGACTAAAAGTTATCTGTTACCGTCACTCAACTTTTTTTTTTCTCCAGTGAAACAAGAATGCAGGTTGGTTTGTTGACCAATGTGTAAAATAAATAAATAAATAAATAAATAGTTACCCTAGTAAGCTTAATATTTTTATTTTAAAAAAATGCTCTATGGCAAGTTATGAACTATGTGAAAGACTAAATGATTAAAGACAATATAAATGTCTCTTAATGTTTATTTTGTATTCACTTATGAGGATTCTCACCTTTAACTCTGAGCTGAGCACTTGATTTTGCGTTAGCAGCACTGAAGTCCACACCACCAGCCATATCCATGCGAACACTATAAAGGATGAGCATGTGCTTGGTGCCTTCCTCCTTAATTTCACAGTCCTGAGTGAAACAAACATTTATTTGGTTAAAAAGTAAAAAGTTTTTGTTTACACAGTATGTGTGTATATTGTGTATATTTATTAGGTACATATAAATACACAACATGCATGTATATATTTAAGAAAAATATTATGTTTATATATAATCTAAACTATAAATATAACAAATGTTCTTTTTTTTTTTTTAAATATACTGTATGTGTGTGTATTCATATATACTTAATATACTCTTAACACATATTTTTGGCAAACAAAAACTTTTATTTTTTATATGTTTTATTGTTTAAAAGCACTAATATACAGACACAAATATACATACATATCGTCTGTGTGTGAGTGAGAAAACATGAATTTCAGGAAACCCTTACGGCAGACTGGTGCAGGGCATCTCCTTTGAGTTTCCAGTTACCATGAACGTCCTCCTCAGAGATTTCTGTCTCAAAGCGAGCAGTCTCTGTTTCTGTGACCTCCACACTGTACAGTGGACGGACAATCTTAATATCACGTTCTGCAAAGAACAGGAAAGGAGAGGCAAAGTCATTATAGTTTTATAAATTTTATATCTACATATGGATTAATAAAACAAAACATAAAATACATAAAAAAAAAAAAACACACCTTCAATGTTGAGCTTAGCAGCTGTCTTGTCAGAGCTGCAGTCGCACACATATTCACCAATGTTAGCCTTCTCTGCCTTCTTCACTGTCAGGATACGTTTCTTTCCATCAGCCTTGATGAGGACGTTCTTAGAGGGAGTGATTTCCTTCCCGTCTTTCAACCATTTCACCTGAGCAGATGATTTGCTCACTTCACACTTCAGGACAACCTCATCCTTCTCAACTGCAGTGTAGTCCTGTAACTTGGTGGTGAAGTAAGCTTCTCCCTCTGTTGACATAGAGGAGGACATTAAGCTTTTACATGATTAACCAGAAAAACGCCCTGTATATAATACACTAAATATTTAACCCACATTTGGTGATAAAGAACTTTAACACAAAGTTGTTTTCTCTATGGACTAGTTAACCAACATATTTATCTTTCTCTTTTTCTATCTTTCTCCATTCTAAAAGCTCTGTCATGCACCTATTTTTTGTTCCTTATTTTTGTGAGCGAATGAGGTTTAAATTTTCTTACTCTGGAGCTTTTAGTCATTTATCAAACTATTTATGCTCACCTTAAAAAAATAATTCTAAAACAGATGGCAGTTTTCACAGAAATTTGTAAGTAGAGGTTTTTGGAAGCAAATGGGGCCAATTCGCTATGGTAACTTGTATTGTTATAAAAACAGACTCCAGAGTGAAACTATAGACATGAAAGCGGCCACTATGTACTGTCAATACAGCAGTCAATTATACTAAAATCCTTGTAAAAAATGTATCATAAAACATTTTAAAACACCTACCAAGCACAGTGAGCATTGCTTCAGAGCTTTTACCAAGGGCCTCAACTTTAATTAGAGAAGTGTCATCAATAGACACCTCTTTGAAGGACAGAGTATGGATCTTGCCATCCTCAGACATGTGCACCACTTTGCTTGGATGCAAACGCACATCATTCTTGTACCAGGTGACTTGAATCTTCTCATGAGAAAGTTCAATCCTGAATTCGGCAGTCTCACGCTCTTTAACAGTGACATCTTTAATGGGTCTGACAAACTCAAGACGGATACCTGAGTAGAATGTTAAATTCAGATCAGAAACAATTCATCAGAAAAAAAATCTAAAGGAAATGTGATTACTGTGCATTCCATTACCCTGAATAACAAGTTTGGCAGATGTCCTCTGGTCCTCAGCCTCAAACATGTACTTAGCCTCATCCTCATAGGCAGCAGATTTGACCACTAAGGTATGTCTTTTCTTTTCAGCGAAGATTTCAAACTTTTCATCAGCCTTCAACTCCTGGGATCCCTTTAGCCAACGGACGACCTTAGCCTCTCTTGACAGTTCAATTTCAAATCTTGCATCATCTTTCTCATAGACTTGTACGTCGCTCAAGGGCATGACAAAGGAAATGGGCAGATCTATGACAAAGGTGAACAGAAAGAGTTGATTAGATAGGAAGAATAACCTCTTGAAGTACCTTTTCATTAAAAGAATATATTAAAAATTCTCTTTTTTTTAAATCACCTTTCACTTTAAGATTTGCAGAGCACTTAGCATTTGCTCCCTGAAAGCCCACTTCTCCAGATTGGGAAACTTTGCAGTTGTAGAGTGTTAATGTGTGTTTTGCACCATCCTCAATAATCTCAACATCCTGTTAGCAAAACACATGAGAAAAAAAATATGAATTATGTTTCCACATGTTTATGTAAGATGTTTAATGAATTAATTGGTGGAGCTTTGCTCACAGGTGAAGAGGACAAGACTTCGCCCTTCAGTTTCCATTGCCCATGGACATCATCTTCTGAGATTTCCACCTCAAAACGAGCTGTCTCCCCATCAAAGAGCTCAACACCATACATGGGTCGCACCACTTTGATGTCACGAGCTGGAATTAGAAAAAAAAAAAAAGCGAAGAAATTTGCACCATTGAAAGACTGCAATGTTATTTAATTTTAGGAATATAACCCTGATTACTGACCTTCAATGTTCAAGTTAGCTGAAGTCTTGTCAGTTCCACAGTCGCAAACATACAATCCTTTGTCTTGGTTCTCAGCTTTCTTTAGATTAAGGATTCTTCGTTTGCCTTCAACTTTTATGGTCACCATCTTGGAGGCTTTAATTTCAATTTCATTCTTGAACCATTTCACAGGAACATCTCTACTGAGCTCGCAGTCAAATGTGACTTCATCTTTTTCAACTGCGGTGTAATCTTGTAACTTGGTGGTGAAATATGCATCACCCTCTGTAAAAACAGGTTGCTGTGTTAATGTTCAGAAACTATCATAAGTAGTAATCTACATTTAGATTTAGTTCTACTTCAAAAACAAAAATTGGTACATCGGATCAAATAAATGTAAAATTACCTATTACGAGCAGCTTAGCCATTGTGGATATTCCTTTAGCCTCTGCTTTTATTAGACAAGTATCATCTAGTGATACTTCCTTAAATTCTATAGTATGTTTCCTTCCCACAACGCTGGTGAATACGGTTCTGCTTGGGTGCACTTTTATTTCATTTTTGTACCATGTCACAGCGACATTCTCATGAGAGAGTTCAAGCTCAAATAAAGCCATTTTACCTTCCTTCACAGTTAGGTCCTTTAATGTTGAGGTGAAGTTCAGCCTCATACCTATGACATTTGTTTAGTGCATAACAAATGACTATGGGCGCAATAAATGAATATACTACAAACTTTAAAACCAGAATTTATTAGTGAATTTATTAGAGGAAGTGAATTTATTAGAAAATGTGTTGTTTTCTATTTGCTATTTGTTAGACCATTCATTAATAAACATCCTTGTTAAATTTTGTCAGAAATATTTTGACCAGCACTTCACTAACCAAGATGATAACCGACTTACCCTCTACCACAAGTTTTGCTTTTGATGATTTGCCCAAGACCTCAATACTGTATTCACTCTCATCCTCAAAGCCACAGTTATTTATAATGAGTATGTGTTTCTTTCCGTCATCAATGATTTCATACTTATTTCCTTGTGTAACAATATCAGAACCCTTAAACCAAATCACTTTAGGCACATCCTTATTGATGGAGCACTCAAACTTTGCCTGTTTCTTTTCATGCACAGTAACGTCCTTCAAAGGGACTGTGAACTCCATGTCCAACTCTGGTAAGTATCAATGAACATTGTCCATATCATCATTCATCTGCATTTGCGGATTTGAAGACATTTTCTCATGCTTTTAAAAAGACATTCTTTTTTCTCTTACCTTTAACTGTGAGCATAGCACTTGTCACAGCATTCAGAGCTTGGTATGTAACTTCGCCAGCTTGATCAAGCTGAATATTTTTGATAGTAAGGAATCGTTTTCCTCCCTCAGATCTGATGTCACATGTCTAAAATAGAAGAAAAATATTAATACTGTTCAGTAGAAAGTTCTAGTTGTTTTTGGTTTGAATACATTTGTCATCCTAAATGATTCATATTGTGTTTTGTGTGTGTGTGGCAATAAAGAATGTTAAATCACTGAATCACTCAAATCATCTAAAAATATAACATAGCTTTACCTGGATAGCTATTTTTAGTTACATTTCCAAATGGATAGAGCAGTTATAGAACTACTTCAGTTATTGCTAGTTTGTAGGGTTATGGTTAGGTTCACAGTGTCAAAGTAGCTTCCCCAACACCTACCGGTGATCTTGTCAGAACCTGTCCTTTAAGTTTCCATTCGCCAGGCACATCATCCTCTGAAATTTCAGTATCAAAGTTGGCCTCCGTTTTCTCAACCACCTCCACACTAGCGAGAGGCTTCAAGATCTCAGCTTCACGCTCTGAACAGAGATTAAAAGGTTTATACACATTGTTTTAAGATGGTCATATGAGCAGAAATCAGCCCTCAGGTGGTGATGCTGTTTGTAAACAAACCTCCAAGTGTTAGATTTGCTGCATATCTGCGGCCTTCAACCTCCACAGCGTACTCAGCGATGTCATCAGGCTGGGCATTTTTAATTGTAAGAGAGATATCTTTACCCTCCTTCTTCACCTCGGTCTTATCTGTAGGCTCATTAGGGATTTCATCGTTACCCTTGTACCACTTCCAGTTAGGGGTGTCCTTGAAGAGCTCGCCTTTGAATGTCGCATTGGCCTTGGGTTTCACATGCTGGTCCCGCAAAGGTTTTACTAACCAGTCTCTAACAATTTCTGTTAAATAAATGCATGGGTAAATTCACACACAGGATCTAAACTCGCCAAAAGAAGAAATAGAAACATCTTCCAATCTATTTAGGAAGCTGTGAAGTTTAAAAAGACCAATACATACCAATAACCTTGACGTTAGTTTGAGTTTTGATGTTTTCACACTCGCATGTGTAAACACCAGCATCATCATCATTTGCATCCTGGATTGTGATGGCACGCTGTAGCCCAATAATATTGATTTGAATTTTGCCAGGAATTTCTTTTATCTCTTTTCCGTTCTTCTTCCACACCACATCTCTGTCCTTGCTCAACTCACAGGTCAAATACATTGGCTGGCCCTTAAGCACGGAGGTCTCTTCTTCCAGATTCTTTGTGAATTTCACAGGTAATTCTATATGAAACGATAGAAGAAATTCCACTTGTAACATCATATGTCATTAGTACTAACATAGTAAAATTAATGGCATTTCGAGTCAACGCCATAATGATTTTTTGTATGAAAAGAAAAGATGAGAATAGCAGTCATGAATACCTTCTACAACAAGTTTAGCTGTTGAGGTCTTCTCCTTGTTGCCAAGTTTTGCAACACATGTGTACTCTCCAGTGTCTGAAAGCTGTACATCAATGATCTGCAGTTTGCGGTCTTTGCCGTCTGATGTGAATTTGTGCTTTGGACTTTCTCTTAGATTGCTTCCATCTTTCATCCAGGTGGTGATAGCAGTCGATGGAGAGATCTGACACTCAAAAACAGCAGAGGAGCCAATGGACTCAGCCTCCTGTAACACAATGTCTTGGAGCTCCTTCACAAACTTTAAGGGGACAGCTTTGAGCTGGAAACCAAATGGTGAATCTCCTGGAGGCTTGTCACCTCCACCACCAGGTTTCAACCCTCTACCCCTTCCAGCATCACCAGGAGATGGAGTTTGTCTTGCTAATAATAAAAAAAAAAACATTTCCCGTCACACAAAAGTTTCACCATTTAGAGTGCATTAATATGCACCGTAACATTTTGAATGCATATTACACAAGTACTGTGTATTATGAACATACGTCTTAGTCCTCTGCCTCTGCCTGGAGCTGGCTCCTCCTTTGGTTTTCCATCTGTTCGAAATATTGTTATACTATTAAGCAAGGCTTGAAATTGTAAAACTGCAAAGAATCTGAAATGATTGGTTAGTAAATTATAAACAAATGATACAATATATGTGAGCATTTTAATGACCAAAACAATAAAAACAGCCCAGGACAAATGACACCCACAACGAAAATGACGAATATAGATAACGGAATGAAAATGAGACTGACAAACAGTTACAGGATGGAACAAGTATTCACTGACACACAACATTCTATCAAGAGTGTTTGATAAACCAAGAATGAAAGAATTAATAAATCAAAGGATGGACACACAACATCAAAGACAACTAAACACTCAAAAATGAAGACACTTGTTAAGGGGTAATAACTGATGATGAGTTGATATTATTTGGAAGGATTGTAGGGAGCCACAAGATACCAGCGGTGAGCTTTTGGTGCCACCATCTCACCTTTCTTGTCACCCATTCCTGGGGTTTCAATAGCTCCATCCTCCAAGGTGTCTTCAAAGGTTTCGGATCCATAACTGTCCCTAGGAACAAGTTCAAATCCCCAAGTTTCTTCTTCTTCACCACCCAACACCTCCTGCTCTTGCTCATATACTAACTCCTCTTCCTGTGTTGGAATCTTTTGTAGATGCAGAACACTAGGAGATAACTCCTTTACCATCTGCAGTTTGTCTTCAGTCATTTTTAAGGGAGGTTCATGAGTAGTCTTTTCTTCTTTGGGAGAGACTGTCTTTGAAACCTTCTTCAGAATTACAGACTCAATTGAATCTTTTGGCGAGATCTTCTTGGGTGATTTTGCACTAGACTTTCTTTCCATTGGAATGGATTCGGTGGGTTTAGGTTTTTGTATGTCCACTTTTGGTGAAGGAGTCTTTTTTAGCTGTGCAGGTTCTATAGGCTTCAATGATTTTGCCTCTTCTCTCTTCATTTCCTTTGGTGAAAGACCAAATTTCTTTGCCACTGCTGGTTTATCTTCCTCCTTTGGACTCTTTTTAGTCAGTGGAGTGACATGAGGTTTATCCACCTTTGGTGAAGGAGTTTTCTCTGCAGTTAATTTACCTTCTACAGGTTTTAGCAATACCTCTTCTTTTCTCATCTCATCCTTTGGAATAATTCCATGTTGTTTGGTCATTCCCTTCCCCTCTTCTTTGGAACCTTCCTGTGTCTTTTCTGGAGTAGTAGAACTCTTCATGGGCTGATACTCATGGAGTGACTCTTGCTTTTTGATCATTTCAGCCTCTTCATATGTTTTTTTACTTTTTCCTGGTTCTTTTGTTCTTTCTGGATGCTTAATGTCTACTGGCTTTTTCTCAGTTTGTTTTTGAGGAACCATGTCAGTGGCTACATCAGCCTGAGATTCTTTGGAAAATGGTTTCAGAGTAACAGTTTCTGGCTCTTCTTCATGTGGTAGAATTCTTTTTGCTTTCTTTGAAAATTTCTCAGGTTCTTTGGAGATTTCATCTTTAGCTACGAAAGGTTTTGGAATTATGGGTTCTTTAATTTTTTTATCTGTAGGTTTTGCATCTATGTCCTTCTTTGAAACAGACTCATCCTTTATAATCCTTTCATGTTTTTGGACACCAATACTATCTTTGCCCGTGTCTATATTGCTGTCTTTCTGTGGACCTGCAACAGCCTTATCTAATTTCTCAACAGGTTTCAATTGGACAGTTTCCTGTTCTTTCTCAGTTGATATTGACTTAGTTGTCTTTTTCAGAAGTATCTTAGTTTCATCTTCCATATATTCCATTGCAATTTTACTTCCTTGTTTAACCTTATTTTCTACTTCTCTTTCAACACTTTCAGGAGCAATCATTTTCAGCTCCCTCACATCCTTGTATTGTTTGGTCTTCTTTTCCTCCCCTTTAGATATTTTCTCTGTTTTTGTAGCAGTTTCATATGACCAACTATCTTCTGTGATTTCATAGCTGCTGGTGAGTTTGATTTCAGTAGCAGCCTTTGAATACACCACCTCCTCTGCACTTATTTTAGTTTTCTCAACTTTCTGGAGAAGTGGTCCTTCTTCTGTTAAGTAACTTTTGGTTACTTTCTTTACAGTTGGCATGTCCAGTTTTTCCTCGTCCTTGATGTGAATTTTACTCTTTTGTTTAAGAAGTACTTGTGTGGTGCTAGTTGTTTCTGAGGCGATAAAGGTCACAATATCACATAACATGGACAGTACAATTAGCATGACATAAGACACATGTAAACATAGTGCACAGCAGGGTTGAAGCTAAGTCATCTGTATTGGAATTAAAATGAAATTAACCTCAACCCTGATAGTAATGAACGAAACAGTAATAATATAAATAGAAAGATAAAAAGAACAATAAAACAAAACAATAAGCTTACAAAAAAGAGACAAAACAAACAAAACAGAAAAGCAGACATGTGAAATGTGTTGCCTGAATAATGATTTCTATATGTTTTATAATCAAACCTTTAAAAGGTTCATTTGTGGCATGTAATTCACACATCAACATACCTTTGCCAGCAGGTCCAGGAGCTGTAACAGGGCCCTTTTCTGCATCTGTTTCAAAGATCATTTTCATTAAACAGGTACCAATATACAGTACACACGTTAGATGGATTTTTTTTTTTATCTTTCAAAATGCTTTATATGAAAGAAAAATGTTTATAGCATTATGTCCAAAATGTTTTTTTTTTATTCAATGAAAGTGAATGGTGACATTGTTGCAGTAATTAGCTTAAATTTGAATCTGTTCCTGAGATGTCTTCAGAGAACTCAAGTTAAAACAGACTACCTCTATGACACTTTTTTTTCTTTTATTTTGACAATCCCTGGCCTGCTTCCACTTTCACTGTATAAAAAAAAAAAATTGCTCAGACAGTCTATGAAACATTTCCTTTGGGGTCCACTAAAGAAAGGAAATAAGTGAATGTTTGTTTATATATGGTAAATGTTTAAACAAAGTTTAATACAAAAGTAGACACCTCTTATCCATAATTATAGATAAGAAACAATGTCAAACTGGTTAGTAAGCACTTTACAACAACATGTAATCACATGACAAGATTCAAAAGATACTTTAAAAGAAGTACAATTCACAAGACCTCAAAAGACACATTAAAAACCAAAAAGGGCACAACAACAATGACAACTGACACAGAAGACATGAAAACAGAGACTCTACCTGTGGGAGGAGAGATTTTCTGTTCAACTGGAGTTGCTTTTGGCTCTGGTGCCACAGGAGATGGTGTCTTTTCAACAGTTGGCTCTTTAAGTAAAACAACACCATAATCACAAGCAATAGTGAAGGCAAATGCGGAATAAGATGTTATTTGACTTAACAAGAAACACTTGTCACAAAGAAACACAAGAACACAAATATGAACAAACAATCAAACATCATTCTAAAGACTATAGACCAGCAAAACATGTTTGCTTTGAATACCTTTTGGAGGAGATATTATTTTCTGTTCCACTGGAGCCACAGTTGGCTTTGCTACTTCAGGAACTGGTTTCTTTTCGACGGCTGGCTCTTCAAATAGAATGATACCATATTCATAACCAAACATAATGACGACAAACGTGGAATAAGATGTCATGTGACCGTACATGAAACATTTAAAGAAGAACACAAATAAGAACAAACAAAATCATACTTCATTCCAAAGACTACAGACCAGCAAAACATGTTTGCTTTGAATACCTTTTGGAGGAGATACTATTTTCTGTTGTACTGGTGCCACAGTTGTCTTTGGTACTTCATTAACTGGCTTCTTTTCAAGAGTTGGCTCTTTAAATAAAACAATACCATAAATTACAAGCAAGAGTAACACATAAAAAAAACGGTGAAAAGATGTTATTTGACTGGTCAAAAAAGATTTGCACAGAAAAAAAGATTAGACTAACAAAACAAGCAAACACATACCAAAGACTAACAAAGAGACCAGAAAAGAGTTCTACCACAATGTGACTTTGAATACCTTTTAAAGGAGGTAATATTTTCTGTTCAACTGGGACCATAATTGGCTTTGGTGCATCAGGTGATGTTTTCCTTTCAACGGTTGGCTCTTTAATTAAAACAATAATCACATTTAAAAATAATAAAGCCACATGTGGAATATGGTGTAGTTGGACTAAACATGATGACAAAACAAATAGACACACGTGATATCAGAAAATGGTTCTTCCAGACTTGCTGTATACCTTTTGATGGAGGCAATATTTTCTGTTCAGCTGGAGCCACAGCTGGCTTTTGGACTTCTGGTTCAGATTTCGTCACAAATGCTGGTTCTTTAAATAAAAGTAAGCCATGGTCACAATGAAGAAATAGACATATATAGACGAGCATACAGACACATTATCACACACTATGCCAAGAACTGAAGAGTAATAGCACCAAATCTCCCAGCCTTCCTTTGAGTACCTTTCGCAGGAGAAACAACTTCTGACACAGGAGTTGTAACAGCCTGGGTCTTCTTGTCTAATTAAGAATTATAACATATTCAAGACACAAGAAACTAAAGAAGAACATGCAGGCATATGACTTATAAAGACAAAGAAGAGTAAATAGTTGCCTTTTCGGCAAATGCCTGAAGACAAATAATTAAAGTAAAGACTGCAATATACCAATCAAGGCATTTGCTGAAGACTGTAAGGTTTACCTCTCTCAAGTGCTTTATGCACTTCCTTTAACATAGTTCCATTTTCTTCTGGTTTTACTATTGGTGTTATCTCAGGTAACTTATGAAGGGTTTCCTTGTGTGATCTCTTGTTCTCATGGAAAGACTCCTGGAAGTGAATAGGTTCCTTCTTGTGCACATCTGTTTCTCTCTGAATGGCCATCTCTTTTCTAGGGATGTCATCTGTCTTTTGCAGAGGCATATCTTCAGATGTTTTCTTTTTATCTGAAACAATGCCTTGCCTTTTCTGAGGTGTCTCAATGCCAAGTACCACCACAGCTTCTGGAAAGGTTTCATCATGGGACATCTCTAATTTCCTTTCCTTTTTCTCAATGTGCACTTCTTGTTTTGACCATTTCATCTCAGGGAACTCCTTTGTATTTTGCAGTTTTAAAGAGGGTTCTGGCCCATGGTAAACCTCCGTTTTAATTGTCTTCACAACTTCAGCAGCTGATTCTCTACTGTGATGACTCTCATCCATTCCTATAATATTCTCTTGATAAGACAAAATGTGATGAGGCATGTTTTCACTCTCTTCCACAATTTCCTTCTTCAGAAACATTTCCTCCATGGAAATCTTCTGAACTACTTCCACTGTGTGAGGAAATTGGACAGTTTTCTTCTCAGAAGCTGCAAAGACTTTAAAGATGAAAGATTTTTTTTAAGATTGCACCATGCAATGATGGCAGAAGAGTTTTCAAGAAAACATGCACACAAAAATCAAAACGGATATTCCACATTTAAATCTCTAAGTTAGTTTAGAGACAATCTGTAATTCCCCAGCACTGTCAGAATACAATATTTTCTCTGGCATGGTTTATTGAAAGTAATACTTTTCTAAGCCAGATTAAAACACTTATTTAAAACAGATTAATATATTAATAATATTACAAAGAATTCCTCAGCTATCTACGATTAAATTGTTAATAATGATTATGTTATAAATAGTGGGAGATCTGTTTTTGTATCCCAAACAGATCTATTAATAGAGATACACATTTGTTTTGTATCTCTTATGACTAGCCGGGCATACCTTTAGCTGAGGGAATCTCAGGCTCCATTTTAGCTTTAGTCACTGGCTTTTTCTCAGATGGCAGTTCTGCAGCCTTTACTTCAACCACTTTGTAAATATAAAAATAATACCAGACAAATAACAGCACATTAAGAAGAGTCAATAAGATGACAAGACACCTTGAAATAGGTTTTGTAATGATTGGTACACCATTAATGCATTATAAGAAGCTTAATATGAAGACTTAAGAATACCTTTCTGTGGACGACACTCCTTTTTGTGAGCAAGTGCTGGCTCACTGATTTTAAGGGTTGGTTCACTCTGTGATGGCACTTGCTTTTTATCTTGATCTATTTGAGGTGACTCTAAAGGTTTGACTGAAGACTCCGCTTTGAAAACTTCTCTGGGAAGAATTGTTTTTGTTTGTTCAACTACAACTTCTAGTGAAGCTGTGACTACTTGTTTTCTAACTGGTTCGGGAGGCTGGTGTTGTGTAGTTTTAGGCTGAGTAGCTGGCTCTACACTCGATGACTCAGAGTGAACAGGCAAATGATCTTTATTAGATTCATCTGGTAGTAGTGTAGAGAGGTCTTTCTTTGGTGGCTGAGCGGCAGCAGGTTCTGGTTTTCCGTCTAGCTTTACTTTTGGTGTGTCTATTTCCTTGATCTCCACAAAAGCTTCAAAAGAACACACGTGTTAATCAGTGTCATAAAACAAAAAGACTAGCATTCGCATTAGAATGCAGAGGTGCATACAATAAAAAGAATCAATTAAAAGATCAAGAGAAGAGTTTGACATGCATTGCAAGAGCGCCATGGTGGCAACGTTTTGTACAGACAACCAACAAGAATTAAATTGTTTTAAGATCTCTTGCGAGACTTATCCTCAGTAATTTTTGAGGTTTAAAGTTACCTTTTATTTGAGTAGTGTCTGGCTTTGGAGTTAAAGCCTCATCTTTTTTAATATCAAAGGATAGTGGAAGTGCAGCTTCTGGCTTTTTTGTAGCTTCGGGTGCTTTAAAAGAACACCAAAAACAAAGAAGCATACCGTAACCCAAAAATATATAAACAAGAGAGAACTTTATATTCTTACAGCAAGTTGAACAAGAGGTTGATTCTAAGAGTCTAAGAACTAAACATACAACAAATTTAGTAAGGCACTCGTACATACAGTACTTAACACAGACATGCTGACTCACAAAACAAACACAGACACACACAAAAAAAAATTGCACAAATGATTCAGTTACACACAATACCTTTGACAGAAGGTGCCTCAACTTTCTTTGCAACTGCAGTCTTAGGTTCAGCCTCAGCCTTTGGTGCAGCTTTTGGCTCAGATTTCAGTAGAGCTTTTGGCTCAGGCTTGGGCTCAGGTTTTGGTAGAGCTTTTGGCTCAGGCTTGGGCTCAGGCTTTGGTTCAGCCACTGTAGCCTTTGGTTCTGCTGGCACCTGAGGTTTAGGCTCTGAGGGTGTAGGTGTGAGAATATCTTTAAGTAACACATATATTGCTATAAATTCTCAAAGGAGACTAACACCACAAACAGAAATTATACAACAGTTTTAGATATTTAATTTCTGTGTGCAAGATATTTTGAATCCCAAGACATTAAGAATATTTTACATAAAAACAAGAAAATGACGAGAAGAAACTGCAAATTACAGTTACACACATATAAACATAACATACAGTACATAAATTTGAACTAAAGAAAGAAACATATTTAAACATACAATAAACATACATAACATACAAAACATATATAAAATAGTATACACACTAAAAACACGTACTGTTGGTGATACCTTTGCGTGTGGGTTGTTCTTTTTGCTCTGTCACTCTGACAGATGTGACTTCTTCCTCAACAGGCTTCTTGACTTCAGGTTCTTGAAAATATCATGGTATCAAAGAAATAAAATTAAGTCGCAAATTATGAATCTTTACATCAAAGAGCTACACATACAGCAGGTACACAAAAACACAAACACAGACTTGGTTTAATATTTTGGAAGAAAAAAAAATAAACAGAGGGAAGAAACATTGGAACAATATAACAATCAAGCAAAGACATAATAATACCTTTCTCAGGAACTGGAGGCTGTACAAAGGATGTTTCGGTTGTTTCTTCTGGTTGCTTCATAACTTCAGGTACATAAAAGACATTGGCTTTGTTAAAATACAACTGCAAAGCTTAAGCAGAGTTTAAGTAGCCAAAGCGTCCATGCTTTTAGCATGATTGCACAAGCATTAGAAGAAGGTATTCATGGACATACAACCAAGACCAATCATAAAAAGCTTATTATACAATGAACAATGACACATTGACAGTAATAATAATAATAATAATCATTCACAAACACAACACACAGACAAGGAAAGAACCAAAAACGTTACATGTTTTTGATTTAGTATAGACAACAACAACAAACAAAAAAGGCGGTTGGCTTTACATAAATGTTAAGAGATCATTAGATACGGCCATAAGCAAAGCATTTTTCCTTCATCCAATACCTTTCATAGGGACCTCCTCTGTCCTTTCCACTATACGTTTCGTTACAGTCTCCTCAACAGGTTTCTTCAATTCTGATGAAAAACAAGAACATACTTAGGCATGAACATTGACACACACATTTAGTTTCAGACATACACACACACACAAGGTTTGCAGCACACAATACCTGTAAATTAAAAATGTTAATAATGCTGAATTGAAAATAATAGAGATGGTTATTGAAAGGGACGGGAGGTGTTGGTATTTAATAGCCAGTTATATCAAAAAGACAAGGAATACAAAATACATGTAAAAAAGAGAATTATCATGAAGATGAGTGAAGCAAGTCTACACACATACAGTACAAATAAGACGAGCTGAATGTTACGCTCTTAGTTAAAGACTCTAAGACGGTTAACGACAGTGTACCTTGCAGTGAAGAGAATTCATAAGTAACAGTCTCCTCATGAACTGTCCAGTTCTGACACTCTACCATACAACAACACAATACAATGTTATGTTTTATTAAATAATTCTGTAACAACAGTGTTGGACCAAATTTCGTTGTTAGCTTAGATGTTAGTGTAAATAAAGATAAAAGAAAAAGAAATGAAAGAAATACCTTTAGAACATGATCGTATCACATTAGTTGTATTTTAAGTAAACATCCACTTTAGATGATACCAGGGTGAGATTAAATTGTAATACGCTAACGATATGATAATATTAGTTAACTGATGCATTCGGGGGTTGACATGATGAAAACGTTTAGTATTTAGTCTTTTAGTGTATTTAATGTACTCACTAAGTACAGTTAAGACATTAATTAAACACATTAATTTTAATTTTAAATAATACCTTTTGTTTCAAACTTTTCTTCATAATGAAAGTCTGAGGATTCTTCTTTTAATCAAAAGGTAACAGGTAAGTATAGGACAATATGGTCTTTTATTTATACATTTATTTGTTCTAGTCTTACCTTTAAAACTAATCACAGATGACACATCTGGCACATGTATCGATGTATCTGCAACATCTGGACAGGTTAAGATGAATTAATTGAATTATTTATTAATTATTATTATTTAATAGTATAAAGTTTGCTTTTACATTTTGCAGAATTTAAAAAAATAATAAATTAGTTGGGATAGGGGACTAAGCAGACCGTTAACTCTTTAATGATTTAGTGCATAACAAACCACTTACCAAACGAACGTGTTCTAATTTCAAATTCTGCAAAAGAATGTCAAATATAATTGCGGTTGACTAAATTCTAGTAAACAAGTCACAAAATGATGCTGCTTTAGATTTTACCTTTTCCTGACAGATAAAGCTCAGCTGTACTTTTAGTTTCACCAACAGGCTCCAGGCGCGCAATCACAGAGTACACGCCTAAAAGATTTCCAGTGAAGTTAATTTAGTTTAAATCTGTTTAATTATATATGTACATTGAGCCACTAAGTATTAAGTCAGGACTAATGTACACACCTTCATCGTCAGATGTTACGTTACGGATGATCATAAAGTGCCTTCGTCCCTCACACCTGAAGGTATATTTCGGGCTTTCTTTAAGCTCCCATGCATCTTTATACCAGGTGACGACCGCATTGTCAAAAGACAACTCGCACTCAAAAGTGGCAGAGTGACGCTCATTCACCACAATATTTTGAATGCGCTTGGTGAATTGAATTTGATCAGCTAGAAATGACAAAAGTTTTGGAATGGTTAATTATCTCAAAATGTCTTTGTTTGCAAATAAAATAAAAATGAAATGACAAGAGGAAAGAAATAAGAAGAAATATAAATGTGCTTTCAAACGCACACGCTTTTTGTTTAATCCAACACTTTGTTGGTACACAATAACACCAATATAGCCAAGCAATTTTAAAGCACTAAGGAAAAAGAAAAAGATGCTTAGCATTTGCTAATAGGTAGAGCAACAAGAAGAGGTTAGTAATTCCCTTACATGATTGGGCATTTATGTGGCCCTCCTCCTCATTCTGATCATTTAATTGAAGTAAATATGTTATAAGCCATAAATCTATGTGTCAGCAAGCACTCCACTACAATGCATTTCTACCCTCTTACCAGGTGATGGTTTCTGCACATGATCTTGAATCTCTGTAGAACATTGAGGTAATGTGCCTCAATTTATTATAGGCACAAAAATGGTATTTAAATGCAAATACAAGGACCTTAAAATCGACTTACCCAACACTGTCAGTCTGGCATTGGATATATGTGGCCCACAAACGACACGGTAATTTCCCTGGTCACTGGTCTGACAGTTCTTGATCTTCAATATCTGACAGTCGCCCACGAGTTTAATGTCGTATTTATCACTAGTTCCTAGCTTCTGTGTATCTTTATACCAAGACAGTGTAATTTCTGGATAGTTGATTTTAATTTCACACTCAAACACTGCCTCTTTGTTAACTTGCGTTGTCTGATCTGTGATGTCTTTAAGCAGGGTAACAGGCTGCAAAAACAAAATATTGGTATACATTTAGGTCATCAACATGCATCTGATTAGCATATGCATCAAAATGAAAATATGTCTGAAAATTGAAGCAGTGGTTCTTCAGCTTCCCAAAGAAGGAACATACTTCACTGTGTTCCATTCGCTTCTGCAAATCAGACACAAGCTTAGCCAAATCCTCATCATATTCTTTTCCATGTTCACTTTCCTGATTCAGAAAACAAGGGCACCAATTAAGGCTTGTTGTAGATTTTAGATCTCAATAAGGTGTAGGAAAGCATAAGATTTTGACAAAAAAAAACAAAAAAAACTTTAGATTTATCTACCGGTCTTCCACTTTCTTCACCCTTCTCCTTCTTCAGGAACTCAATGGCTTGAAGGAGACCCCGAAAGTCTGTGATTCCATACATGCGAGCATATTTCTCATACTCTTTGGGATCAACATTTCTTAGCAACTCAACAATGTCAATGTCTTTGTCTTCCTTTGGACTTTTCTGCTTTGATGGAGTCCTGAACGTAACAAAAAAGAGTGCAAGGGTTATAATCATTACAGAATTGTGATTTGAGCTTTTCTGCCAAGGAAAACCACCATTTCTGACTCACTTCTTCAGTTTGACCATTTCTGGTCCAGACTCTTTCTTCTCATCAACATTCAAGTCTGTGCTGCACTCAATTTCTCCATGTTTGTTGGAAGCAACACATCTGTACTGACCAGAGTCAGATTTGGTCACCTCTTTGATCTCCAACTTTGCCTCCTGACCTTTTTGTTGAATGTTGACGCGACCACCATGGGTCATCTGCCTCCATTTGCCCTTCATCCATTTCACATTGGGAATGGGATCACCACCAACTTTAGCAATGAAGGTGGCTGTACCCTCTGTAATCCAGAATATGACGTAATTCCATCATGTAATTCAAAATTTAACACTAATCATAAAAAAGAAATACCTGTACTGTTCGGCGGAAAGAAGCAACTTACTCTCAACAATATGAATGCTCTTGGGCTCATCAATGAAGAACAAGTTATCCAGTTTTTTAACTGTTTGAGGTGCTGTGGGGGCTGCAGATGCTGTTGCAGGTGCTGCACCAGCTTCATCTGAGAAATACCGATAATGTAACAACATATTAAGTAACTTTTTAATAAAATTGTACTGAAATCTAGATAGGAATACTAGGCCCATCTCAGCATTTTAATAAGTTCAGTGCAGATACTTCAGACTGTCAAAAACCCTCCACTAACAAAAATAATAATGCTCATATGGCAAAATCGGACACCTTAGTTAGCAATTTATGCAAGTCTAAGCATCGGTGCCTTAAGCAATGCTATTGAAATAAAATGCATTTCTAAAAAGATTCTTGGTGAATCAAGAATAAATATGCTTGTGAAAACAAATGGTCTTCAAATATGATCAAGATCACAGCAAAACATGAAAAATGTAAATGTTTGTGAAACTGCAAGATCAGATGGATCCAAAGCACTTAAGGAGAAAACAAAATAAGATGTGGAGATCATTAAGACGTTAAAGATGCTGAAACACATGACAATGAAATAAGAAATTCAGACAGTACCGTTAGAAAGTTGAAAATATTAAATCCAAAAGTAGAACATTTAACAAAGAAACTAATTAATTGCAAGTTCAACTCTTTATTAAATTTGCAATAGTCTTCTAATTACCTTTGATTGTGACTTTGGTCTTGGAGAATTCACTACCAGCACTGTTGGTTGCCTTGCACAGATAATCTCCTGCATCAGTTTTGGATGTCTGCTTTATCTCCAGGGTGGCTGTGCCATCCACAAATATCATCTTGGTGTTAGCAGAGGATGTGACCTCCCTTCTGTCCTTCATCCATTGAATGTTCATTGGTGAAGACCCAGAGACATGACAGCTAAGGTTTAGCCTTTCTCCCGCACTCACTGACACTGGTTTTAGTGGAATGTCAAAAGTCGGTGGCCTTTTTTGCTCTAGATATTAAAAACAAAGTGAACAATTATAGTACTTTTACCTGTGCTTTTCAGTGAAACGTTGGTACACGTCACAGAAACAGAATTACCAGAAACTAACATGCAAAGAAGAAAAAGGAATTTGACAAGAAGTGAGAAATAAGAAATCATGCAGTAAGATAATTTTGACTACCTGTGATGTTAACCACCACCTGGAAGGAGGCAGTGCCAGCTTCATTAGAAGCGCTGCATGAATAAATACCACTGTCTGTGACTGTGGCTTTCTTGAGACACATCACAGCTGTGTTGTTCTTGAAGGTAATGTCATAGATGTCAGAAGTGCTGATTTCTCGGTTATCTTTATACCAGCTAACGGATAGAGGCTGTGACCCAGACACTCGACCCTCAAGCTTCAACAATTTTCCCTCTGCATCCTCAATGTGTTCCGAGGGTTTCTTAGTGAAAGTTGGTGGAATTTTGCGCTCTGAAAACAAAACACATTACACACACACACACACACACACACACACACACACAAGGTCACATATTTAATCAGGATGCATATTATAAAAGGGTATAATGAAACTTCGACGTCAACGTCGTTGTTGTTTTCATAAAAAAAAAAAAAAAAAATCAAGTTCTTTGTTTGCATGGCAAAACAAGCATCTGTATTTTCGGCTTTCAGAATAGCTAGGCGTGCAGTTTTATCCAAACTTTCAATTTTGCAGTCTCTTGTATTAGTCTTCTCAATCGTTTGACCAAATGATTCATTTCTGCAATTCCCCTGCCATGGCACTTCCAATCTAACCTTCCAATCTAACTTCTAAAAAGAAAAAGCTCGTAATCAAATACTAAATTCCATTTGTATAGCAAATGTATAGCAGAGAAAGAGATTAATTTTATATTAGAAAAGGAGACCAAAGTGTCTTATTAGACTACTAAGAGTTTGTTAAATGTGATATTGTTCAAATAAAATGTATGCCTGAAGTGTAAGCTGTGTACTACATGAAGCAGCCACAACTGTATTTAATGTTTTAATTAATGCATTTTTGCTAGTGTTTCTTGCATTAGCGTTGTTACTGTTAATCAAAACTAGAATAATAATTTTGTTAATAGAAATCAAGCTAAAATTAAATAAAATATAAATATTACATTAAATCTGAATTGTTAACATAAGAGGTAAACTAAATAGAAAATAAACAAAAACTAGGCAGCACAAAAAAATACAAGCACAAAACAATTACTACAACTAAAGTTTAAATTAATTTAAGCTTTAAAATGGTTTAAATAAATTTAAATTAATATAAATGTACAAAACTAAAAGCTAATTATGAAAATTACTAAACATTATAATTATGTATGAATAATAACAGAATAAAAAAAATGACTAGTTTGCATTTCACTATTCCACCAGTGCTATTTTCTTAAGTTAGAGCTTATTTCCATTTTGTTTTTGTGTTTTGTTTTAATAAAATGTCTTAACTGTTGTTAATTAATTAGTGTTTCATGTTGAATTCTAGCAGTTTATCCAGAAAAAGATGATCTTTTTCAGATTAAAAAAAGAAGTGCACTGGAACGTATGGAGAGAATGGAAATATTGGATTGCAAATCCAGACTACAATAAACTAACCTGTCGCAAGGGTGACCAGCGCATGACAAATATCTGATCCATCTTCATTTGTAACCTCACAAGAATATTTTCCAGAAGTATCCTGATCACACTCATGGAGATATTCCAAAATGCAAGTGTTTCCGATTATTTTTGTGTTGCATCTATATGAAGCATAGACCTGTTTGTCATCCTTGTACCATGTGACAAACATTTTTTCAATTCCTGTGAAGGAGCATTCAAGTCTCAACTTTTGTCCCCACTGAATAGTCTGGTTTGTGAGCTTCTTCACAAAACGAGCAGGTCCTAAGAGGAACAATATTGGATGAGCATCATCAATATGCTTGCAAACCACTGGCCTTAGCTATAGAATCAACTAGAGTTCCATCCAACACTAATAAAGAGCCTTTAAAGGCATACTAACCAGAAACGGTGGTCACTTCAGCATGACAGATATCGCTTCCATAAGAATTGGACACCTCACAGGAGTATGTACCAGGAGTGTCTTTTGTGCATTCATGTAGACATTCTAGAGTGCAGGTGTTTCCAACAACTTGAGTATTGTATCTGTAAGAGGCGTATATTTGTTTGCCGTCCTTGTACCAGGTGACAAAGATTTTAGGAGCTCCAGTAAATGTGCACTCAAGCTTCAGTTTTTTGCTCATGGCGACTTTTTTGTCCTTAAGCTTCTGTTCAAAACGGGCAGGTTCTGAGAACAGGAAATTAACGAAATTATTTTTAAGCTATGTCTGCCTAAACTTTAAAAATATCTGTAAATAAGTCAACTAGGATGGCATACGAACCTGTAACTGTAGTTATATTGGCATGACAGATATCAGTGCCAAAGGTATTTAATACTTCACAAGAGTATTTTCCAGGTGTTTCATTGTTAGTTTCATGGAGGCATTCCAAGATGCAAGTGTTGTCAATGATCCTTGTATTGTATCTGTATGAAGCGTACAGTTGCTTTCCATCTTTGTACCATGTGACAAACATCTTTGGTGCTCCAGTGAATGTACACTGAAGTCTCAGTTTCTGACTGAGCGGGATAGCCATGTCTGTCAACCTCTTCACAAAGCGGGCAGGCTCTAAGAAGAACATCATCAGATCCATTTAAATGATTCTCTTAACAACGACATAACTATATACACAGGCAACATAACCTTTAAAACATGCAGATTGTTCTTTCAAAAGAACTTTTCATATCTTTTGAAGTATAAAGCGTGACTCAGAAAACTTGCAGATGCAAACTCAAGTTGATCAATATTCCACAACAACAAGCACTCAAAAACATGCCAGCTCCCATCACATCTTTCATGTAGAACAAAACAGACTTCATTTAAGATGCTTGAACGTGCAAAATGTCACAGCAGCACACCATATTGTTGCCAACCAAAAATAAAAAACCATGATGACAAAAAAAACATGATTTCACCATTCCAGGTGAAATGCGGTCCAACGCTGCAATATCAAACTATTTCTTTTATATCCATGGGTATGGAACATTCGGAGAAAGGCAAGCAGGAGTCCAGTACAAATTACAAACCAGTAACTGCTACTACTTGTGCATGACATGTATCCATTCCACAAATGTTTGAAACTTCAGTATCTTCCTGTAGTGTCATTGTTGAACTCCGGAATACAGAAATTAGATTTTTCTTTGGTGTTGAATTGATATGAAGCATAGAGCCGTTTGCCATCCTTGTACCAAATGACAAACATTTTTGAAGCTCCAGTAAATGTACATTCCACATCTTAGTTTTTGTTCATTTGAATAAAGAGATCTGTCAACTTCTTCACAAAGCAGGAAGGTTCTGAGGTGAAGAGGACTGAAAAGCTTTAGTCCAGGAATATATATATATATATATAGATATAGGCCTTTATTTTAGAGAAGCGCCTATTCCAGTTCTGCATTTACAGTTACTGGAATCTTTCACTGAACTGAACTTAAACTAAGAAGTCCAAATAGAATAATTAATGAATGTTTAAAAAAAAAAACAAAAAAAAAAAAATTGATGAACAAAAATTACACCATTCCAGGTGACATGCGGTCCAAAGATGCAAATCCAAACTATTTCTTTTATATCCATGGGCAAAATCCATGGGTATGGAAGTTTGAAAAATGGGCAGGCAAGAGACGAGCGAACATTACAAACCTGTAACTGCTACTACTTGTGCATGACATATATCCGTCCCATAAATGTTTGAAACTTCGCATGAGTATCTTCCTGTAGTCTCAGTGTTGCATTCATGTAGACACTCAAGGATACAGGAGTTTGATGTAACTTTGGTGTTGTATCGATATGAAGCATAGAGCTGTTTGCCATCCTTGTACCAAGTGACAAACATTTTTGGAGCTCCAATAAATGTGCATTCAAGCCTTAGTTTTTTGCTCATTGGAATAGACAGGTCTGTCAATTTCTTCACAAAGCGGGCAGGCCCTGAGTTGAAGAGGATTGAAAAGCTTTAGTCCGGGAAAATATTGATAGGCATATAGAGAAGTCATTTAAGTATAGAGGTAAAATCCATGTAAAGCACTGTAAACAGCATCTGATTCACAATCAGATCAGAAAGAGTTACACTGAAAGAATTACACAGTTTTGCAAGAACACTGACATCCATATCTGTATGTTCTTGTAGTAATTTTAAAACATCTCTGCAAAAATCGTTTTTCAAGAAAAAAGAAGGGAAAAACTGTGTAATAAATTCTGCACTCCGTAAGAGGTAAAACACTGAGGACCAATAAGAGTTGTAAGACTGGTTATTTCACTGCAAAATCCAAGAATCCAAGAATTAAGAAATTTCAGTAATTCCAGTAAAAATGCCACCATTGTATGCCATCCTTCTCTCGTTCATCTTGTCAAAAAATGACTCAACATGGAATGGAATGGAATGAATTCTCCTTTTTGAAGAATGTTGCAGTTGCTGTCACTTTTCAGTTTCTCCCAAATGCAAGACTTCTCTTTAGACTCTTCTATTTCACCACCACTTCAAAGAAATTGGGTATATTCTTCTGATGACAGATAAATGTGGTTCTGATTCAAATAAGAACATTTTAGAAAGATCCAGAGTTTGTTCATTGTTTCTTTACCATTTTCCACAAGTGATGTTTTTGCATTCAATTGTACCAGCAACCATGGTCAAGAAATTCATTATTCTTTAACCAGTAAAAAAATCCATAGTTTCTGACATCCACAACAAGAAGATAAAGCAAGGCAAATACATCCGGATGAAGAGGAAAAACAACAAACAACCTTACTTGACAACAGCAAACATGAATAAAAAAAATATAAGAGCTGATCTTCGAAACGGAGCAAATGCAAAACACAGATGTTCAACTATCTCAAGATCCTGCATCCTTTGCCAACTTTTAACAACAAGAGAAGTGTAACATCCAATTATTCTAGCATAATTCAATACCAATGCAGAGTAAAGAGTGGATTCTATAGTATGACCGAAAAAAAAAAATTCGGAAAAATCGGTAAATGGAAACCCACCAGCTTTTTTGGAATTTCAAAGCCAGAACAATCAAGAAGTGAATAGAATAATCCTGTATAATCCAGTAAAAAACTGAACATAGAAACAAATGTTTAATAAAACTAGTGAAAATTAAGTAGTGAAAATTTAGTGTGTTTATGTTCTCAATAATGAACTTGCTAGGTTGTATGAGTGATCAGCATTTCCTGATACAATGTCAAATTATGTAAAACATCAGAAATAGTAGAAGTTGTACTGTACTTTTACCTTTAATTGTATTGCACTAGTGTTTTTCTTTTTGTTTAAAGTTTTTTAAAGTGTTGATATTGCAGGTTAGCCTTTAGATTACAGCTGAATCATATAAGTCATGGCAACAGCAAACTGCTTAATTTTGAAAGCATTGTTAACAGTTTTAGCTAGCCATTGTAGCCCGCGCTGCCTGTTAGTAACACACCTGTTAGTGCTGGGAACCTGCAGGTATTATTCTTTTCTTTTCTTTCTCAAGCATACTGACCTCTTATCATAGCAACTGATTTTGAGGTGATTTTTCCAACTTCGTTTGATAGGCAACATTGGTACTCCCCAATATCTAAACTTTCAAATGCGTGTGTATCTAAATACTCAATTAAATCTTCAAAAATGTTTTTGTCAGAATTGGCATGTCTTTTATTTTTCAACAAGTTTATTTCAAATGGGGCAGTACCAATGACCTCACTCCCAAATAAAGCACCGGTCAACTTCACTACATCCAGCATTGGTAATTCTTTTGTCATTGGTGGGGTTTCTGAGAATAAAAATTTAATGGATTTCAGCATTACCATATTCATGAACTCAATAGTATTGATCGTTTTGGTAACAATAACAACCTTTCATAGCTGACCTAATGGTACTAGACCAGCTTCATTTCCACTGACTAACAGAAAAATATTAATTATTTTTTTGGGGGGCCATCCCTCACTATGCCTCCTTTATATATAGTGCAGTTGTACAGATAAGTGCACATTATTGCAGCGAGGTTGTACAGATATGCCTGCTTTTAACCATTTAACCAAAGACCTTGACAAGTCATAAACAAACAATCACAATTCTAAGAAATGCAAAGTGTGTGGAAATACTTCTATGGGTAAGTGCTGAATGACCAGCATTCTATACACAAACATACACACTAAAGCACATCACAAATAAGGTAACAGAGAACATTTATCAATTGTGACACATTTTCTAAAAAGGACTTACCATATTCTCTCACCAAAGTCTCTTTGTCCCTAACTTACAAGCAAAGCAATATCTTTTACTATCTTCTAGATTAGTCTTGCCATTTTTGTTAAGAATCTTCCTTCTGTCCTATATCATAGTGACTGTTTCAGACATGTTACTTTTTCTACTCATCCTTCTTATTTATGACCACACACAGTCAATTTAAAAACATGTGATCTGAGCTATACTCAGATCTCAGAACACATCTGTGTAGATTTCAAGTTAGCACAGACCCAACTAAATCGAATAATCATTGTCAGGACTTTTATCCACAATGCAGTTGGATATAGCCTGTGCTTCAGGGATTGTTAAATGTCAAATTCAGAGAAGTTTGTTTTTTCTCCCCACTGACAAATAATAAACATGGTGGATGAGCTGGGAAAAAAAAATAACATGACCAAAACTTCCAAATGAACTCCCGAAATTATAATCCAATATGCACTCAATAGACAATTGAATATCCAATTTAAAAGGAATTAATCTGAGTTTGCCTATATCAACTACTTTACCATATAATGCCAACAAAAAACATTTTATAAGCCGAATATAATATCTGTACAAAAAATATTGGGAAAGATCATAAAACTATGACATAAAATGTTCAAGTTTCTGGTTCAGACTGATCCCAGGAGGATTCATTGTTACATTACAAAATTAGAATACAAAGACAGAATATAAAGATTATAATTAAGAGGAAGAGATTAAAAGATTTGACATTTCGGTCTTCAGCAATTTCACTACACACAATATAAGATGCAACATATATTTATCTAACGTTACAAAACATACACAACTCTGTCAAACAGAAGAGTGCAGATTGGATGTAAACAAACACAAAAAAACACTGAATCATTGAAAATCAGTAACCTTTGTTAAAGAGTCGCCAGCAGCTAAAGCAAAGTATATAAATTTACAACCAGCTACTTACCGGTGAAGTTCAGGTTAGCGGAACAGCTGTCACTGCCGTGCTTGTTTGAAGCGCGGCAGCTGTATTCACCAACATCATCCTTTGTTGGGTTGAGGAGCTCTAGAGATGATGTACTTTGCCTGCTGATGATCCTGAATTTGTCACTCTGTCTAATCTCTGAGCCAGACTTGAACCACTTGAAGGTCACAAAGGGTGTCTCTTCAATTTCACATTCAAACTTCACTGGGCTGTCAATGTTGCTCTGAATGTCACAAATCTTCTTCTTGAAAACTGGAGGCACTGAAACATGCAAGGAGAAAAAAACAAAACATTAAATTGGCAACGTTATGACAATTGATTTGAGTGATATATCAGATGTAAAGGAAGGGATGACAGTAATCCAAGTGATGTGAGCGTTAGCAAAAGGGTGATAAAGAGTCACACATGACATGGTCATGCTTGAAGAACTCAGAAGATGATGAAAAATGTGCCATTATTTTGAAAGAGGGAGGAAAGATATTTAGCATCTAAATGGAATTCTTAAAGAAAGAAACTATTGGGAAGATGATGTGGCAGCTGCCTACTAGTTAATTAGTGATGGTCTGAGTTGAATTGTTAAGAATTATCTATTTCTTCTAAGATGACAAAATCCACACAGTCCAACCTCTTGAGACAACAGTGAGCCTTGATGACGATGATATCTTGCCAGCTTCACTCACAGCCTCACAGGTATATTCACCTTCATGTTTCATCTTGTTAACTTTGTTGATTACTAGTGTGTAAGAGTCACTATCCTTTAAACATTTGAACTCCTTGTCAGATTTGATCAACGCTCCATTGAAAAGCCAGTTTACACTTTTTACACATTTTATTCTCACAGACAATGTAACCTCGGATTTCTCCTCTGCATTAATGTCTTTTAATGGTATTTCAAAAAAGAGCTTTTCGGTGAAACGCTTAGTCAAAACATCCTCTGTTAAAACCTCTCGTTTGTCTTCTTGAATAGCAACATCCATAGTCTCTTTCACATTGACTTTCCTGTGAGGGGCATCAACTGTAATATCTGAAACACACATATCTCTCTCATAATGTTCAGCTGAAACGGTTTTAATTTCCCTATGTTCAGTCTCAGTGAAACTACAGATCTCCATTTTGGAATCAAAAGTCTTCTGAGTCACATGGTGCCTTGACTCCTGGATAGCAGTTTTCGTTTGAGACATTTCAGATTGGAAAGAGACTTCAGTTTCTTTTTGCAGAGCAGCAGACTGCATTTTGGGTGTTAAAAACACTTCTGCATTTTCTGTTAAAATTGCTGTGGATAGTGAATATGAAGGAACGTTGCTAACCTGCAATCGGTCAGGTCTGTCAGGTTTTAAGATGTTTGACTTTTCAGAGGACAAGACGCGTTTTTCCTGATTAAGCATAGAGTAGAAAGCAGCATGAAGCTCATTTTTAAGAGTTGCTTTCTGGGGATATTCACCTTCAAAGACGAATGTTATTTCCATGGGTGGACCAGCTGTTGTAATAAGATAAGTAAACATCATGTATTTTGGCTCCATACGCACCTCGACCTCCTTTATTTCTACTACTACTAACTTTTGCACTACATCTGCCAAAAGCAAAGATTGCTCACAAGCCACAGCACATTGAAGTGACATTTCCAATTGTTGTTTGATGTCCAAGCTGTGTGATTTTGGTTCAGAAATTACAAAGGTAAGTTCTTTTGGAAGAGTTTTGCTTTCTTGCAACTCACTAACTAAAAGAGTTTCTAGTGGCTGAGTTGTAATGTTTATTTTAGTTGCCTCTGATCTTGTAGATTCCACCATTTCACCTATGAGAATATGTTTTTCCTCCACGAGTAATGACTGCTTTACAGACTGACCTTCTTGAATCTGAACTGCAAAGTCTCGCTCTGCAGCCTCAAGAGAAACACAGTTTTCTGTTGATAAGGCTTTTTCTTCTACTTGAAGAGACTGAACTTGTAATTTGGGTTCTACTTCTGTCTTACAGGTGAATTTCTCAACTTCTTTAAAACTGTCTGTGATACCTCCTTCTACTGAATGAGATTCTGACACAGATGATGCATGCATGTTATTCCACCAATCCTCTTTCTGCACAATTGCACTATGCGGCTTGTCTTCATTGTCTAGAGGGCTTTCCTTTGAAAGTGGAAGAGTCTGTGAGACTACATGTAGAACACTCAAGGGTCTTGGTTCTGTTCTGTGCTCAATCCTAAGACCTTCTACCATCACATCAACAGCTTTAGCATAATCTGCAGTTAGTTCTACACATTCTTCTTTAGTGGCTACCAATTTACGGCCTTTTTCTTGTCTCTGGATGGCTTTCTGTTCAACTGGCTTTTCGACTGGAAGTACCCCTTCTTTACATAAAGTGGTTTTCAACTGCACTGAGTGAAGATGTAATCGAGCAGGAACCTCTTCTCTAGGCTTTACAACAACTGTGGTTTCTTTGGATGTTAACTGTGTTGCCTGTTCAGAAAAAACTGTCTTCTGGTCATCAGAAGAAACTGGGTGCAAAAGAATTGGCATTTGTTTGACATATGCTTGCTCGAAACCTGGCTTCTCACTAGTAAATCTGCCCTCAGACAGAAGAGTGTTATGATCACTGATAAGCTGTAAATGAAGAACCTGATCCTCTTCTTTTTGAGAATGGACTGAAAGAGGATGCTCCAAGATAGGTATTCTGGTTGCTTTGTCAGCTTGAAGCTTGTACTTTTCTTCAGTAAGCAGGGATGATTTTAATATTGGCTCTTTGGAGAGCTGAGCAGTTTCCTCGACTGGTCTATGCATATCTAAGTTGTTTTCTTTTAAAAGAGTGTGTTTAGTCTCACTGACTGATGTAAGCACTGGTTTCGCTTGTTCTTTTTCTGCTAAACATTCAATGGACTCAACAGTTGCTAGCTCTGAAGTATGACCTTCTGTAAGTGCTACATTCTCCAATGATGTGGCAGTATATAATAACTTAACCCCTTCTGTAACTCTGTAGCCTTTTTCCTCCTCAGGACTTTGAATTTTTGTGCATTCTTCTTGCATAATCGGTAACTTAATTTCAACTTGAGGACCACTAACATCAGGCTTTGGCTCTGAAGTTGTTAGCATCTTTTCCGTTTCAGTTTTTAGCAAATCCTCAGCTTTCACTATACTAAGAGGTGTAGAACTCTCTGAAATGGCAGACATAAGTTTGAAGGCCTCCTCAACAATCAGTTCAGGTACTCGTACCTCTGGACTAACAACTTGATCACAGTGCTGCTCAGTAAAGCCTTGGTTTTCTTGAACAGCAGAGGTCATTGCAGCCATACGCAGTTGTTTCAGAGGAGTTGCCACCACTGACTTTGGCTGGGCAGGGGAAACTTCTACTCTCTCCTGCACATCATGAGACTCAACCACTGTAGTTTGGTGAGTTACCTGCTCCATGTGCACAGTGGCTGCAGATATATCTACAGCATGCAAGGTATCGATTTGCTCACTTGTAACAGTTTGACTGTCTTCAATGGTATAAACCATCTGGTGTCCCTGCTGAATGTTAGTTCTGACTTGCTCTGGAAGACTGACACTATAGAAACGTGATTCAGTGGCTTCAGAAGAGGTCTCCAAGAATACAATGAGTTCTGCACTGCAAGAGGTTTCTCCAAGAGGATTAGATGCCCTACAAGAGTAAAGACCACTGTCGCTTTGCTGAATGTCTAATATCTTTAAATAGCCAGATCCATCTGTGTTGTTCACAATGATGCAGTATTTACTAGGCTGCATATGATTGCTATCCCTGTACCACTGAACATCAGGAAGCGGAGCCCCTGCTACGGTATATTCAAAGAGAGCATGACTACCCGCTGCACACTTCACTTGCTCAATTGCTTTTATGAAATATGGAGGTTGCCCAAAAGTCTCTTCTTGTTCCTTTATGTCCTTCAGCTTTACATGAAGATATGACATACATGTTGACTTTCCAAAGCAGTTGCTCGCGGAGCAAGAATACTCTCCTTCCAACTCTTTGGTGATGTTAGTTATGACAAGACTATGTTCTTTCTTCTCTTGGACAAATGTATAAAAAGATGAGGACTGTATCAACTGGCCATTGTGATACCACTGAATAGCTGGCTTAGGAAATCCAGAAACTATTACAGTAAACTTAGCTGTATTTCCAACGGTTGCAATTTCTGATGAGAATTTAGTTATAAAAACTGGCTTTTCTGGCTTTTTCTCTAATGGTTCTGAAAATAATTTGCACTCTGGCTGGAGTTCAAATGTTTCACTTTTTTCTTTTAAATGAAGACTTGTTGCGCAAGAGTCCTCCTCAGTTGATATAGTCGAGGTAGAAAACACTAAATAAAAAATGATGCAATGGTTCAATACAATTCATGTTAGAATAATATTGTACATGAACATGGATATATAATCCGTAATTCAGATCGTAACATATAATACTAAAAAAGATACTCTGTTAGTGACTAAAACACTTTTATAAGATTCATAATAATATGGAAATATATGTAGAAAAAGCCTATCACAATACTATGAAAAGAAGTAAACAATAGATAGCAATTCATAACTTTTATTTATTTACCTTTGGCTTCTTCTTCATAACTGGCCTGCTCGTCCACTTTAGACACTAGAAATACACAAACAAATGTTACATATGTGACATTATGATTTCATGCAATATTTAGTATCTGTGCATTCTTATTATTATAAACCCATTTTCTCCTTCAAACATAATGAAAATGGAGCACATCTCCCTTGTACAACACCCATGACAAGTGTCCACTGCAGTCAGTGTCAGTCTCCTACAGAGACATCATTTGCATGTTGCGATTGTTTTTTTCGTTTTTTGAGAGATGTCACATTCATTTTTTTCCTCTTTCTACTTATAAGAGTGGATGTATGAGTTAAAAAAACTGTAATGTGTGCCCAGGCTAACTTTAAAGGTGGTAAAGACCAAAGCATGCAAATGCAAACCTGTCTTCACTCTGAGATGAGTGCTGCATGTTTTGTCTCCTGCAGCACTGATAACTTTGCAAGAATGTGTGCCCCCTCGCTCAGAACCATTATTCTTTACATTTAAGCAGCACAAAGGCCCATCATGTTTCAAGGAGAATGACCTTGGCTCTTCAACATTCAACTGGTTGTGTAGCCATACAACAAACGAAGAGGGGCTTTCCTTGATTAAATAATAAAGAGAAACACTCTCTTTTTGTTTGGCAAGGAATTCTGGGGACAGTTTCACAAGGAACTCTGGCTGAATTGCATCATATATGTCACGCTCCAACAAAGGGATAACATCAGGATTGTAATGTCGGCTGATCTGCCACTTTGTTGTCAGTTCTCCAACATTCTGTAAGGACTCCTGCTTTTCTTGGTCAGTGGCCTTTTTACTTGACTCATTTTCAGTTTTAGAAGTTTTACTGATAGAATCGGAGGGTACAAGGGTTTCTTTGGGGTGCGCTTCTTTAGCTGAGTGAGAATAAAGTTAAGGAAATTTATTAGGGATTATTCAGTAATTCAGCAAGATATTTTAGCATTGATAAGAGCAAAAAGGTTAGTAAGATGGAGGATGATGTTAGGCCAGGCATGTGAAGGATTAAACTATTTAAAGTATTAAAATTTATTACACGGGATATTACATTGTAAATTTAATTAAACATTTAAGTTGGTTATAATCACATGTAACATATTTTAGAATAACAAAACACCAGCAGGAAGCAGATGGGATGAAATGAGCATCAAGGACAAAACAAAATCTATAACCACCTTCCACTGTGAGCTGTGCAGACGTTCGGTTTTCACCATTTCTATTTTTAACAGTACAGCAGTAACTTCCCTGGTCCCCAAGATGAACATTGAGTATGATGAGAGAAATGAGCCCGCCTTGATGCACATACTGCACCCTTTCTGTATTTGTTATTGTCCTTCCATTATGATCCCATATAATTTCAGTAAATGGTTGTCCACTGAAGGAACAGTTGAACTGAGCCACATCACCTAGGCTGACAATGACATCACTCATTTTCAGGGTCAGAGTGGGGCTTGTAGAATATTCTTCCACAGAGGTTACTTGTTGGACCTCAATGCTTTTAACAGACGTTGTGGACATCATCACCGTAGAGACACTTTCAAAAGTTTGCACAGTGGAAGAATAAGCCTCACTCATGGTCTGGGAGGTGACCATCTCCGAATGAGTCATTCCAGTGCTCGAAACACTTTGCCTACCTACTGTTCTCACACTGAGATCTGAGCGATAAAAAAAAATAACATTAGACATTTATGAATGTCAAGTTGCCATTTAGGTTTCAAAATAATAGATTATTACTGTAGGGGAAAGGTGGTGAGAGAATTTTTTAATGGATGAGTTCTCACAATTTATGAGGATGATGAGAAAGCAAAACGCGCCTTCCATTTAAATTGTTATTTATATGGATGTTCTGAGGAAAAATCCTATTCATTGAAAAGTAAAGCTTGGTGAATAATGGTCTGTGGTTAGTTCTTGATATGATGAAAGACAGGTGAGGCAATTTGTATCTTTTAACACTTCTTCTACATTGTGCCTAAATGATCAATGAATTTTGATGGAAAACAATGCCTTTGACATGCACAGTGAATCATGGGGTCCTGGTCTTGGTAAGATCACAGATGGTAGTACAAATAAACACCTGTCTTGTGAAATCCATAAAGATAATGAAATGCCTATGACAATTTGAAAAAAAGTGTAGTTCAAGTGAATGACCTCATCATGCATGACATCTAAAATCAGCATTAAGCAATGAAACATGCTTTAAAAAATGAAAAAACAAGAAAAAAGATGGCACTGTATGGAGAAAAGGAGGCTAAAAGTTTGCACATACCATTGACATTCAGAACAGCAGAGCAAGAGACCATTCCCCCAGAATTTCGTGCAACACACATGTATTCTCCTGCATCTGCAACATATGCTCTGGAGATCTCAAGCTGGCAGCTATCATCAAACCGAGAGATTCGGAAGTTGTCAGACTGCACAATTTCCTTATCTCTGAAGTACCAGGTAATCTTCAAATCTGCATAAATCAAACACAAGCTTGTTAACGTCCACAATTAACTTAACCACAATTGTTTAAATTCACAGGGTTGAGCTTTACCATCTCCAGAGACACGGCACTGGAATCTGGCTGATTCTCCCTCTTTGGCAGAGGTATCTTGCAGTGAGGTAATAATAACAGGTGGAGACACTGGAGCCACTGTGTCTGGAGAAACGACTTCTGAAACTTTTCACAAAAAACATGTTTATGTTAAACCATAGTTTATATGTAAGAATGTAAAAGATCATTCTGGTATTAAACAGCAGTATGATAATGATATTGATCTTACCTTCCACATTAAGTGAAGCAGAGCTTGTGGCTACTCCATAGTCATTCTTAGCTTCACAGTTGTACTGAGCTGCATCCTCTGGGAAGACCTCAATGAGCAATAATATGTGCTCATTTCCCTCCCTCAGGAACTTACACTTGAACCCAGAAGACAGTGCCTGGGAGTTCTTATACCAGGATACATGAGGCTGAGGACTTCCTGTCACTTCCACGGAGAAACGTGCAGGTTTTCCAGCCTCAACAGACAGGGGCTCCATGTGCCTGATGATCTGAGGAGGCTCAGGGACTGAACAATGCAATAACATTGTATAAGAATAAATAGTACAGATATAGACATAAAAAAACAAATACGAACAACAAACTGAGAAAGATATCTATATTCTATAGATATAATCAGATATATTTTCAATTGCTATGAAGACATATTATTAGCATAAAAAAAAACTTTATAGGTCTTTTATGCAAGTAGTTTAGCATGGTACTGTAGATATGGCTTTTAATTGCATTTGCCAGCAACTAAATAATGGAAATTATGATGTAAATGTCTTACTGTAAAACTCTAAAACGTTATTTAATTATCCAATTACCTCAGTACTGCATATATAAAACTACCACTGTATGCCAATAAAATTAACATTTTGACAGTTTGCTCCAACAGAATCAAAAAGGTTTTTGATTCAAACTCACTATTAACATGTAGGGTCACAACACTCCTGTTCTTTCCAGCAATGAACGTGTATTCTCCGGCATCACTTCTATAGGTTTCTGTGATTGTCAAGCGATGAATTTTTCTAATAATGGCATAGTTGAAACGCTGATCAACAGAAAACTGGATCTCGACTCCATTTCTTAGCCAACGACCTTCAATGTCATCCTCATTGACTTCGAATTCAAATGTAGCTCGTTGTTTCTCAAGCACCTGAAATAAAATTGCAATTAAAAAAAGCAATTTAATAACATTTTTGATGGGCTGATCACTGTTTGTCAGTACTTAATATTTGATTGTTTGGTTTGGTACTTACAGTGATTTCTTTCTCGGCAGGTTCACTGATACGCACATCCTTGCCCTCAACTATAAGGGTAGCCTTAGATACACTAGATCCAGCAACCACAGAGTATTCACCGGCATCAGACATGCGCACAGTCTGAATCATAAGACGATGCATGTGTCTCTCTGTGGAGACTTTGTACCTAAATGGTGAAAGATGATATCTCCATCAAGACACTGAAGTTATCAGAGACAGATCATTATGTCTTTGAGGAAAATAGTGAAAATCACTAGTACCTTTCAGATATTTCAAGTTCCTGACCATCTTTCATCCATGTTACTTGGACATTGGGCTCAGAGAGTTCACATTCAAAAGTGGCCTTCTTCTTCTCTGTAACTTTAATGTCCTTGATGTGCTTGGTGAACTCGATGACACGAGCTTAAAATAACCATGACAAAACAACTCAATCAGAATGAATGGGCAAACCACAATAAATAATTAAAAAATAATAATAATAAAAGTAAATATTACCTTCAACAAACAGCTTTCCTGTTGTTTCAGCGGATCCGGCCACAAATTTGTACTCTCCAACATCCCCAAAGTGAACATTTCGGATTGTGAGCGAATGAGTGAACTGTTTTGTCCGAGTTTGACATCTATCACTGGATCGTATTTCTACACCATTCTTTAGCCATTTGTAGGTGATGCCTTCATAGTTGACGGTCACCTCAAACGTGATGGTGTCCTTCTCTTGTGCATTCAGATCTTTCAGCATAGACGTGATAAGTACAGCTGAAATATATGGAAGAAACATTTAATGAATACATTTTTGTTACAATTTTTGAATAATTAAATAGCCTATATGTCTGGTGAGCCCTTAGCGACTTACGGTTAACTGTCAGGGTGGCAGAGACTTTGTCATTTCCACATACAAAAGTATACTCTGCAGAATCATCTCTGCTGGTATTCATGATCTTCAGCTGATGCAGTTTGCCCTGCACCACAATCCTGAACTTCTCACTCATCTCAATCTCAACTCCATTTTTCAGCCAGGTGGATGGAACATTAAAATGTGAAACTTCACATTCAAACGTGGCCACATGGGTCTCTGGAACCTCAATGTTCTTCAGGGGCTTGGTGACTCTCAAAGCTGAAATAATCATTACATGGAGTTAGCAGTGTATTTTAGATATTAGACAACTTTAGGCTGGAGATCTCTATCAATGGGTACTTACATTCAACATGTAAATATGCACTGCATTGTAAATGTCCAACTACTGCTGTATACTCTCCATCATTGGTTTCATCAACATTTTGAATGACCAGCTTATGTGCTTTTCTTTCAGACATAATTTGAACATTGGCACTAGGTTTCAGCTCTTGGTTTTTGAACATCCATTTAACAGGTATGTCATCATGAGATAAACTCAGCTCAAAAGAGGCAGTTCCATTGACCAGGGAAGTCACATCTTTCGGCTTTTTCACAATCTTAACAGCTGCAAGAGAATTATATTCCATGTTAGTTTTTTTCTTTGTTAAACGCAAACGGTCTTTGATTCTGGCAAGTAATAAACTTACTTTCAACATTGAGTCTGGCATTAGCAGAGAGTTTTCCAAGTTTGAATCCATAGACTGATTCATCCTGGGAATTGCAGTTCTTGATCTTTAAAGTGTGAACCAATCCATCTACCGTTATCTCATATTTGTCACTAGGGTCAATTTCTATACCGTTCTTGATCCACTGGGATCCTTTCACATCTAAATGAGTGAGTTCAAGACTAAACACTGCCTCTTGGGTTTCAGTGACTGTTTGGTTCTTCAATGTTTTCTTGATCTTCACAGCTGTGAAAAACACATTTGCCGTCAGTTACCAAGGAAAATATGTTCAGTATGAAAAGAGAATTCTGCCTTCAAACCATGGTAGTAAAAGTACCTTCAACCCTTAGGTTGGCAGATGTCTTGGAGTTTGCAACTTGATAGGTGTACTCCCCAATATCTTGTGGTCTTGTGATAACAAAGACAAGTCGGCGGACTGCACCTGTATCCTCACTTCTGACATTGTCACTGAAGTTAACAGGGTGGCCATCCTTAAGCCACTGGCCTTCAGAGGTGGGGTTTGCAACCTCACACTCCAGAACAGCAGTTTGAGATTCTGCTACAGTCACATCATGCAGTGGTCTGTTTATAGCTCCACCTAGTGTAAGAAAAACATAATCGTGAGACATTACCTGCATCAACTTGACAATTTGACAGATGTCAAATGTGACAAATCATACCTGATACTGTTAGTTTTGCACTGGAAGTCTTTTCGCCTGCTGCAAATGTATACTGGCCCTCTTCATCCTTCATGGCGTTGATGATGGTCAGACTATAGTGCTTCCCTTTGGACTCAATTTTGTATTTGGGTCCAGCCTTTAGAGGCTGATTCTTCAATGTCCAATAGGCATCTATACCAGCATGGGATAATTCTACTTCAAAGGTGACATTCTGAGTTTCAGTGCATACACAGTCCTGCATGTGCTTGATGATGCTGACCTCTGTATGACATAAAATGTTCATTAATAATGGAGACTAATAAAACATAAACGTAAAAAACACTAAGAAAGATATTACATTGGTTGATTAACAGAAATACTCACTCTCAATAGTCAGTTTACAAGCTGTTTCCACTCTGCCAACAACCATCTTATAATGTCCTTCATCAGAAGCAAAGGACCTGTTCAAAACTAGTCTCTGTTTGGTCCCTTTAGCAACCATCTGGATTCTCTCACTAGCCACAAGGAGCTTGTCGTTTTGGTACCATTTCACAGCAGCAACATCAGAGGCAGAGATTTTAGCTTCTAGTACTGCCTTTGTACCCTCAATAGAATGAACATCCTTCAATTGAGATGTAATTTCAATTGCTGTGAAGAGGGAAAAAAGTTATATTTCTGCAGTACAGTACAGTATTTCAGGTTTCAGTGTCTATGCATCAGCATCAAAAACCAACTTACTTTGGACAGAAAGTTTTCCACTTGTAGAAATGTTTTGAATGGGAACAACAAATGAATAAATTCCAGCATCGTCCCTATTGACATTTTCAACCAGAAGTTTGTGGACAAGTTTGTCAATGACAATGTGAATTCGGTCTGTGGCAGTGATGGGCTGGCCATTTTTCATCCATGTTCCCTCCACATTTTCCTGAGAGAATCGCACCTCCAACTGGGCAATATCACCCTCACAAATAGTCAGATCAGAGAGGCCTTGCATCAGAGTTACAGGGCGCACTGAAATAAAACAAAAGTGTACAATTATTAACATATCACTTATGTAAATCATTTTATAGTAATATATAAATTATATTAAAATATACTAACATTTCATCTTCAGTGTGGCACTTGTCTTCAGATCACCCACTTTAAAAGTGTATTTGCCTTGGTCCTCCTTTCTAACATCTTTTACAGACAGGCTGTGTCGGCCACGACGAGAGGATACAACATATTTTAAGCTTGGTGTAATTTCTTTATTCTCAAAGTACCAGGTGCCTTCAGCATCTTCACGGGACAGCTCACATTCAAACTCTCCAGAGTAAGTCTCAGGCACTTCAACACTCTCCAGATTTTTAATCATTTCCAATGGTGCACCTATAAAACAAAGTAGAGGTGCGACCAAAAATTGAAAGATGTAAATGTAAACTTAAAAGAGCAACAAATCAGTTTAAGTGAAAGCTAACCTTCAACGTAAAGTCTGGCAGTGGTTCTTATGTGGTCATCATCAACTACAGCACAAGTGTACTCAGCATCATCTTGCATGTCGATTATCAGCACAGATAGGAAGTGCACCTTTCTGTCAGAGTGCATCCTGTATTTGTCTCCGGAGAAAATTTCGGCATTGTTCTTCAACCATTTGACTTTGACAAATGGCTCGTTTGTCTCACATTCAAAGGTTACCATTGTGTCTTTCTCTTTAGCATTGGCATCCTCCAGTGTCTGGGTAAAAGATACAAGCTGCTTTGCTGCAAAAATCCACAGAGAATTTATTAGATAAAGTCATTTTGACATGAACAAAGAACAAAGGAGTAACACTGACTTAATGACAATAAATGACAATACATACCTTGCACCAACAAGAAAGCATGGCTTGAGGCCTCCCCAGCAATGTTAATGGCTTTGACCATAATACTAGCAGAGTCCTCAGCTGAGACATCTCTGATTACTAATTCACAGACATGGTCCTCAGGCCAATACCAATAAATACGGTCTGACTTCTCCAGTAAAATGCCGTTTTTGAACCACTGACACTCTGGATCTGGTTTACCAATAACCCTACAACGGAAACGAACTTCATCAGACAGGGACACTGTCTGGCTCTGAATTCTTTCCAAGATCTTTGGAGCCTCCATGCTAGGAGAGAGAGTAATTTTCTCAGGTCTGATTGTAGGAATTTTAAGCTTTTCTTCCTCCTCCTCTTTCTTCTTTTCTGCCTCGGACACCTCTTTGGTCCAGTGCAGAAGTTCTTCTTTTCTCTTCTTTAGCATTCCTTCATACGATTCATCCTTTTTGCGAGACTTCAACTCAACTGAGGATATGGCTTCATAATAACCCTCTTCAGTCCTGCGTTTAAATTTGCTTCGCAGCTCTTCTGTCTCTTCTGTGGATTTTTCATGAATTACTCTCTCAGCCTTCCTCAGTCTGACAACCTCTTTTGCTTGTGAAGCCTCTGTGGGTTTGTCTACCTTCACAACATCGAAAGACACTCTGCCAGGTTCAGGGCCAGGTGCCTCCAGAGTCTTTTCAGGAGCACGGCGCAAGATTGACCGGAAGTCTTCCTTCTGTTGGATTTCAAGCTTGACAGAATGATCAGCTCTACCCTCTGGGTTTTCAGCCAATACTTTAACTTCTCCAGAATCGTATGACTTACAGTCAGTGATTTCCAAATAGTGAATGCCATCATATTGTAGTCTGAATCGTTTGCTCTTTCGAATGAGTTGTCCATTGAGGTACCAGTTAACTTTGGGAGTGGGGTAACCGGTCACTCTACAGCGATATTTGGCTGTTTCACCCTCAAATACTTTCATGGGTTCTGGGAGCAAGACAATCTCTGGCTTGGTCTTCTCTGTCATGTCATCTCCAGTAACTCCTGAGGGTGCACCCTCATGAGCAATTCGTTCCATTTCATCCATTCTTTGTACTTTTTTCCCTTCTGGCAACTGGCTTTCCTCCACTAGACTCTTCTCATCCTTCACAATTAGTGTAGCCGAGGTCTGGTCAGCACCAAATTTGTTGGTCGCTCTGCAAGTAATGACACCACTGTCTCTAGAATAAGCAACTTCATAATCAAGACTGCAATAGCCAAACTCATTGATCATACGAAGTCTGTTAGCAGCTTCCAGAGGTTTGCCATCATGGAGCCACTCAACAACCATATTTGGGTCACCAATAGGGGTCAGTCTGCACTCAAAGTGCGCGGGTCCAAATCGCTTCATCCTAACTGAAGTAAGCTTCTTTTTAAAGTGTGGCTTCTGTTGTTTTTCCTTGTCATAGAGGTCACCCTCTTCCCATTGTTCCTGACCATAGCGAAGATGCAGTGGTTCAATCTCGGGTGGAGCAACGTCCTTAGCTTTATATGTTCCTTTGGGAATGATGAGTCTTCTTTCTGGTTCAGGTTCGGTAAACTCAACCTCCACATTGACTCTGCAGCGAGTGGTGTCTCTGCCAGCTTTGTTAATGGCTGTGGCTGTGTACCACGCACTGTCAGTGCCAGCTGTCTGAGGAATCTGGAAATGAGCCTGCCCCTTGGTACCCTCAATTCTGCAATACAAATTTTGCATTTAATTTTTGTATAGATTAGTACCACAAAACAGACCACAATTAAAAATAATTTTTAAGGCAAGTCTCTTACTTGATGTGAGGGTATTTATGAGGAGAGATGATGTCACTGTTTTTCAGCCACACAATATCAGGAAGGGGGTTTCCGATGGCTTTTACTGCCAGCTCAACCAAACTACCTTCCTTAACACTGATATTTTTTAGCTTTTCAATGAACTGGGGTCGGACCAAATTTTCCTTTGCTGTAACATGTAAGTCATGAGTTTACACAATCTGCCACACCACCAAGTCTAGATCTAACATAGTTTTAAGAACAAAAACAAATAGTTTACCTTCAACAGTGAGAGTCATAGAAACTGTTGTCTTTCCAGCTCTGTTCTGAGCAACAACTGTCCACTCTCCGGAGTCCTGAGGCATGGCAGGAACCACAATCATGGATTGAGTACCATCCTCCTTTACCACAATCTTGTGGGTGTAGTCATTGACTATTTGTTGGCCTTTATTAAAGATAATTAAAAAAAATAAGCCATTTGTCCCATTATCAACAAGCAAGAAGGAAAACAAATCAGCAAAAAAAAAAAAATGCATTTTGTTCAACTTCACGTTTTACACAATAAAATACAAATCTTTGTAATATTAAAAATGTTGTTACTGTTAATTTAATATTTCCTTATTCAATAAAACTATGAATTTCTTTTCTTTACTTTTTTTTTTTTGAACAGTAGTGTAATTTAAAAGAAACTTACCATTGTGGAACCAGTAAGTGTCGGGCATAGGTCTTCCAACTACTTTTAAGTCAAACCTTGCCGTCTGTCCTTCAGAACACCTGAAGGAGGATGGCTTCTGTACAAAGACAGGTTTATATAGCCTCTCCAGTTGACTTTCATCAGTGTCATCAAGTCTACGAGCAGGAGAACGGCTAACAGAGCGAGCAGGAGAACGTCCAGGGGAGTAACTAGTTGAGCGAGCAGACATTGGAGATGTAGACCTGAAACATTAGAAGTATAAATGGGGACATTATTACATTATATTTAGTCATAACACAGTGAATGCAAACATGAAGTTTAAGTTAGGCAATGGCAACTCACTGGACTCTCCTCACAGCTTCAGCCTGTGGGTAGTAAGGCTGAGCAGCTGCTGTGGACTCCACATAGAGCTTTCCGGAACTGACAGCATTACCCTTCATATTGCTAGCAAATGCAGTATAGATGCCCTCATCTTCTGGCAACACTACAGGTAGGCGCAGACTAGCTCTACCATTTTGTAGAACCTCCATCTGATAGCGGCCTCCATGCTTAATACGCTTGCCATCTTTATACCAGGCAATCTATTTAACAGAAAATGAATCATATACATTGTTCTGTAGTGAGAACATGCTGATCAATAGAATGAGCACCCTTACCTTTGGTAGTGGTGTGCCTTCCATCTTGCAATGGAAAGTAACACCCATTCCTTCCAGAATTCTGTAGCTTTTGACTGGAGTGCTAAATGAGGATCCGACAGCCTCATGCTCAGCAACATTCATGACCATCTCCTCACCGTCCTCAATCACCAGTTCTCGGTAAGTTATTTTAAGGATACGGATTTCAATCTCTTGGATTATTTTTCGCTCAATTGCAGATATTTGAAATTCCTGAAAAAAACAAAATGTATATATGAAATATACATATATGATTACATTTTAGAGGCATTTCTTAGTTAAGCCTAATAGATTTGTTTTTTATTCGATTTATAATTTAATTACAAAAGTTATTAAAATAACATTTTCCCTATAAATTAATTACCGTCTCTGAGATGAAGGACTGCATCATCTGTGTTTGCTGAGCCATCCTCCTTTGCATCATCTCTTTTTCATATTCGCTTATAACCACAGGAGGCACATCTGCCACTTTGGGTTCTTGCACCATTGTTGTCACTTCCGTTACATATGTCACATCCAGTTTCTTCATGTAGGCTTCAAATTCCTCTGTAAAAACAACGGTGTGTTGATTTTTCAGTTTAAAGCTTTTTTTTTAAATAAAAATCACAGTCAATAATTACTTTTAATAGTAAAGTCACAACTGACCTTCTTCAAGAAGGCTTACGGAAGCAGATGCCTCTCCATGTTGGTTCTTGGCAAAGACGGTGTACTCTCCAGCATCATCAGCAAATGTCATAGAAATTTCCAACTTGCATTCCCCTGATTCTTTGTTATAACTAACTTTATATCTGTTATATCACAAAGAAAGTGTTAGCTTTCTGATTTACTATGTAGAGGCCAACTTGATGTAAACTGTACTTTAAATACCTGTATCCAGTAGTGAGTGCAACTCCACTCTTCTTCCAGTAAATATGGGGCTTAGGGCTTCCTCCGATCTGGCACGCAAAGACAACACTGCCTCCTTCAACCAGTTTCTGAACCACTGGTTTCTTCACAAAGAAAGGAGCAGCAGCTGCTCCAGCGTCCACAGAGACTGCACTTATTTCAGAAATGGTCTCCCCTTTGGCTTCAATAATAGTCCTTGTTTAAACACACGCACACAAATAACAGTTATTAAAGTGCTTTATCAATCAGCTCTATGTTTTTTTCTAGGCAAAGTCCAAGAGTCCTTGCCCTTGTAACTTACTGTTTCTCCTGAACAGTAATCTCTTCTCTGCTCTCAATGTCCTCAGACACTGTAAAAAAATAAATAAAAAGATACAATAATATCACTTTTTTTTTTTATTTCAAGGAATGTTTAAGGTATGAAGGGGTATCCTGCATTTTATGTTTATTCTGTCTTTTATTATCAGTTTTAAATACAGGGATCCAGACAAAAAAAAAAAAAAAACCAGCAAGGAGCCATTGGCTCCTAAAAGACAAAAATTTAGGCGCCAAATTGTTTTTTTAGGAGCCACAGAATAAATGTGATTTTATTTTTATTTTGACATTTTCAATCATACTGTCATGTGTTTACGTGCATTAATTTATTGTATTTATCAGCATTTTAATCCATCTTGTAGATTAACTAGCCCAAATAATATATATATATATATATATATATATATATATTTTTTTTTTTTTATTTTTTTTTTATAAATATAGACAATCAGATATGTCTAAATGTCAACCAAAAAATTTACAATACACAAATATCTATGAAAGAATTTGAATTCCCTATTTAAATGGTAAATTTAATTTAAGGCAAGGACCTTTTAAAGAGCCACTTAAGTAAAATAAACACTGAATGAGTGAAGTCAGACCATGCCTATAGTTACATTACTTTAAGTATAATACTGTAATACTTACAGTATTTTTAACTTTAGTTTTAAAAGAAATGCAGAACTGAATCTTATTTGTGGGTTGGTTTTTAAACATTTTTGAACATATGTTTATAGTTTTATTATAATTTTAGTTTATTATTATATAAACCAAAAAAACCAGCACTGCAAAATAATTTTGACTTAAATATTTACAGTTATTTGAAGGTTTACCTTTGACAAGCAGGAAGCATGAGGTGCTGATAGTTCCAGCCTCACTGGTAGCAGTGCAAGTGAAGCGGCCACTGTCTTCAGCAAAGGCCTCACGGATCACCAAGCGGGCATAGCTGTTTTCATAAGTGATCTGGAAGTCAATGGAGTGCTCAATTCTGTAATCCTCTCTGAACCACATAATGGCTGGGGTGGGGTGTCCTGAAATCTGGCACTCCAGAGTGACAGACTCTCCTTCTGTGACAGTCACATTCTTCAAACCCTAATGAACACGATACCAATTTGTATTTAGTGATTCTTCAATGGGTTCTACCAATCAGAATTTCATTAAAACACTAATAAAACACTTACTGCTATCAAAGTTGGGGGCACAACAGGCTCTTTGATAGCTGAGGGGATCGCTGCAGTCTTAACAACCTGCAGGAAAAATCGATATTTACCAAGTGACTCTGGCGCACAATTTGTGTTTTGTTAGAGAGGTGGCAGAAATGATGTTAAAAAAAAAAGAAGTATGGAGTATGAAACAAAACAAAATTTGATAAAAAAAAAATTAGGAGAAGATGATGAGAAGCAATCCTCAGTATATCAGATCTGTAAGGAAAATGGTTAGGCCTTGAGGAATCTTTCAGTAAGACTCTATGTGATGAATAACCAGTGGTATTATGGCAAATGTTAGCGTTACAAGTGGAAAACAGGCCAAACTACAAACCTTTGTGTCCCATTCTTCCCCAGCAAATGAAACGCCTATCTTTCTGTGTAACTCTGTTTCAAAATGAGCCTGATATCTTTCTGCAGTGTCTCTAAAAGGAGAAGGAGTCGGCTCTGGGGTCACACGAGTCTCCATAATCTTATGTGCTGGAGGCTTTACAGGCTTGATGATCTTTTGAGCTGCAGCAGTAGAGGACAACTCTTTTTGTAGTGTGGCAATAGCAGAACCTGCTATTGAAACCTGACCAACCCAAGAAGAGCAGCATTACCAAAGAATACCACAAAAACAGTCACTTTTGTTTAGCCACACAGAGAGAAAGAGTCAGGGAACCTTTAGAAGGATGGTGGGGAAAAATTAATTTGTTAGCAAGTTCAGATAACTCATATACCTGACGGTTTAATATTTGATGGTTTAATAGCAGGTTGATGGACAAACTAACGAATGGGAGTTATGGTGGTTATATTATTATGAAGCTTAAATGTAAGGTATTGAAGGTGGGTTTATTTTTTAGGTCTGGATAGGCGGCACTTGTTAAATGATAGTGATAGAATGTTAAAATATAGTCTAAAATATAAAGTGACACCAAAATTCTGAGACCATATATTTTGCATTGCATATAACTTAATACAAAACATGAATCTAATTTTTTAGAATGTCTTGGTATATCCCCTTTTTGTCAAGCTGCATAAACTGCAGGAGTACAATTATGACATTTTGATGATTTGCTTTTTTAATAATGATATAAAAACCGCAAAATAAAAAAGAGGTCTTTATTTTTACATTTCCCACAATTCTTAAACTTATATCCCAGATTTGTAAAGTGGTCTCAAGAGTTCTGGATCCCACTGTGCACTACTGTTGAGTATTGTTGAGTTTCAGGCAAGCAGGGGAAAAAAATACACTGAATAAAAAAACTACATTTCAGATTTATTTCATATGGTTCATACAAATATGTTGCTTTTCTCTTTCCTAAATATTTTAAAAGATTTTCACTGCTTGCCTGTAATCACCAAATCTTACCTCATAGCTATGATCTGGTTTAGGTACAGTAACTTTTGATACTGTGAAATGTGGAACTGGGGATGGTGCAAGATCAGTCTCCACCTTGGAGCTAACCTCAGTAGTTCTTTGAATCTATTACAAATCAACAGAAGATATTTGATTGCAAACATTTTCACATGTTACTTTTGACATTTTAGGTTCTGTTAAATGCTTCTAACCTGGGTGACATGTACACTCTTCTCAGCAGCAGAAGTTGTAGTAGAAGACATTTCAGTGGGAATTAGCAACAGCTCTTTTTTACTTGTGACCTGTTGCTTAGTTGCTAGCATTTCCTGATGTCTTATATCAATCTCTTCTTCCAACTGAGCCCCTTCAGCATGCGTGGGCTTTCGTATACGTGCATGATCAACAGCAGCAAGCACAGTGGCCACGGCTTCGGCTTTTTTCCCATCACCCTGGCAAGAGCAATCACGGATCAAAATCTAGAGCATGTTTATAGGTAGAATCCATTCTCATCTAAAAATACATATCTTGACCACTGCAAAGGAAATATGGGATGACGCTTGGAATATACACCATTCAGTGAAGTTGTCTACTAAACGTTAGTGTTCCATTGATTCAAGGGTAACATTTTACATAGATTGCATTTTTTGGTGGGATGTAGACCTAAAGAAAAACATTTATATTGAATTGGGAACATCCACTGCTATAAAAAGCATTTTTGTTGTTCTTCTTGACTATGTTGAAGTCAATAGGATCAATGTTAATTTCAGTAAATCCAATCCTATTTAATCACTCACACCAATCCATGACTTGAAATGCAACCTTGCAAATGTTGCTCTTAAATATAACAGAAGGTGCTCTCAGAAAAAATGATAATAATAAGTGATTGGAAAAAAGGATAGAAGGCATTAGAAATGTGGCCGAGTGAAATATTATTCTCCTAGATTCTACCTCCACAGTTGATGAGATCTCTTCCAAGGATCTCTCACTAGTGGTTGTAACACCGATATTGATTTTATGAGTTGTCACAGATGTGAAGGATTCCTCTTGGATTTCCTTGCATGATATCTATGAACATGTAGAAAGAAATCTCTAAATTGTGGTCTAAATGTGGAAAAATAGTTTACATTTGGAAAGGTAGGTAAGGATGAAGTAAGGGGTGGAAAAAAATGAGCTAGTAAAATCGGTTATTATAATCCTTCAAAAAATTTTCAGTGGGGAAAAAAATTTGATATTTGAATATGAGATTTCCGATGGGTGACGACCACAGCACTTCCAAACTACCTGCTCATTTTGAGATGTAATGTGTACTGCAGTAATGCCGGTTTCAACACTGGGCTGTTCTAGAGAGCCAATGAGCGGCCCACGGCTACGAGCCTGGTCCACTGCCATCACCACAGTGGCAACAGCAAGACTTTTCTCATCCATATTTTGCTTCTCCTTTTTTACATGCAAGTAGAATTGGGTTGCAAGATTTTGTTAAAGTTTACTGGTATTTTTGCTGACATATAAACATTCACATGAGATAAACACTTGCGGGAAGGAAGTAGAAACACCGCTGAAAAAGTTATTTTTAAAATGCAGAAATATTAATAGCAAGTTTGCCTAATGGGAAATTCTTTACCTCTTTGACAGCACCAGCTTGTTGCTGAACAGCAACAGAGCCTTCCCAGCGCTGTTCCATTTGGACATGGGTAGAAGTCGCCTGGACGTGTCTTGCTCCGGCAATCATTTGAGTATAGCTGGCTTCTGAAACATACCCCGCCTGTTTCCATGGGGGCAGGATCTCAGAGGCCTGCGTGACCTGTTTGCGCGTCATCACAGGGGATTTGACTGGTCTGATTGGGGAAACAGACAGTCTGGTAGATGGGGACACAGCTCTGAAATGAAATGGAAAAAGATATTATGAGAACAAAGAATCGCAAACCATAGCCTTTGCATTAATGAAAGCAGGGTAATTGATATACATCTAATTCCCGTTCAAAAAAAAAAGAATTTAACAAACAGTTCACGATTATTAAAAATGCAGATTTTATGACCACATTAACTGAAAGGCTACAAAAATACTAGTTAATTTGTCACCCTGCAGGAGATCTTTAAATTAAGGTAGAACGTTTAAAACAAAAGACCTAAAATAAATGAAATATGTAAGATAGATAAATAAATAAATTTTATTTTTAATTCATTCATTCATTAGCAGTAATAAACTCCTTGTTAACTCTTATACACGGAGACATGGTTGGTCATGTCATGTCAACATGGTAGCTCCCATAAGGGGGCGACTTTGTCCGTCCAAAATAAAACAGCTTCTTCTGTCACTGAAATGACTGACATCTACATAATATAGCCTAATTTAAGAATATATGCAAAGATATTTCTCAAAACAAAATTGCTATTTATTCAAGTATAAACTTTTGTAATGTGGTTTGGAAGAAAGTCTCAAGTGTGAAGCAAATTATTTCAAGTCATTATTTTAAATCTATCATCAAATCAATCTAGGTTTATTATCAAGTCAATGTAATGTAAATCTAGAAACTTAAGGCACATTACCTGACAGGAGTGGGTGTCGGGCCCTTAACATGTCTCACAGGAGAGGGAGACTGTTGACGAGCAGCTGACACTTTAGTCAGTTGTGAAGGGGGGGATTTGGAGGTTGGTTTAGGTGGCACACGAGGTGGAGTCTTATGTGCCAGCTGTTGGGTCACAACCCCACCTTCTACTTGCATTTGCATCATTGCTGTGGCTTCATAATGAGCCTCTGCCCGCTGTCAGAAAAAAAATATGAATTCAGTGATCTAAAGGAATAATGAGACTTAAAAGACCGCTGAGACTTGTGTAATGTCCACAAACCTTCTCCACTCTAGTCTGACGTGTCTGTGAAATCTGTGAGGCTGAAATAATTGTTTTTGACTTCTTTGCGGGTACAGCTTCCTCTTCGCCTGCAAATTATGATTGAAAATTTTGTCCAGGCATATTTTTCCCCCCATAAAAATAAAAATGCAACAAAATTACCAAATCTAGAAAAAATTCTTACCCTGAACAAGCAACTCAGCAGTTGAAGTTGCACGTCCACTGCTGTTAGAAGCACTGACAGAATAAGTTCCAGAATCTTCTGGGAAGGCCTCAGCAATCAACAAACTGTAAAGGTCTCCATCTTGAACAATCTGAAAGTCAGCAGAGCTCTGAATCTCAGCTCCCTCTCTGTAGAACTTCACCACAGGTTTAGGGATTCCTGTAACTCGAACATCTAGTCTCACTTGGCTTCCTTGTCTCACAGTCATACTCTGTAGTCTCTGAATGAAGTTTGGTGGCGCAGTTTCAGCTGTAAATGAATAGACGGTTAAAGTAATTAAGTTATTTTTCTGACGACTAACACAACAGTTGTACACATTCTGTGTTATAAGATAGATCTTGCCTAGCATATGCAATATAAATGTGCATATATAAACACATGTGCCTAAATAAAGTTCATAGAAACATATATACAGTATATATAGAGAGAGAAAGTTATAAAGCTTAAATAAAGTTTCAAATATACATTAAATCCAAACTTTCTTTACAGCTTATAAACACTAAAAATAGACAGCATAGGGTTTTCAGCATATATTTTTAGCAGACAGAAATTACCTACAAAAGTTGAATGTATGTTATAAAAGAATTAAAAAAAATATTCCAACAAAATTGTGAAGTAAGAAGAGGAGGATCAATGTTACAGAAAATACATGAATATTAATATACAAAGTGGGACTGTATTTTCACGGTTCTATTTCTAAGAAAAGTCCACAATTTCAGGAACAAGCTGTATAGTTTATCACTTGATATCGCACAAATCAAGTTAGTCTTTTGGCGCCCATAGCACCCAAACATTACTCAAAACCTTTTTAAACATAAAAATGTGAGATGTTTGCGACACAAATACAAATGCACCGTGCCTGGATAAGTATATCATAGATTACCGTATGTCGATTTAATAATGTTTATGTTGCTTCCCTGAAAACATTTCACCAAAATGAGATCAAATGTTCGCGAAGCGACGTCAGTGTTTCTCGCGTCTCGCGCATGATGTCGTGTTCAACTAAAGTCACCTTTTCAACTAAATAAATAAGTAAATAAATAAATTGTTATAAATCAACACTAATATCTTTGCCTGTTGTCTTGAGACCCCCACCCAACCCCTTTGCTTTGACTTCCTGGGGTTCAAGACTTTATTAAAGAGGTCACAAACCCAACATATTTCTTCCATGGACTGTAAAAAGGTGACATTCCTTACCATAAATTCCGAAATCAATGGAAGCATGCATGTATCATTTACAGTATCATTTGGGATCTCTGCCACTCTCTATAACAAGTAACAGCCATTAGCAGTTAATCCACATATTTGCTTACTGTCGCTCTACTCACCAGATACCATGGGAGAATTAAAGTTAGACTTGTAATAATTTCAAATATTTTCAAGCAATGCAGAGTAACATTTGACTGCAGCAGCGCTATTTTTAGTTGTACTTTTAGATAAAATACAGTTACATATTGTGTTGTTACCTGTGACCAGCAGTTCAGCAGTGCTAGTGGCTTGTCCAGCGCCATTGGTGGCTCTCACAGAAAATCTTCCACTGTGTGCGGCTGTCACAGCGGGGATCATCAGAACAGCGCGGCCATCGCTGAACGAGATCTGAGCGCCGGGCAGAGCGGCAGCAGAAAGAACCTGGCCATCACGAAACCAGCTCACCTCTGGAACTGGATTACCTGTGGATGCAGCTTTATGTTATTATTATTATTATAAAAATCACATGAATATAAAAACCAAAAATCATGTCCTCTTGGTGGATAGAAAGTTGGAGCTGGAGGCCCCTGTTGCGTACTGTATGAAATTTGCATTTCATTTGAATTCTGAAATGAACATGCATATAGTACAATATTTATGCATTTTATCATGCTCAAATATTGCATATTGATATAAATAATTTACATGTCTCCCAGTTTAGTATGAGGGACAGACACATTGAGCTAGAATTAAAGTACACTTTTCTTTTTTTATTGCATTTTTAATGCAAACTCATTTCTGAAATAATTTGTGATCAAACTATAATGACTTATTGAGATGAATTCATAATTATCATAAGTCATCACAATCATGTAAAGCTCCAGCATTATTACAAACATTCCTTTAGTTTACTTCAAATATTGTACACTCTGGCATAATAGAGTCAAAAAGAATACACATCAGGAACAAAATGGCAAAGTGGGAAATATTCTTACCACTAACTTGAGCTTCGAACGTTGCGGCACTACCCTCAAGTGCCACAACGCTCTGAAGCGGCTGTGTAAATGTTGGTGCTTGTGTTGCCATTGTGTATGGCACCCTAAAGGAATACATAGAATAAATCAAAGTTATAGCATGGAACCCTGCAAAAGCTGAAATAATATCTTGATTCAAAAAGACCATGAAATACAGACATTTTAGCTGTGACTAGTCTAAACAGACTAATAATAATCATAAGTTTGATCCCTGATAACCTGGTAGAAGCTGGCCTGTCACTTGAGATTCAATCGGCTCCACGGGGTGTTAGGCCCAACAGTTGGACCTCGTATCAACTGACAGCTTATGGGACATGACAGTAACAACTGGTGCCTGTGGCCTGCAGTGAAGTCTTTTTCCGGCATGACGCATAATTTAGAATAGCCCTCCAGACAGACATGTATCATCAAATCTTGCCACTATCAAAAACTAATCTAAATCAGTGGACTCAATGTCAATTTCTAATTGAATGACCGGTCTTAAACCAAGCAAAAATAAGATGTTATTCATAAACATGTAATCACATAATATTAAGCTGTAAAGTTTAAATGCTCCACATTTCGGATTTACACACATTAACTGTCTGCCAAAAAAAAAAAAAGTTACTTAAAGAAGAGAACTAGTTTATATTTAGAATTTAAAATGGCTCACAGGAACTGCTAGATGCATGACCTTTACCTAAAATAGATAGAGCAACAATGACTGAACTGAGTTTAAATGGAAATAATTCTATTACTCTGAAAGTAGTGCAATGTTTTTATGTAATAAATAGAGTACACTCTCTGAAATAAAGGTACAATAGCTGTCACTGGGGTGGTACCTTTTCGAAATGTCCCGAAAGGGTCCATTTTGGTACCTTGAAGGAACATTAGTACTTGAAGGGTGCATATTTGAACTTAATAGGTACAAAAGTGTACCCTTTGAAAAGGTACCACCACACTGACAGCTTTTGTACCTTTATTTCTGAGAGTGGAGTTACTTGGATAGCTACAATAAATATATCTTATGTCATTTACTTGAACCCATGAGGATTTAAATGAAAAGCTCAATGAAAACATAGCTCGGAAATAAGCAACCGCAACATCTCTTTACTTTTATTGCACTTTTTAAAATGACTAGCATCTCATGTTTCACTGAGAATAATCAACATACATTCTCATTTAAAGCAAACACACCTTTAAAAAAAAAAAACTAAATGAAAAAAAATCATTGAATGGATTTAACATAGCAATAATTCAAGCTACAACCAAGTTCATCGATATCAAAAGCTCAATATAAAAATTCATGTTGACGTTAGCAAATAACCCCATACATCAACTTCAAGAACTACAACCTGAAAATCACAGACTTTAAGATCCTCAATACAATAATGCTGACCTTTTTCAGAAACAATTTTAAGAAAATCAATTTAAACAGCAACGAATGTCCCAAGCAAACGAAACCTAGTGTCACAAAAGGCATCCTCTAAAAATAGTCAGTACTAAGCTTGATTGACAGTCACCATGTGGCACATAGCTGGAGGTGCAACTGATATCTCTGCTGCTGATTCCCTTAAAAAGACATCACGGCCCAGCCGGGTCACCACTCTAATGCTATCACGGGCTATTCTTGGCTTTCCTAAAAGCACCACACCATTTAATAACCTTTAGAAATGGCACGTCTTGAGTCAAAAGCAAATGGAAATTTATTTAAATTGCTTCAGATCAGTTCCTTTCCTTCTTAATCTCTCAAAGTGAGTATCAAATTTGGTACGGCCACTCTTTATTAGTTAGAAACACACGACAAAGCATCATTAGAAAGCATTGCACTGGCGCAGGGGTACAAGAGCACAAAGCGTACTTACTTGTATCCACAAGAGTGCCTTGAATTGGAGGGACGAAGCCCGAAGGGTTTTGTCTCCTGAAACAAAGTCCTTATCCAGATATGATTTCAGAAAACACAGTGTGAGAACGGTTGAGCCTCGAAATATCCCAAAAAACAAAACTACACAGGGTCTTATCCGTGTAGTTTTGCTTTTTCCCTTGCAATCCCTACACCCGAGGCAAGGCTGGGAATGCTCCAACTGCTCAGAAGTGTTAACATGGTGGTTTTTCTTTATATACCCCTTGGCTAATGAGCATCATCACTACATCACCATGCCCCATTGGCCGTCCCCCCCATGAGGCATCATGGGAGGTAGCAGCCATTTTATGCAAGCTCACACCTGTCACCCACTTAACACAACGCAACGCAGGAGCCATTATCACAGTGTGGCTGAAACCCCCACACCTAAAGAAACAGGAAAATGCCCCTCGTAAAGAGAAATCTTCACTGGCTTTATCTCATAAATTAAACAGTCACTGCAACAACATGTTGATCCTCAAGAAGGGAAGAACCAAATGGAGGAGAAGGGCTGTCACTGTCACTCAGACTCCTCGTCCTGGGTGGACGAGATAAACGTCTCCAGACTAAATCACAGACAGTGTTTACCCAACAGAGTTTTTCTTTCATTTAGCAGGTAGAAGTGATTATGGTACTGCTTTGAAAATCAAATAGATTATGAATTTTACTATTATTCTGGGACCAGGTTGGTTTTGCAGTGAACTAAAACTGACAGAGGAGGCCATGTTAAAGATAGGCAGTGACATGTAAGAGTGGAATGCTTGACTAGTGATAGCACTGAAAAGGACTTGCTAGTGTTAACATGAAACAACAATCTTACAAAAAATGTGATACAGCTGTAACGATAATTTACCTTCATTCATAACTCTTGCACTAATCATATGTGGGAGTTATTTGGTAGTCACAATTCATGACTCTCTTTGTTAAGCTCCACAGCTGTTTTTATTTTTGTTTAGAATGTGTATATGACAATATATCGGTACTGGACACAGAATACAGTGTTATTTTATAGTATACTTATAATGTACAGTGTTACAGAGATTATGAATAATTCACGAAGGATTAGAAGATCAGACGCGGTGAACTCTGATATCCAACTTTTTCCCACCAAACAGCAGCTGTGCCAATGATAGTGGGTTTTCCAGATCAGTACGCTCCATAATCAGTGGCCTTTATAATGGTGTTTGCTTCTGTTAAAAACAAACAGAAAAAAACATACATACACAAATGAATGTTTATTTATTTGAATGTGCATATGGACAGATTTTCTTCTTTCCATTATGTCTTTCTCAAAAGCATGGTGAACATGACACAATAGCAGAATGCTAGTGGTCTTAGACTCACTTGGCTCTTGTCACATGCTGCAAACTTAGTATCTTTCTCGCAGAGCGTGTGAGGATAAGTGCAGCGTGAGCTGAGGTCTTCTTCCACTAATACATTTTGCTCATCCTGTTCGGAGGGGAAGTGTGGATTGACCCTGTGCACTGAGAAAATTTGGGTTACGTTATGATTTACTGCATTGATAAGATGAAGCAGAAATTATCGCATCATTATCTCAATAATAATAATAATAAAAACAAAGGGTAATAAAAGCTTTAATAATTCAAAAAGGGTTGTTATAGTCCAGCTTGAGCTTTATTCAAAGATGCCTTTTTCATTTACTGTTGGAAAGGAAAAGCAGGGCCCTTGTCTGTGAGACAGCTGTGTCTGAATCAGCTGAGGTGCAGAATGACGCCTCAGACACCTTCTCAGTAGGGCGACATACCCGAGAAGCAAAGGTGTAACTTGAGAACACCGAGTTATGCTGTGTGATAACAGTAAAATGCCGTTGACTAGTAGTCATCTTTACTTAAGTACAGAACCTTCCTTACCCACATTGAAGGTGTTTTTACTCTCTCTCTCTCTCTCTCTCATATATATATATATAGAGAGAGAGAGAGAGAGAGAGGGAGGCCTATATAATATAATTCTTTTTTAGCCAAAACTGATCAAAACTTCAAAGGGTCTTTGATTAGGCCCTGTTCAGAAAAAATTTACTTCCTAGCAGGAGAGAAAATATTGTAGTTTATAGTTGAAGTACTTATCAATAGGAAATATTATTAGGAAATATACTTATAATCAACAGAAATATCAGAAATGGAACTTAAGAGCATAGGGATATTAAGACAACACTGACAAGCAACTTGCATACATTTAACAAAATTAACTGTGTCTATAAGTCGGTAGTAATATGTGAGTTGAATATATAGTAATTACCTCAGTCACCACCTACCTCAGATCAAGTTACAGACTCTCTCGCAACCAAACATACAAATGCTATAGACAGATGACATCACCCTGACTACAAGAGTCCTTTACACTACTATATTCAAGCTAACGGAGCACTTTGAACACCAATACTATATTACTGTTTGTATAAAATGATAAGGCTCATTGATTAAGCTTTAGATGAACCACTACAGTAGGTGCGCTTAAAATGTTAAATTACCTTCATTTATATAGGATAAATAACACATTATGGCTATATTTTATTGTTATAATCATGAAAAGTACAATAGATAACACCAAATGGATAGTTCACCCAAAAAGCTAAATTCTGTCATTACAATTCTGTTCTGAAAAAGAGTTTTTTTTATTTTTTATTTTTTTTTTTTTATTTGGACCCCATTCAGTTCGATTTAATGGCCAGAAAATATATATAAATAAATAAATACATTCTTCAAAATATCTTCATCATTTAGATTCATCATGTGGGTTTGTTTAATAAGAACACTCAAACTCTTTAAAAATAAATCATTTATTTGTAAAATGCTGAACATTTCTGAACTGCAGTTATGATCAGACCAAGGCTTTTTTACCATCACAAAGGGAACTGCATGCAGATCCACTGCTAATTCCATAAAACAATAGGAAAAATACACAATAATTCAGTACATGCTGAAATTGAATATGGCGAAACATTATTATAGTGATTTCAATGTTTCAAGCCAAAATGATCAGTTTTGTGGGTAGTTGATGCACGTGTCAATTGAAAAAACACACACAACTAAATTTTACATTGAAATCTATATAAATGTATATTGTACATATAAGGTATATATTTAGGTCGTGTGCCTAATTATCCATTTTAAAACTCTTTTTGCCTTCACTAGTTCACTGAAAGATCCTACAGTGTAACAGATTCATTAAAACCACAAATATTCAAACGTAGTCTTTCAAACAATATCTTAAGAGCTGCATGCATCATAAATGAACAAACTATGCTAGTTTAGAACAGATTTAGATGCAGATTAGATCAACTACCCATGTGCTCATAGATTTGTGCAGTCACAGCAGTGGTTATGTGATGTGAAGAATGTGAAGTGAAGAGTACACATCCATGTGTCTTCCTTATGTTAATGGCAGTGTCCATTATAACAACAGCAGATACAGAAGCCACAAGAAGAAACAAAGGGTGCCAAAGCAGGTGTGCCAGTCCAGTTTGAGAACATCTAAGTCAGGGCTGTTGTTACCTTTGACCTGTAGCATGGAGCTGGATGTGACAGAGCCAGCTGAGTTAGAGGCAGTGACTACATACTGCCCAGAGTCTCTCACTGCGGAGCTGTGAATGAACAACGCATGCTTGCCTTCTTTATGGGATAGTTCTATGTGCTCGTCATTGGCCAGTTTGTGTCCATTCTTGAACCTGAACAAAGAGTGAATTGTTATGTTACACAATCACACCACAGCAAAAAGGGCACACATTAAAACACACAATGAAAGAGAGAAATTAGAGGTAATGTGGAAGTGGAAGGTCCTAAAGAAGTTACATAAAAAGGAAAGGTTATCGAAAGGAAATGTGGATTAATGAGTTAGTGTACATGGAATATATGCATGACGGTGGGGGAAAAAAATTGTTAGAAAAATAATAAAGAAAACACTTTCCTCAACAAACCTGCTCTATGAAGGCAAACAAAAATATATATGTGTTAATCTATCTGGACTACAAATACAACGCTTTTTGATGGATGGATGAATTTTCAAAAATCCTAGAAATCAAAATGTTGTAAAATGAAAATGTTTGCCGCCCATTATGCAATGGCATTTAGATAATTAATAATCTATTAAATAAATTAATAATAATTAATAATATATTACGCTAGCTTGTAAAAGCTTGGGTCTGGTAAGATTTCATTATTTATTTTAAGATTTTTTAATTTTTCTTCTGTTTATTATATATTATTATTTATTTATTATATATATACACACTGTATATAATATATAATCAGAAAGTTTAAAAGAACCACATTTTCTAATGTTTCACTAACACTTTTGATCATCGTAATGTGTCCTTGCTTTATAGTTTTTTCCTTCTTTCTAAATTAAAAAAAAAAAAACAGTAACACTTTACAATATGGTTAATTAGTTAACATTAGCAAATATGAACTAAGAATGAACAATGCTTCTACAGCATTTATCAATCTTAATGTGAATTTCACCATTTACTAATTATTATTAGTAGTAGTATAATTAAAATTACAAGTTATGTTTGTTAACATTAATTAATGCACTGTGTACTAACATGAATAAATAATGAACAGTATTTTCATTAACTAATAACTAATATACTAAAGATTAATACATAGTGTAACAAATGCCTTGTTCATTGTTTGTTCGTGTTAATAAATTAACTAATGTTAACAAATGTCACCTTATTGTAAAGTGTTACCAGTTTGAACTATAGTAAAATATTGTATCATTGTAGTATGTATTGATATATATAATTAAAAGATATTAAGAATAATACATTAATGTAGAATATTATATTAAGCAAAAATAGCCCTCCAATTAGCAAAGAATAGTTTTATTTAAGGGTCAAGTTTGTTATAAGCTACCCACCAGGTTAATGTTGGCTCAGGGAATCCAGTGACTTCCACCTCCAGGGTCACCGGAGAGCCCTCCATTACTGTGGTATTAGACAAGGGTTTGGAGAAGTTAGGGGCTGAGCCACCTGCCAGTTTTCCCATAACCTTTTTGGAAGATGCCCGCCTGATCTCCTCTCGGATGGCTGTGGGCTTGCAGAGATCTGAGTCCTGCTGTGTGGTTAATGGGGTAGGGGTAGCATGCGTGTTATTGGGCTGAGCACTGTGGCACTGACCCGTACTAGAATCATGCACACACTTTTGCATCCCGGTATGGCTCTCATGCACTGAGTAAAGTGTTTCAGCGATGCTGCTTGGTGGTGGGTTGCCAGATTTGCTTTTTAGGATGCTGGATATGGTGTTTGACACTAGGCTAGGGGCAGGTACTGTAAGGGGGCTTTGAATAAAAGAGGACGACTCTGCTCTGAACCTAGCCCCCAAGCCAGTGGTGGGAGATGAGTAGCTCTCTGCCTGACTCGACATCCACTCCCGCTGCCTCTGGTGTAGTGTTTCGCCGTGCTGGGAGTGGGACTGATGGTTGATGCGAAGGCTGTGGGAGCTCACGCAATAGCCGTCATCAAGGTCATTTTCTGACTGAATAATGTTGGATTCTGGAGTCTCAGATAAAGGAGGTAAGGAGATGTCATCCGGGGAGGTGCATTCGTACTCATCATTGGAGAGCGATTCCTCAGTAAGATGGTCAGGCTGGAAATCACCTTCAGGTACATGAGCTGTTGGCTCTGGTGTCCCATGTGGCAAATATTCCTCCTCTAAAGAATGATGAGCACAAGTCTATAGAAACAAAAAAATTATTTCATTTGCCATTTTTTGTTAGTTAGCATTTAAAAGCACCATCAGAAAATCCACTAAAGACAAAAATCTGCTTTAAAATATTAAATGTTTTGCAAGCCTAGATATATTAAACTAATTTATAAAATATTTTATGTGATTTTAGTGCTTATAGTGTATTATTTATACATAGAATAATATAATATATGCACTTTACATGACCACAGAAACAATAAAAAATATATAAAA
>JAUMHP010000301.1:2993680-3073385 GCA_032361065.1 Enteromius trimaculatus
TGTGGGCTACAGTACAGTATACTGTAGATATAGACTGGATAATGGGTATGAATAACCATAATTTATATTTCTCTATCACATTTATTATAATATGATGCATTTTTCATACATGATTGTCACTAAAAACAAGGAAAGCAGCTTGCATATTTGACATATCTTCCAATCCATTTGCAACAGACAAAAACATGTGAAGTTCTGCAAAAATTTTTGGTAAAAAAAAAAAAAAAAAATCCAAGAGCACACATCCAGTAGGTAAAAAGCTTTATGCGGGCAACCTACAACACAAGAATTTAAACATATTTATCTATGTTCTCACCACAGGTGATGCTTAGATGAAATATGAAGTCTGATGAAGAGAGTCTGGAAATCTGGAAACATCACCTGTGGTGAGAAGATACACAAAAAATTGTATTTAAAGTAGGCTTTTAAAGTAGGCTGTGGTGTGCCTGCTTTTGGAAAAAAAAAAAAGTGTTTTCTTTTCCCAAGCTGCTTCCTAGTTACAGTGGTAAACAGCTGCCACTACTCCTGGTGGTATTCACATTGATGCAGGCCCAGAAGTATAATGTGAAAAGAGAGCGGGGGCAGGGAAAGAGCCGTGGGATAAAACTCTGGTCCTAACCAATCAAAGTATGCTAATAGAGACTCTATATGGGGTAAATTGTTAATTTTCACTTAAAATTTTTTATGCATGCGGTTTATCTGGGTGATCCAAGGACAGTTTAGCTCTGGAACCGAATGGTCACTTTATAATGGACTACCATGTACCCAATTAGACCCCGGAGCCATTTAGGACTGTATTCAAAAAGTTAAACTGGCCAAGCCAATGAAAATGTGTGTGTGAGAGGACCTGAAATCAAAATAGTGAACAAGGTGTGACGAGAAAATAATTCTTCTGGACAAGCAGCAAGAAACAACCACTGGCAGACAAAAATTTGAAGAATTTAATATACCAATGCTAAAATTGAAGCAATGTATAAAGCTTTCATTTTTTGTACATTAAAGGCAGCTGTTGTGCGGAAATCCTACAAATAAAGCTATATATTTAATTACCGATATTGAATTAAGTGATGTTATTATTTTTGTATCTGAAAAGCTTAAGTATTAATTTCATAGATTTACCTGGATGGCTCTCATACATGAAAGTCTGTTAATAGTCAATGCAAAGATCTACGCTATACCTTAATAAATAATTTGCTGAAAACAAATAGAGGAAATGGAAAGTTGTGTTCCGCTCAGTGACTGAGATTTTCTTGCTCTTGTATGGCACATGGGTTTATTTTGGTAGTCTATAACTGTAGTCTAAAGATGTGATTTAAAAAAGCAGCCATTTCTGTCTCCCTCACCAGGAGTTGGCAATGGTATCATGTCTCCAAGGGGGGAAGCTCATGTGTCACCAACGAACAGCTGCGGCCTTCTAAATTCAAGTTTGGGAGACTTAGAACTGTCACTCGGTTCTTCTCCTACAGTAAACCAGCGAGGTGTTTTTCATACACAGCATTGTTACTAAATGTACTACAACTACAAAGTGATCTCAGCAGAAGAAAAGCGATCAGATTCGGGTTTCGGGAGATAAAAAAAGTGAGAAGAGGCCACCAGGAAATTCGTTTTGGACATCGGAGCAGTGGACTCATTACATACAACACAAGCATGAAAGCTTGTACTGGACTTTACAATTCATGCCTGCGCTGCTGGCTTTGTGTCACAATAAGGTCTTTAGAGGGTTGTACCACCTGGGCAAGGCATTTGGTGATTGGGGTGACATAAATGGCAGCTGCATTGACAAAGACAATCACTTCAGAGGTGCAACTCCAGTCATGCTATTTTATGACTAATTAACCCAGAGCTGTAATACCATAAATTAGATGTTTTCCAATATTTATAGTCCAAAACAACAGTTGCAAAAACAAAACTATAATTTTGTTTATTCCTATCAAACATTCTCAAAGGAATCTCATATTCTTCTGTCAAAATAGCATGATGTGTCACATGACAGGCAGCAGCAACTGCACCTCCTGGCTGTCAGCATGTTTATGCATGCATATTCAAAAGGTAGCTCCAGCAGCAGTAAATCAAGAGACCTGCCACATAGCTTAATTAGAAAGCTGTTACACAAAAGGTTAGGACATATGTTACATCATGGCTATTAATTTAATGGGTTTAGTTATGTATCATGTTAATTTTTTACTTAAACAATAAAATGTAGAGAAATTAAATAGTTTCATACATTTTGATACAGCACATTAACATATTGCATCACCATTCTCTTGATTTCTGTGGTCAATCAAACATATTCACATATTTTTGAGGAGCTGTACAGCATAATAGCGCCTCCTTGTGGATAAACCTTGAGAAACTTCAGATATGTATATAATTACATTTTTATATTTTTCATAATCTACTTATTAATTTATTGTCCTATTATTTGGCCAATTTTTTTTATTTTAAAAGGAGAATTTCACTTTAGCAACTATTTGAAAAAATATTAAAATATTGTAAAATATTGCGCCATCCAGTGGTTAAAACTGGCAGTGGGGGGAAAATAAACTATAGGATACTACCTTAAATTAAAAAAAAACTTCAGCAGATTCTAGTGAGAAAAAAAACGACTAGAACATTAATCTAAGAAATAAATCAAATTTCTAATAGAAAGCACAGAAATTTTTATCATATGATCCTAAATTGCCATTTCTCATTTTCAAACTAGAAAGTTTTAATACACTGGGTTTTTCTCTCATGATTTGGAAATTTAGGATTTATTTAAAAAAACAAAACAAAATCCAGACTAAAATAAACCTGCTGTGTTTTTTTTTTTTTTTTTTTTAGAATTTTACCAAAGGGTTTAAATTATTTTTTTACTCCAAACATATATATATATATATATATATATATATAAATAATATATATATAAGCTAAATAGACAATAATAATAATAACAATAAATGGACATTAAAACTGCCTCTAAAAATTTCAAACGATCTTTAAAATTATTATTACAAAAATTACACTACCAAATTTAGGTCAAATAAAATGCATCAGAGCATATTCTTAGTATATTTATTATATTAAACGTTTTATTATAGCCATCTGAGCTTTCCTGAGGTTAACATAACACTCATGTTTCTCATGCTTCAGAAATATTTTTGTTTGTTGATCAAAATGAATCAGAATGAATTAAACTGGTTTAAACTAAATATTAACATAAACAGTTTCTAACTAGATTTCACAAACTGACATCTTCTGAAATATTATGTTATGTTTATGCCTTGTATCTGCTTCTTATTTTGCATTTTAAACTCATTGCTTTCTGCAAATGTAATTGTGCATACCTCAGTGACGGCGGAAGTTCAGGAATGTTCAGTACTGTGTGCAAAACAACCCCACAAACTTTTCATGTTTTGTTAAATAGTAGGGCTACACACAAGCAGTGCTTCTTAATAGGCATGTGGCCACCTTGAAACCGATAACAGTCTGTCTCCTTTGCTAATTGAGCCGGGTCCAGGTTCTTCGTGGCTACAACGAGTCGGTATAGCTCGCAGCCCCCTCTGCTGGTGAAAACCAATCATGTTCAGTAATGTTTGACTTCAGTGTTAAAAAACAACTCTTATCGAATTAACTGAAGACAACAGAAGGTATGATATTTCGAAAATGTACTAGTCCTTAACTGTAGCACTTGTTATGAAAAGGCTATTAACCATTACATGATTTTTAAAAATCTGTTTGTTATGAAAAACAACAGCCTGCACATTTCGAAACAAACAACATGTCGCAGTTGTAATAAAATACGGAATACATAGGGGAAAATGTATTCCTTTAACCAGGGCTTTTCCTGGCGCAAAATGAAGACATAAAGTGTGAATAAGCCGTGAATAACTTTACAGTTAACTTGGTTTTTGGAGATGTTGTTCATGTATTTGTACCCTCATTTAGTGAGACGACAAACGCTGAAATCCACACAAGGGTTGCTTACAGCCCAGTATTATCCGTCTACAGTTCCGGAGGCTGGACCAGCTGTAGGACCACATTCCCTATGCATGAGATTGCAGCAAACATGTTTACACGTAATTCAAAATCATTACAATCACGAGTTGTATTACGCCATGAACGAGTGCTTTGTAAAATGAATGGATGAATGATTTAGCAGCGGGCGCCATATTGTGGCAAAACGCGGGACCTGACACTCACACTGCATTATGGGGATTCTATAGTCGTTTTTGCGGAGCATTGTTGGATTGAATGAGTGCACTCGAAACGTCTACTATGGTTTTGGACACCACTTAAAATGCCTGTCCTTTCAAGTAGCGCACTATTTGAGGGTATGGGTGGCGATCTCGGATAACAGCCATTGTCTTTCTGTGGGTTCCTGCCCAAATAAAAGCAAAGAAAGAGCAGGAAATTCATCAATATTCAGAAATGTTAATATTTTGATTTTAATGCTGATCTGTACAATAAAAATAAAAAAAGACAATAATTAAAACAACAACATTGTTAATGTTTATTATATTCACACAGTGGGATCTGGGATCATTTGTGGTCTGTACTAATATATTTTAATGTTTTAAAAGAATTCACGTCTGCTCAGCAAGGCATTTATTTCTATAGTAAACAAATATGCATACCTGCAGACTGTAAACTGCACTTTTTAAATAACATAGCTGCACACCTGTACCTGTATATAACAATTATTGTACATTCAGTAATACTATTCGAGCAAATATAGTAGCCGTCTTGTCTTAGGCTTAAAGACACCTGAAAAAGTGAATATGGAAATGATGCAATTTGAATACTAAAGCTATTATAGAATTGCCGTGGCCACAGTTAGCCAGAGTAATCTTTCTCCCCCTACCCTATTCAATTCATATCCTCGCATAAGCCTAACGTGTGCTTTAAAAAAATAAAACATCAACTTCCCTGTTTATATTCCACTTTCCTATTAAAATAAAGACAAATGGGTTGAAAAAAAAAAAGAAAATATTAAATAAATAATTGTGACAAAATTGAATGGCATACACTGAGACCACTGAATAAAGACAAGACAAAATGTAGTGCTGAGAACATGCTTTATTGAATCATTAATACTCAAGGAGGTTGCATATATAGATAATACTAAAATTCTACATAAAGTCAAACCAAAGTGCAGGGCATTTTGATACTAATCCATTTCTTTCCCATTGCACAGCAGGTGGTTGCTGTGGCACACTTTCTTGATGTTTGCCCAACAACTGGTGAAATCTAAAGCTAACACACAAACACACAATCAAAGCAATCCTCCAAGAGGAGGCTCTGCTTCTGCAAGGAAGTACAAGATATACTTTGTTTATTGGCCAGGAGATGTTAATTTGAAAGTTTATCCAAGCAGTCCCTTGACAGAAACAGAGCACATTAAACATTTTTGCTCATAAAGTGCAGGCCGCTCGCACCTTGAGCATGTCATTAAAATGGTGGTATGACATAGTCAGTCTGAACACAAGGCCTAGTCGCCCTGCTTACATGAGGGTAAAATGTAAACAGCACTCAAGGCCTTACATTCAAGTAACAATGCATAAGAGTATGGTTATAATATCACTGCACGTGTAAACATGCAGGCATAACTTAGTCTCTCAGATTTAGTGTAACGTCAACAGGGAGCCTCTCTACCTGTTGAGGCAATCTTAAGACTTCAACTTATTGTTGAGGCACAGAGTTTAGTTTCAGGTTTATCAAGGTATTCGTTCCATGTGAAACTTTCTCCTGATAAACATTAAGTTCCATTTGTTTCAGTTAATATTGTTATAAATAACAATTCATACATTTTCCATAACCGTTAAATTCGGCTATATACATTATGTACATGTCACAGAAAAATGGATCAAAAATCCTAAGTCATAATTATCCAATATGGCATATTTTATAATAACTTTAGACTTTAGTCTAGTTTGGCATAAATTAATGTCAAGTTTGGTATAAAAATAGTTTATATTTACAGGAACAGATATCCAGGTACTTATCAAGATTTTTTTTCTGCTCATTTAATAAATACAAAGTTGCTTAATAGAGGAAGGGGAGGGCTAGAGATTATGGCTTTACTTTGATCGAATGCTGATGGTAACAGTTGCCATGTCAGATCCATGCTCATTGGAAAGTTTCAGTGTGTATGCCCCAGCATCACTCTCTTTTACACCAGTGATGATGAGTGTTGTTAGGTCCTCTGTGGTCTCAATATGGAACCTACTGCTTTCTTCCTCACCAGGCAGCTTCTTTCCACCACGTGACCACTCAATACGAGGTGCTGGCTCTCCAGAGAAAGCACAGGCTACCGTTAGAACCTTTCCAGTTTCAATGCTGATATCTTCAGGAAGAGCTTCGATTCTTGGAGCCAAACCTATGAATTATAAATTGTTTTAAAAGGATATTCATCTATATTGCAACATTACTTGCCTGATTGGTTGGTTTTAATCAAATTGTTCCTTACCTTGAGAACTGTGGAGGGCTGCTCTAACTGAAGATTCTTCAAGATGTGAATGGCTGGACATTATACTGCTCGAGCTCATTGCATATACCGACTCTGATGTCATAGAGGACATGCTAGACATTGACATAGTTTCAAATTTCATCTCAGCCATTGAAGAACTGCTGAAGGATGCCTCCTGCATGGAGCTCTCCATGTGGACAGATTTAGAAGAAAAACTTTCATGCATACTGCTAACAGCTGCACTTTCCCTCTTAAGAATCATTTCACTTCCTCCACGTATTTGGGATGACGTGGATTCTGGAAAAGAAAAATAAATAAATCAAAATTGACATAAAGCTCTGCCACTGAGAAGAATGGGCATCAAGATTTTAAATGTATGACAATTTGAAGTAATTTATGCAAAATGAAACGTACCTTGAACTGCCTTTTGTGTAGCCACGAATGCAGCAACTTTTGTGTAGATTGCTTGAAAAACTTGACCAACAAAAGAGAATGATGTTCTTGACACTGCTCCTCCTTCACTTATGATTTCACAGAAGTATTCCCCTTGGTCGCTCTCTGAGATATCAGATATAAAGAGACAGCAAGTTCCATCTGCAGATGAATGAATCTGGTGGCGACTGCTTTGACTCAGTTTTCTGCTATCCTTGTACCACACAACTTCTCTTACTGTGCTCTCGGCAACAAAGATCATCTTAATTTTGTCTTCATAAGCTTCAGCTTTGAGTTGCTGAATGATCTTCGGTGGTGCTTCCTTTGAGGGGGTTGGGGATTTCACTGTAAGTGGAGATTTAACTCTTTTAGGTGACAAGATTGGCTCAGGAGATTTGACTGTTGGTGGGGATTTGGCTCTCTGAGGTTCAGGAGACTTAAGTCCTGTAGGGGATTTAACTCTCAGAGGGGATGCAGCCGGCTCAGGAGACTTAAATGGAGGTGGGGATTTTACCCTGGGAGGTGAAGCTATAGGCTCAGGAGACTTCAGCCCTGTTGGAGACTTTACTCTTTGAGGGGTGGTTGGTTCAGGAGACTTAAGTCCTGTAGTTGGAGACTTTACCCTCTGAAGAGTGGCGGCTGGCTCTGGTGACTTCACTTTTAATGGGGATTTGACACCATCTGGAGATTTAATTCGAGGTTCAGGAGACTTTACACCAGTGGGTTCTGGTGATTTAATTTGGGGTTCTGGAGACTTAACTGAGGGAACAGGAGACTTCACTGAAGGCTCTGGAGACTTCACTGAAGGCTCTGGAGACTTTACAGATGGCACTGGGGATTTCACAGTGGGCTCTGGAGACTTTACTGATGGCACTGGAGATGTCACTGATGGCACTGGAGATGTTACTGAGGGTTCTGGTGACTTCACATGTGTAGTTGTAACTTCCTCTTTAATTATTTGTTTATGAATAGATAAGGTAAACCTTGCCTCTTGCTTTCCTTCTGAATTTTCTACAACTACAGTGTAACTGCCTTCATCTGATTGCTCAACTGATGAAATTTCAAATGTAGACTTGTACTGTGTTGTGGATACATGAATACGGCGTGAAGAGACAATTGTTCTTCCCTCATGCATCCATGTGACACTTGGTGCTGGCTCTCCATCAATATCACAGACAAATCGTGCAGAGTCACCCTCAGATACAGTCAGAGACTGTGGTTTTGTTAGTATTTTGGCTGAAAGAGTTGCTTTAGCTTTCTTTACGGATACTTCAGATGTTGTTTCTGATTCTTTTATCTTTGATTCAGATGACACAAGTTTTTCAGATGTTGTATGTCTTTCAGAGGATGAATACGAAGCTGATGATAGATATTCAGTGGATGCATGTCTAATTGAAGAAGATGCAAGCTTCTGTGATTCATACTTTTCAAAGGCAGAAACTTCACGTCTTTCTGTCAGTTTTGTTTTGCTTTCTTTGATCTCCAAGTGAGATCTTGAGGCAGAGGAAGCTCTGATTGTTGTTGAATGGAAATAATCAGTTTTTGTTATATCAGGCACAAATGGTGTTGGAGCCTCTTCATCTCGACGTCTTGAAGAGTATGTAGTAAACGCTCCACCTGAAACATCAAGAGTTCCATAGTCTGATGCCTCCCCCTTTGAATTTGTGCAGACAGCACGGTATGTGCCACTGTCCTCTTCCTGACAGTCATTAATCTGAAGAGAGAGGACTCCACTCATATTTGTGAATTGGTATTTGCTACTCTCTTGTATTTGTTGTCCGTTATGGAACCACTGGATATCAGCATCTGGCTTTGATTGAACATTCAAAGTGAATTTAGTGTTTTGTCCACATGGTACACGGTGAGAACGCATTCTTACTGTTATACGTGGAGCATGGTCAAGACTGAAGGGTTGTTGTGTCACAACCTGGTACTTGCGCTCAGATTTGATAGCTGCTTTTCTTGCTTCATATCTAGACATGATGTCAAATCTCGCAGACCTTTCAAATCTAGAGGAGGATCTGGAAGAACGTCTCTCAGGTGACACAGGACTTGGTGATCGAGGACGTGTCCTCTCAGGGGTGGGTGATCTTCTTTCAATGATTTCAACTTCGGCCTCTGTTGAGATGCGTGTACGAGGTTGTCTGATGAGTTCAGAGACAGGGCGCATCAGTTCAATGTATGTTGGAGACAATGATCTCCTCCTCCTCATGAAATGTGAAATGGGAGGAGGTGAGCCACGAGTTTTCTCAGTTGTTGTTATATGTCTTGTTTCTTCTACTTGTCTCACTTCAGCTTTGTGAACAGGTCTTGGTGACACACGACGCAGTGCAGACAGCTCAAAGCGAACAGGGCTACCACTGGGTGGGGAGGCTGAGAAGCCAAGTTCTAGTTCTTCTTCAAGTTCTTGCCTTTCTTTTTCAGTCCTCTTTAATGTCAGATAGTCCTCACCCTCGATGAGCTCCTCATCTGAAATATCTCCTAGTGAGCGTCTTCTCAGCCTGAATGAAGCCTCTGACTCAGGGGATGGTGATCTTCTTGCTGGTCGAACAGTTTCTAGATCATCTTGTGTAAGTTTTGGAATGCGCCATTTTGGTCTGTACTGATCGGTTATTCTAGGCAATGGCATGACATAAAACTGCTCCCATCTGGAAAGACGAATACGCCTCTGTCTCTTCTGGACAATTCTTTCCATTCTCTCAGGAATCTCATACTGGTCACGTAGTTTCTTGTACCATTTCATGTCAGATAGAGGCACAAAATGCTTGATCAACTTATCTTCACTGAGAACAGTTAGATCATGTGCACGAGCTTCAGGGATTTCGTAAGGCATACGTATCTTCTTTTCTTCCTCTTTTATTTTCTTTATTTCTTGATCCTCTTTATCAGAGATGTCAAACTCACCCTGAACATTTTTGGTGCTGACTGCAGGTTTATATAGTTCAGCAGCCTCCTTCAAAGCTTCTTGTGCTACAGGGTTAAGTGTAACAACCTCTGCTGTTGAAAACTGTTGTGCCATTTTCAGGGTCTTTTCTATTTGGTTCCTTACATACTTCTGCCTCTCTTCCTCACTCTTGAACTCCCTCCTTGTGTATGTCAGGCGTTGAACTTTGAGAGTAGCTTGACAACTTGCTGATCCAGCTGTATTTGTTGCAGTGACTCTGTATGTGCCTGAATCCTCTATGAGGGTTTCTCTGATATGTAGAACATGAAGTTCTACATCCTCTTGAACGACTTCAACTTGTGGTCTGAACTCAAGAGGTTTACCATTTTTCTCCCATTTTAGAGTTGGTGCTGGGGTTCCTGATACTCTCAAGTCAAAGTGGACGCTCTGACCCTCAACACACTCAATATTAGCTAAGAGACGTTTGAACATTGGTCTCATAGTGTCCTCGGGGACAATATGTGGTGTTACAGTGAGACGAGCCTTGCAGCTGTCCTCACCAAACTTGTTGTTTGCCATGACAGTGTATTCAGCATCATCACTCAAGTCAACATTGTGTATCATGAGTTGATAAAGACCCTTGTCACTTGTGAATGTGTATTTTTTGGGATCTGGTTTGATTCTGTGTCCTGCCTTTAACCATGTAACACTTGGCTCTGGATGGACTGTAATTGTGACTCCAAAGCGCACATCTTCACCAATGTATGCTGCACGATTGTATAATGGCAAAGTAAACTCTGGTGGCCTCTGCAAAATTTTTGTCTTGTCAATTCTACGTCTTGGTTTCTTGACTGAGCGTCCTAGATAGTATTCTTGGTGAGACCTGACAGTCTCAACGAACAACTCAGCATATGCACTGTCCTCCCTGTCTTCACTGACAACCTTGCATCTATATAATCCATCGTCACATTCTTCAATGTCTTTAACATAGATGCTAGCAACTCCATTTGCATAACTGATTTCATATTTGTGGCTTGCAGTCAGTTTACGGGAACCAAAGTACCAGGTCACTTCTGTGTTTCTGTCACAGTTCTCAATGCAGCACACAAACCTGACATGTCCTCCCTCTTCAGCAGAGCCATGCATGACAGGACCTGCTCTCAAGCCTTGTTCAGGATGCCCAACTTTCACTCTGCCGATTGAAACATTTCTCTGGTTTCTGTAGCCACCACCATAGGCAATACGAGCTGATGAAATAACAGCACTCCATTCCTTTTTCACCAGTGATTGGTAGTATCTTCTGTGTCTCAAAGTCTTAATGACCTTTGAACTAACATGTTCCAATTTCATCTTGAGCCAAGGGTGCTCCAAAGCTTCAGAGGCAGTCATACGTAGTTTGCGGTCTTTAGTCAACAGTCTGTCAACAAAGTCCATACCCTCAAGGCTGGTCTCTTTAAAGGCTTCGCTGTCAAACACATACTCTGCATTTGAAATGTGCTCAACCATTTTCTGGTGTGATTCAGCAGCAAATGGATTAAGTCCACTAAGCAGGACATATGCAAGAACACCTACAGACCACATGTCAGTGGCAGTGGTGACAAAATCGCTGTTGTGGATTTCAGGTGCACAATACTCGGGGGCAGTGAACTGAATCCTAATGTTTTCTCCAGGTGTAAGCAACCTAGCTTGTCCCATTTCAATAATCTTGATTGTACTACTCTTCCTTGTAGAATAAACTATGTTATCAGGTCTGATATCAAAATGACAGTAGTTGTGACTGTGCAAGAACTTCAGGGCACCACACACTTGTCTCATATAACGAACAATTTCTTGCTCTGTGAGGTCAAAGTTTGTACCAAGACGCTCAAAGATGTCCATACCAGATGTGAATTCATAAATAATGATGTATTCTTCCAGGCTATCAAAGGATTCATGAAGATAAACAATGTTTTTATGTCTTGCAATATTGAGTGTCTCAATTTCTCTTGCAACCAGCTCCCGATCAGCACCTTTAACTTTGATGAATTTTGCCAAGAAGGTCTTCTTTGAGCTAATTTCTATACAGCGATGTACAATGCCAAACTGTCCATTGCGTGCAAGTTCCTCAGAGATTGTGTACAGAGATGCCAGATGTTTGACTTTCGATTGTGGTGCCTCCTCCTTTGTAATCTCTCTTGTTTCATCCACTTCCTCATCATAGTTTCGAATTGCTAACTTGTCTTCTTTTGTTGTCACAGCATCAGTTGGTGCAGAAGGAGCACTCAACCCAAATTGATTTTCTGCAATCACACGGAACTGATATTTTGTTTTGCCAAAGAGGCTCATCACAGTGTATTGGGCCTCAGATGTCTGAGCAACACGAATCCATCTGTCTCCAGTGGTAGGGCACTTTTCTATAATGTAATTGATAATTTCACTACCACCATCATTTCCAGGACTCCAAGTGAGGGTGAGTGTATCTCTGCCAATATCACTGACTTTAACATCTTTTGGTGCATCAGGGACATCAGCAACAGCAAGTTCAACAGTCTGTTTATCCACACCAAATCGATTTTTGGCACAAATGATGTAATAGCCTGAATCCTTCCTTTGTACTCCCTTTAGGAACACAAGGGAGGTGAATGATCTTGTTATAATTACTTGATGATAAGCTGTATTATTAATCATCTCTTGCCCCTTTTGCCATGTCACAACAGGATCAGGTTTGCCACTAATTGGAATCTTAATGGTAACCACTTCACCACGAACGGCATGAACAGCTCCCATGCCTTGAAGATGTAACGGCAAGTGAATCTTGGCAGGAACTAGAAAAAAAAAAAAAAATAATAAATATATATATATATATATATATATATTAATTTTAGAAAAGTATTCAGGTTAAACAAACTTTGTTCAAAACAAACAATTAGAAATACTTACCCTCAACCTCTAGGTTCATACTTTTGGAGATTGATCCAAGCTGATTGGTAGCTCTGATTTGGTAAACAGCAGCATCATTCTCGTCAGCATTGGTGATAACAAGTTGAAAGTAACCACCTTTGAATTCTTGGATTTTTACTTTCTGTCCATCAGGTGAAATTTCTTTGCCATTCTTGTACCATTTAACCACTGGCTTGGGATGTCCAATAACCTTTGTGACAAAGGTTGCAGTTGCTTTGTACTTGACACACATGTCTCTCAATTCTTCCTTAAAGAATGGTGCACGGAGAGCTGTATCTGATTTTGGAATGACTGCCTCTGAAATCTCACTCCATTCACTCTCTCCACCAATATTTTCACACTTGACACGGAATTCATATTCAAAACCTTCAAGAAGGCCTTTAACAGTGTAAGATGTCTCACGGATTTCTTCTGTAGTAACTGCAATCCATTTGTTCTGTTTTTTCTCTCTTTTTTCAAGGTAATAGTTCTTAATTTTGGCACCTCCATCACTGGTTGGTGCTTTCCAAGAAACAACACATGAATCCTTTGTTACAGAAGTAACAAATGGCTGTTGTGGGACTCCAGGTTTCTCTGTATTAGGAAATAAAAGAGGAATAAATTTTACAATGTACACACAAACACACACATATAGCTGCTCGAATACAATTCAAGGCATTCATTTTTGCCTACAAAAACATCACTGGCTTTGCTCCCCTTTCCCTAAATTCATAGCTTGCAGTCTGTAAGTAAACATCAGTTTATTGTGCACTCCCTTTCACAAAATCACTTTCACATACTTTTAAATATTTTTTTTTCCTCCTGGTGGAATGACCTGCCCTCAATCTGAGCAGATGAATCCTTAAACATCTTAAAAATCAGCTAAAAACACATATCTTCCATCTTAATTTGACCCTTTTACTCTACCACTCCCTATTCTAATTCTATTCTTTTAAAACATGGGTAACACTTTATTTTGATAGTCCACTTTAAATATTTAACTAACAGTAAGTAACTTTGGAACTAGCAGTTATTAGAGTATTAGTAGACTGTCTGATTGATATCTGCTAACACTATATTTTGACTCCACAACATACCACATACTATCAGAAACTTTGTAATTATACATATCAACTTATTCTACTAACCATAACCGTCTACTCTGAGAGTTAGCAGGAATATAGTTGTGGATTAATGAGAATTAGTTGACATATAGACACAAAGTTACTTATAGTTAGTAGAATGTCTAAATGGACTATCGAAATAAAGTGTTACCAAAAATGTCTCTTTTAGTCTTACATTCTATTAATTTTCTAGCTGCTTGTTTTCTTAAAAAAAATAAGACTAGCTTTTCAAATCTACTTTCTTCAAATTTACTATATATAAGCACTAACCCATGAAACTTACCAAATGGACTCTTGATAATGACAACAGATGGAATCTCGAGAGGTTCACTTATTCCATACTGATTCTGTGCGGAAACCCTAAAGTAATATCCAGAACTCTCAATAAGGTTTGGAACACGGCATGTGGTTCCAGGGACAGCCGATGACACAAGATGCCATTGTTCACCCTCTTTTGCTTCACGTTTCTCTACAATGTAATTTGTGATCATTGATCCACCATCATCCTTTGGTGGTTTCCAGCTAATGATCACAGAACTCTTCAAGAGAGCATCCACAACAACTGGTCCTTCAGGCATGAGAGGCTTATCTGAAAAGACAGGAACAGTATTTGTTACATTTGCCAACATATTTTCGTGGAAAAATGTTTATTGCCAGTTAGTTATTTATCTTTGATTAAAAATAGGTTTCAATTTACCTTGGATTTCAACACGGAGGACAGTATCCACTGTGCCAAATTTGTTGCTCATTTGCACCTTATATCTTCCAGCATTTGTCTTACGCTGGACATTTCTGATAACTAAGTGAGTGTAACTTTCAGTGTTTTCAATTATGACATTCTCAGATGGATTAAGAGGCTTCTTGCCATAGAACCACATGATTTGCGGAATTGGACGTCCAATGTAAACAACATGGAGACGTAGGCTTGTTCCACAACCTGCGTAGTATTTCTCCTTCAGTGGGAATCCAGAATGGAATTGCGGTGCGGCCTGCAACAGAAGCTTGCCACTGGTCTCAATTTCACCTGCCTCATTGACAGCTCTGCATGTGTACAAGCCTTCATCTTCTTGTTCATCTGTCAATACTGATAGAGAGTGATTTCGTCCATCAGAGCTCATCTTGTATTTTCGGCTCTGGATCAGTTCCTTTCCATATCTATACCATTTGATTTCAGGAAGAGGTCTTCCAATAATTTGGCATGTCATTGTTCCAGATTCTCCTAGTTTAGTGGTAGTTTCTTTGATTTCTTCTTTCAAGCATGGAGCCTCTCCAACTAAAGGAAAAATTTTAAATGTTAGTCACTTTGCATAATTTGTGATTGTGGTATAAGAAAAAAAAAAATCAAAGTAACAAAGTAAGTTTTTTTTAACTCACCACTCAGTTTGGTTTTAATGCCCATTGCTGTTCTTCTTGGTCTGCTTAGTCCTGTTTCATTTTCAGCAAACACTCTGAACTCATATTCTGTAGCTTCCATGAGTCCACCCATGGTAAACTGTCTGTCCTTTGAACGCTCTTTGTTGCATTTCTTCCAGGCACTTTCACCTGCTTGCCTGAATTCAATCCAGTACCCAAGGATCTCTTTTCCACCATCAGATTCGGGGCGTAACCAGTGAATGGTTATGCAGTCCTTGGTTATAGAAATGATGTCAATCTCACCGGGTTGACCTGGCTTATCTGTTGAACACAGAGATTAAGCATTGAATACTTTTTTAATTAAGGCAAAATACTAACTTGTTTGAAAGAGAAAGTGGGAGGGTTACATACCAAATGGATCTTTGCACACAACTGACTCGGATACTGGTCCAGACTCACTTTGACCGATATCATTTTGAGCAATCACACGGAACTGGTACTCCGCATCTGGGATGAGACCAGTGAGAGTATACATTGTCGTTGTAATATGAGTCTTGTTATGACGCACCCACTTCTCAGTGGAAACCTCTCTTCTTTCAACATAGTATCCAGTTACACGAGATCCACCATCATCCTTTGGTCTTGACCAGGACAGGCCAACCGTGGTCTTTGTAACATCCATGATTTCTGGAGGGAAACTAGGAGGTTCTGGTGGACCTTTATGCAAAACAATACAATAATTGTTGTTATTTACAAGCATTTAAAAGGGGTTACTAAGAAAGATTTTTAAAATTACAATGACAAAAAAATGCTTACAAAGAGGAGTCTTTGGTGTGACAGATTCATCTGATTTCAAGGATTTGCTTATGCCAAACTGGTTCTCTGCTGTAATCTTGAAGTGATATTCAACATTCTCCTTAAGTCCCTTGACCACAAGTGATGTATCAACCACGCGTGAGTCAACAGTGTACCAAGCTGCTTTAGGCACCTCTCGCCTTTCCACAATATAACCAAAGATATCAGAGCCTCCGTCATCTGAGGGTGGTCTCCAGCTCACTCGGACTGAACGTGCCTGAATATCATCAAATTCAAGAGGACCCTCAGGTGAATCTGGGCGTCCAATAACTTTAACCTTAATGTAAACAGCCTTTCTTCCACATTTGTTTTCCAACACAAGGTCATAGGTGCCAGTGTCATCTCTGTGGGCTTCCTTAATCACAAGCTCAGTTCGTTCTTCACTGGTTGCAATCATAGCTCTGTGAGAAATGTCACGACCTTCCTTTGTCCACTTGCATGTTGGCAAGGGTTTGCCTTTGATGGGCACAGATAGCCTGATGACACCACCTTGTCTGACAACATAGCCTTCCTGGTAGATTTTATCCAGCTCAAAGTCAGGATATTCTGAAAACAAAATACAATTTTTACAAAACAAATATGTACTGCTTTATATATACACAACAGAATGAAATATTTTATATATATATATATATATATATATATCCTTTTCTTATTATTAAGCATTTTATCTTACCAAGCATTTCTGTAACTTTGACCACCCCTGGTATCTCAGCTGGTTCTCCAGCTCCACCAGCATTACATGCCATCACACGGAACTTGTATTCAGCTCCCTGAGGCATGTGTGTCAAAGTGTATTCACAAATCTTTGTTGGTGTTGTGTTGCATTTTGTCCATTCAACCTGGTCAACCTTCTGCATCTCAATTAGATAGCCAGTTATAGCAGCGCCTCCCTCTTCCTCCGGAGGACACCAAGCAAGTGAAACTGATGTTCTTGTGGTATCCGTGACTCTTGGGTTCAGTGGAATACCAGGAGGCTCTGTTTAAGAGAAAAAAATAATACATTAGTCATGTTTGTTTTATTAACAATTTGATTTACTTGTATATGTCCTTTGTACATACCAATAGGATCCATTGCAATAGTTGGCTTAGAGTTTGCACTTGGTTTTCCAGACCCTCTGGAGTTGATAGCTGTAACTCTATATTCATATTCAAGACCCTCGATAAGTCCTGTGGCTCTGTATCTTGTCATGGTCACTGGATTCTTATTGATACGAATCCATCTGTCGGATCCAGCCTCTTTTCGCTCAATTATGTAGCCAGCAATAGTAGAACCACCATTATCCTCTGGTGGTATCCAAGTAAGTGTCATGCCCTCATGAGACACATCAAGTATTTCAGGTGTGCTGGGTGCTCCCGGTACAGCTAGAAAAAAAATAGATTAATTTAATACATTCACTTTTAAATAAATTAAATAGAAATAAAAAAAAATATAGAAAACATCAGTAGTAGAAAAAAACATACTTTTTGCACTCTTGCACTCAACAACCTCAGATTGCAAGAACCCTCCAATACCAAAACGATTTGTTGCAGCAACACGGAATACATATTCAGTTCCTTCCATAAGTCTTGTAAACTTGAACATGGGTCTTGTGACAGATTCAGACACTGGCATCCATCCAGGTCGATGCGCATCCCTCTGCTCAACAACGTAGCCACTGACATTTGCGCCTCCATCTTTCAGTGGTGGTTCCCAGCTGCAGGTCACAGATACTCCATCAACCTCCTCAATTTTCATAGGACCAACAGGTAATCCAGGTTTATCTAGAGAAGAAATACATTTGGTTAATTTTTTTAAAACACTTGTAGCGACAATAAACTAAGAAAAAGTAAATAGTTTCTCACCAAGAATGATGACTCTGATGATCTCAGTTGCAGTTCCAGTGACATTTTTCACTTCAAGAGTATAGTCACCAGTATCATCAATTGTGGTTTCACGGACTGTCAGTTTAGTGAATTTAGCAGTTGTCTCAATCTTGATGCGGTCAAGCTTGTCCTTCATCTTGACTCCACCAAAGAACCATGAACACACTGGTGCAGGTCTACCTTTAATGGGAATGTTGAGCACAATTGGCTTACCAGCTGGCACATTGACGATCTTTTGTGGGATGCCAGTCAAGTCAATCTTTGGCATGACTGTAATGAGAATAGAAATAATAATTAAAGTGTGAAACAAACAATAAATTACATTAAATAGCATTAATAAAATATGGCTTTCCTTAGCAGATTTTATTATATCTTACCTCTCTGTTCTTGTATTGTTACAGGTGTCATGATATCTCTTGGCTCACTGACACCTCTGCTATTTTGAGCTCTGATTCTGAAGAGATATTGCTCATTTTCAGTCAGTGAGACAATTGTGTGCTGTAGCACAGATGGTTTCACATTAGCGACATTCATCCAGCGGTCACTTCCAGTTTTGCAGGCTTCGATAACAAAACCAGACAGTCTGCTACCACCATCATGAAGTGGTTTTTCCCATCCAAGAATGACAGTAGATTTTGTGGTATCAATTACATACAGATCTTGTGGAACAGATGGAACTTCACAAAGTAATACTGGATCAGTAATTTCACAAGGTTCTCCAATACCATATATGTTCTCAGGCAATACCCTAAAGAAGTACTGTGTTCCTTCTTCCAGGCCAGTGATTCTGTATAATGTCTTCTTGCATTCTGTTGTCACTGTTTTGTAAGATTTCATTGAAGCTTCACGCTTCTCAATTATGTAGTTGTTGATGGGAGCACCTCCATCAACAGTAGGCACATCCCATGTGATTACAACAGATTCTTTTGTGTAATCTTTAACATTTACTGCACCGCATGGTCCAGGAGTATCTACAAGGCAATTTTTCATGCATCAGTTACAAAAAGGTTGTATGTGGATTATTTCAATTTAGTGAATGCAGTGTTCATTATTAATTGCATACTCACCATAAACCTTGACAAGAATGGTAATTATTTTCTTGCCAGATGGATTCTCTGCCTCAATTGTGTATTTTCCCGCATCATAACGATGAACCTTTTCCACTATTAAACTTGTAGTGTTTTCTGTAGTATCTATGAATCCACGGGACTGTAGGTCAATTCCAGGCTTTCTCCAGGTAACAACTGGTGCAGGTCTTCCAGTTATAGTTACATGAAGACGTAAAGTGTTGCCAGATCTAATGCAAACAGTCTTCTTCAGTTCGTCAGGTAGCTCAATATCAGGAATTTCTGAGGGCATAGAAATAACAAATTTCATTCATTAAATCCATATAAAAATAGGCATTTTGGGGGCTTTAATAGCTTGAGAATGGCAAATATTACCGTGTAGACCATAGGAAAATTGCTTACCAACTTTATCTGCAGGTGCAGCCTCAATACTGCCTTCACTAAACTCTCCAGTGCCCATAGCATTGACTGCAGCCACTCTAAAGCTGTACTTTTTGTTACTTGCCAGACCAGCTACTGTGTACTGAGTACTTGTCAGTATCTTCTGGGTGGCTCTATACCATTGTTCTGTTCCCTCCTCCAGAATCTCAACAACATAGCCTGTGACATCGGATCCACCATCATACATTGGTCGTGTCCATGTTATGCCAATACTGTGTTTTGTGCTGTCTGTAACACGAGGAACTGATGGTGGAGCTGGGGTATCTGTAAAATGAGGGGGCAGGTTAGGCATGTTACTATTTTTCTGTGTTTAAGTTCATGCTTTTTTTTTTGTTTTTTTAGTTCATGCAGATCAGTGTTACTTACATGTGGGGTCTTTACAGTGAGCATACTGAGATGCATCACTTGGAACACTGGTGCCAGCAGCATTGACAGCTGAAACACGGAACTGATAATCGCTACCCTCAAGGAGACCAGTGATTTTCAGGCGTGTATCATAAATGGTGTAGGTTTTGTTTACTCTTGTCCATCTAACACTACTCTTCTCACGTTTATCCACAAGGTAGTTTTTGATTTCACTTCCGCCATCACTTTCTGGCTTCAGCCACTCAATAATGACATGTTCTTTTCCAACAGCAGTAATATCTGGTGCTCCCGGAGGTGTTGGAACAGCTATAATGTAAATTTTAAACAATATATTAATACTTTATCTTTGTTTTTTTGGGTGAACTACAATTAATAAAGTTAATTCATAAAAATCATAATTCTACTTACTGTATGCATTTCTTGCAATAACTGGTTCAGACTCAAGGGGTACACCAGGCCCGTATTTATTTACACCTCTGACACGGAAAATGTATTCATTGCTCTTTATCAGTTTTGTGCTGACACAAGACAGAGTCTTGCATTCAGCTTCCATGATGACCCAGTTGAGTCTGCTGGTCTCACGTCTCTCAACAATATAGTGAGTGACACGATCTCCACCATCCTCCATAGGAATCCTCCAGGAAACTGTGCATTTCTCTTCTGTGACCCTGCTAATTGTTATTGTACCCTCAGGTGGACCAGGTGTATCTTGAATATAAAAACATTTTCTCATGAAATGTACATCCAATAAAAGATAATTTAAATTAAAAAGTGTGATTTATTACATTCTTACCAAGTACTTTAACATTGACAGCAGCTGTTTTTATTCCACTTGCATTCTTCACAGTAAGGATGTATCTTCCAGTATCATTTCTATCACATGACTTAATGATTGCCATCGCTCTCGTACTTGTGTATGTCAGTGAGTATTTTTCTCCAAGTTCCAGTTCCTTGTCACCCTTGGCCCAGAAAACCTTAGGTTCTGGTTTTCCACCAACAGCAGCATCAAGAACCAAGTCTGATCCTGCTCTAATAGTGATCGTCTCACCCACAAGTTTACTATCCAGTTCAGCTTTTGGTGGTGCTGAAATTTAAAAAAAAAAAATAAATGTATTAACAGATATTCATGTTTTGACACATATGTATGCATCAATTAAGCAAACTGTCGTACTATATTCATCTTTGCATGTGATAAGTCCGGTTGTTTCAGATGGCATGCTGTGGACTCCAGCACCATTTCTGGCAATAACACGGAATTCATACTGCTCTCCCTCATGGAGTGATGTAATAGTAAAGAAGTTTTCTGTGATTGTAGTGTAGTTGCACTTCAACCAACGTGCTTCTTCATCATCACTGAATGCCTTGCGTTCAACCACATATCCAACAATCTTGCTTCCACCATCATTGAATGGTATAGACCATCTAATAGACACTGACGTCTTAGTTATATCATAAACCTCTGGTTTGCCAGGTGGATCTGAAAATGCAGACAAAAACCCTTCATTAATATTAGTTCATGAATAAAAACAGTATGACAGTAGAAAGTAACAAACTAAACTTACCAACTGGATTTAGAGCCAATACTGGTCTTGATGGTTCACTTGCTTTACTCAATCCAGCAATGTTCATTGCATATACTCTGAACTGATACTCAAGCCCCTCAATAAGGTTAGAGACCTTGTAGTGACACTCAAGGCAAGGGATTTTGTTCTCCCTTACCCAAAGAATGGTATTACGCTCCTTTTTCTCAATCCAGTATCCAGTTACTTGGCTTCCACCATCATGATACGGCACATCCCAGCGGATAGAAATTGCATTAGCAGACACTGAAACTACATCTGGGCGAGTTGGTGGGCTTGGTGAGACTAAAAACAGAAATGTAACACTTATCAGATTAAATACAACAAAAATAAATACAGCTCTAATTATTCTCCATTTCATCAATAAATAAAAGCTATATATAATATGAAATACTCACTGAATGGATGCTCAGCAACAATAGCTTGAGATTCAATAGACTTGCTAACACCAAACTTGTTCTCAGCACAGACTCTGAAAGTGTACTCCATGTACTTTGTGAGATGAGTTACTTTGATGGTGGTCCGTTTCACACTTGAATTCACAACCTGCCATGTGGTGGAGCCAGACTCACGTTTCTCAACGATATAATTTGTTATGTCTGTTCCACCATCATCTGTAGGTTCCTTCCAAGTCAATACACAGGATTCTGATGATATTCCTGAAACTTCAACAGGTCCGATTGGTGTGGATGGTCTACCAATGACATTGACAGTGACTGTGAATGTTTTTGATCCAGCCGCATTTTCAAGTGTGAGATAGTACTTTCCACTGTCGCCTCTCTTGGCATCCTTAACCAGTAGAGTCGTTCTGTCTTTAGAAGTCTTAATCGATACTCTGTCTGTTTCTTTAAGTTTCATTTCTTCAAGCTTCCATGTTACCTTGGGGGCTGGTCTGCCACTAATTGGAATATCTATGGCAAAGGAATTTCCAGTTTTGCAAGTGATTAGCTGTTTCTCTATGCCACTGAGATCTGCTGTTGGCTCTATACGTGGTTCCTTTATAATGACAGAGGCTAGTGCATCTCGTGGGTGACTAATGCCAGCATCATTTTGAGCCTTAACACGGAACTCATATTCAGTGTTCTCAACCAAGCCTTCAAGAACCATTTTCAAAGATTTAGTTTGACCACCTATAACCCAGTGATCAGAACCCTTCTTTCTAGTTTCAACGATGTAACCAGTAATGCGGCTTCCTCCATCATGCTCAGGCTTCATCCATACTAAGCTGGCTGTTGAGGATGTAGTATCAATGACATCCAGTCTCTTAGGAGGTGCAGGTTCTTCTGTGGCTGTAATAGGTTCTGTCATTTCAAATGGCTCACCTTTGCCATACTGATTTTCAGCAATAACCCTGAAGAAAAATGCTACACCGATATCAAGGTTTGTCACTCTGAATATCTGACGTGTACACTTTTCACTGACCTCTTGCCAACTTAATCGACTGGCCTCTCGCTTTTCAACGATGTAGTGATGAACACGTGCCCCTCCATCAGTGGATGGTGCATCCCACATGAGTGTTAAAGCACCTCTTGTCACATCCTTGAATGAGAGAGGTCCAGGAGGGCCAGGTGTGTCCAACACTTTGACTGTTAACGTAATGGCTTTACGACCACTGTTGTTTTCAAGAGAGAGTGTATACTTGCCGGCATCATATCTGGTGCAATTTTCAATTGTCAAAGTGCTGAATGTTTCTGTGGTATTAATATCAACCATTACACCAAGATCTCCATCTGCCTTTGTCCATGTGGCAAGTGGGGCTGGTTTTCCACGGAAGGGAATATGAAGTGCAACTGTTCCACCGCTCTTTACAACATGTGTCTGCTTGAAGTCCGCATCTATATCGATTTCAGGTGAGGTCAGTCTATCAACTGCTTGTACTGCATTTGGAATTTCAGAGAATTCTCCTTTGCCAGCACCATTGACTGCACACACACGGAATTTATATTCTTCACCAGGTTCTAACTCTGTTACTGTGTAATGTGTGTGGATGCAAGTCTGGTTGTTGACTCTGTGCCATTCCTCAAGGCTTGCCTTGCACATCTCAATAATGTATCCAATGATTTGCATTCCACCATCAAACACTGGTTTAGTCCATTCCAAGGTAACAGACATCTTGGTGGAATCAATGACCTTCACTAGAGTTGGTGCACTGGGTGCACTTGTTGGTTCTCTGCACTTGAACAGTCTGGATGTACCACTTGCAGGTCCAATACCAGCACCATTTTCAGCCATAACACGGAATTCATATTCATTTCCTTCTGTAAGGTTTGTTACTCTATGCCTAAGCTCTGTTATTGGTCGCTTTGCAGAAACCTTCACCCATCTTAAGCTCTTCTTTTCTCGTCTTTCAAGAATGTATTGCTTAATCTCATTTCCACCATCATGTCTTGGTCTTGTCCAGCATAGTGTGATACTGTTTCCTGTCACATGAGTGCAGTCAGGTGTTCCCGGAGCATCTGGTACAGCTGTGAAATGAAAATATGTTAAAGTAAAAAATAACCATGACTCAATTAATGATTTGATGAAGAACAAAGGTTTTTTACTTACTGTATTGCATCTGAGCAATGATTGGCTCAGACTCTAGTGGTTTTCCCACACCAAATTTATTGACAGCAGATACACGGAACTGATATTCATTGCATTTAATCAGTTTTGTGGCATTAAAGGAGCAGGCTTCACACTTGGATGTTACAAGTGCCCAAGAAATTCTGGAAGTCTCACGCTTCTCAATTACATAATTAGTGATAGGTGCACAGCCATCATTTTCTGGTGGGCTCCACCAAAGAGTTGCTTTCTCTGCAGATATATTTGTGAAACGAAGTGGGCCCTCAGGTGGTCCAGGAGTATCTGAATTAAAAACAGAGTGAAAATAAGCAATGAGCAAATCCAGAACAGCTTTGCTAAAACTACAATCAAAACTGATTTTAGATCATACCTTGTACTCGGACAAGAACATCCACTTTGGTTGTGCCTGAACTGTTCTTGGCCTCAACTGTGTAAATACCACGGTTATTGCGGTCAGCATCTCTGATGAAAAGTGAGCTTGATCCAATAATAGTTGTGATGTCAACCAGCATTTTATCAACTTCCTTTCCATCTTTGTACCATGTGACTTGTGGTACAGGACGTCCACTTATACTGCAGTTGATTTTAATATTTTCTCCTGCCTTAATGGTGAGTGTCTTCTCAGCTTCAAACACAATCTCAGGAATGACTGAAAAAGAACAGTAAGTTTGGGTATTTAGCATATTTTTAATATAGAACAATATCTATTGCATGATCCCTTAGTATGTACATACCGCTTTCATCCTTGGTCATGATGTAGCCAGATGACTGAGAAGGCGGACTAACTGTTCCGACAGCATTCCTTGCAATTACCCTAAATTCAAAGCGATCACCAGCAGAAAGGCCTGTTATAGTAAATTGACATTCGCTGATGTCAATGAAATTGCATCTTAACCAGCGTGCTCTTCCTTGACGCCTTTCAACACTGTATCCCACAATCCTACTGCCTCCATCACGCGTTGGTGGTTCCCACTGAAGTGTTACAGAGTCTCTTGTAACATCAATGCAGTTAGGTGTGCCAGGGGGATCTAAAGAACAATAAACATATATTTTTAAGAAAAGAAAGAGTTTTGGCAAAAAGATGAATACTGTAATTAAAGCCAAAGGCACTGGTAAAAAGGTTATCATAGACAAATGTGACCAAAAGGAAAAATACTAAGACTTACCAACTGGGGAAATTGCCAGTTTGTGCTTGCTCTGTTCACTGACAGGACTCATTCCAGCATTGTTTTGTGCATAAACTCTGAATGAATACTCCAGACCTTCCAGAAGTCCAATGGCTCTGTATTCTCTTCCAGAGATGACATTGGAATTCACTTTCATCCACAATAAGCTGTTCCTGTCTTTTTTCTCAAGATGGTATCCAGTGATTGGAGAACCACCATCAAATCCTGGGGCTTCCCACTGAACAGTCATTCCATCACTTGTAACATTGAATACTACAGGTTTTCCTGGTGGACCTGGTGGCTTGTACTGGTGTTGAGCAACCACATCTGATGAGGTTAAAGGCTCACTCATTCCATATTTGTTCTCTGCACGTACCCTAAATTGGTATTCAGTGCCCTTAACCAAGTTTGGTATCTTGTATGTGGTCCTGACCACACTAGAGCAAACCATCTTCCATGCTGCTTGAGATGTCTCTCGCTTTTCTACACTATAGCAGGTGATCTCGCCACCACCATTATTCTGGGGTTCATCCCATGAGATGATAATACTCTGGGCTTTAATTTCATCAAAACGAATTGGGCCTATAGGCTGAGAGGGTGGCCCAAGTGTAATCACTTTAATGTCAAAGAAGTTTTTGACAAGTTTGTTATCAAGGACCAAGGTGTACTTTCCTGCATTCTCCTTTCTTGTATTTCTTACAATGAGACTTGCCTTGTTCTCAGTTTGTCTGAAACGAACTTGTTCACTTTCCTTGAGTGGCACATCATCTTTCATCCACTGGATTGTTGGTTTAGGTTTACCCTTGTAGGGCAAGTCAATATTCACATTTTGTCCAATGCGAACACTTAATTCTGAATTAGGATAGTCAATAAGGTTTGCCTCAGGCTGTATAAGGAGTTCCTTTATTGTGATAGGTCCAATTTGAGAAAAGTCACTGCGGCCCTTCTCATTTTTTGCAAACACTCTAAAGTAAACTTCTGAAAGCTCTTTAAGGTGAGTTACCTCAAATTGGCAACGCTTGCATGTACCACCAATGCTCCAAGCTTCTTCTTCCTTTGTTTTCTTCTCAATAATGTACTCAGAAATGTGACTGCCACCATCATGATCCGGCTTTGTCCATGCCAATGATACAGATGTACTAGTTGAATCCACCAGCACAAGGTCTTTTACAGCTCCAGGCATCTCGGATGCTCTCACAGGTTGTGTAGTTTCACAAGCATCACCGACACCATATTCATTTTCAGCAGAAACACGGAAGAAATAGGAAATTTCCTCAGCCAGACCATCAACCTTGTAGGTTGTATTGGCACATTCATTTGTCACCATGGTGAATGCCTTCATTTTAGCATCCTTCTTTTCAACAACATAATTTGTGATTGGAGAGCCACCATCTATAGAAGGTGGTTCCCAGCTCAAAGTGAGTTTACCTCGTGTCACATTCTTCACTATCAACCTATTACAAGCAGATGGTGTGTCTAATACCTTAACAGACACTGTGATGGTTTTTGGCTGTCCGACCCCATTTTCAATTTCGAGAAGATATTTGCCAGTGTCATCCCTTGTGACCTTTGGAATTATGAGTGTAGTTGAGTATTCTGTATTTCTGATTATATATCTTGCATCACCAGTAATGTTTTTGTCTCCCTTCCTCCATGTTACATTTGGAGCAGGTCTACCCTTAATAGGGATTACAATCTCCACATCTCTACCAGCCTTTGCTATGTACTGAGTTGACATTGAGATGTCAAGATCCACATCTGCCTCCTCTGTTAAAATTAAGAAGAAACATATTTGATTAGGTTCGCAGTATCAGAATAAAATATATATATATTGTTTTAGACAGTTAGAAAATACAAACCCAGAATATCTTTGGCTTGCACTGGCTGCATCATCTCAATTGAACGTCCAGTTCCAATACAGTTAACAGCAGAGACACGGAAGAAGTAGTATACTCCAGGTTTCAAGTGGGATACTACAAACTCAGTTGTTCTTACTTCTCCTTTAGAACTTATAGTGACCCATTCAGTCTCATCTGCCATTCTTTGTTCAACAACATAGCTTGTAATTTCGCTGCCACCATCATAGACAGGCTTGACCCATCCAAGGGTAATAGATGTCTTTGTTGAATCAACAACTCTGAGCTTGGTTGGCTCACTGGGTGGATCTAAAACAACAATTAAAAGCAGATTATGTTGTAAATATCAATGCATACTTTGTACATATTATACACATTCAGTTACATTCTGGAAAAAAACAATACACCACAAAACAAGCTTACCAATTGGGTCATAAGCTTTGTAGAAGATGGACACATCAGAATATGGGCCTGCTCCAGCTTTGTTGATTGCACAGACACGATACTGATATTCATTTCCTTCTGTGAGGTTACTGACTTTCTGTCTGGTATCACGAATTGGATCTTTAATAACCTTGAACCACTGTAGACTTTTCTTCTCACGCTTCTCTAAGTAATATCCATCAATGTCACTGCCACCATCTAAACTTGGTCTTTCCCATACCACAGTCATTGTTGACCTAGTAGTCATAGTGACTTGGGGTTTAGATGGCCGAGTAGGAGGAACTGTGGGGAAAGGGTTAAAGCATTAACTTATATTAGATAACACATTTAATAATTATTTAAAATATGTTTTTCTCTAAAAAACTCCTTACCAAAGGAATTCTGTGCAATTACTGGTCTAGATTCTAGAGGATCTCCAACTCCATATTTGTTTACACCACGAACTCGGAATATGTATTCATTGCCCTTAATTAGCCTTGGGACTGTGACAATGCAGTCTTCTAGTTTTTCTGAGATAATGGACCACATTATTCGGCTTGTTTCACGTTTCTCCACAATGTAGTGGGTAACCATCGCACCACCTTCATCAGCTGGAGGATCCCACATGATAGTCATAGTATCTGCTCTTATTTTCTTGAACTGTATCTCTCCAGCAGGGGGTCCTGGTTTGTCTGATGAAAATAAGCAAAAATTCAGCCAGTGCCAACTGATTTATCACACATTTATTTCTATAGTGCTTTTCATGATAAATGTTATTTTAATCAAAAAATAAATGTTTCTACAATTAAGAGTGATCCGCTATCAGAGGGAATGTGTTAAAGTAATGCCCATGTGGCAGAAATGTAAACAAATCATGCAGTTTGTAAATTTAACATAATTAGGCAGAGGCAATAAACACATACAAACACATTACACACTACACATTGAGATGTAGAAAAGCTGTATGATGGAAAAAAAAGTACATTAACTACATAAAGATAAATATAAAAAATTTAATTCAAAACTAACACAAAAATTAAATAGTAATGTTGGATATTATGTGAGTTATTAAAATGTATTTAGTAGTAAACCAACATACCTTGGACAAGCACTCTGACAGCAGCATATGCTGAGCCTAAAGAGTTCTTGATCTTGAGTTCATATGTTCCAGTATTCAGACGCGTGGCTTCCCTAACTGAGATGCATGCAGACTCAGTGGTGTTGGAAATGGAAATCTGAGCACCAGGCTCAAGCTCTTTACCATCCTTGAACCATTCAATTGTTGGTTGAGGTTTCGCAATAATTCCAATTTTAAGCTCAACTGTAGAACCTGCTTTGTATTTCACAACATCAAGATATTCTGAGGGAAATTCAATCTCAGGGGCACCATATGTGTCCACACATGTGACTGGTCCAACAGCTGCTGATGGGTTGCTAATGGAGCCAACGGCATTCTTAGCCATGACCCGGAATTCATAAGATTCATTCTGAGTCAAGCCTGACACAGTGAACTTTGTGTCAGTAACATTTGTCAAATTAGCTTTTGACCATCTGCCTTTTGGACCATCTCTCCTTTCAATCAAATATCCAGTAATTTTACTTCCTCCATCATATGACGGTTTCTCCCATGCAAGGCTAATTGAAGCCTTTGTGATATCAGTGACTCTGAGGTTGTTTGGAGATTCTGTGGGGAAAAAAAACAGTTGCAATTAATGTTAATGTTTTCAACAGATTAAACAAAAAAAGGCCACAATTATTAATACTTATAAATTAAGCAAATAGAACAATTAGTTTACAGAAAACTAAATGCTTACCACAAGCATCGATTGCAAGCACAGGATCTGATGGCTTGCTAACTGGACCAATACCAGCTGCATTTTCTGCTGCAACCTTAAACTCATAGATTAGACCAGCATTTACATTTGAAACTTTGAAGTGTGTAGCACGGATAACAGTTGTGTTAACTTTCTGCCAAAGAATGCTGTTTCTGTCTTTCATCTGAAGGTGATATCCAAAGACATGGCTTCCACCATCTGAAGAAGGCTCCTTCCAGGTAACAGTAATACTTTCCTTCGTTACAGCTGACACCCATGGCTGTGAAGGTGCAACAGGGAGTGCTGAAATAGAATTTAACAAGTTTTCATAGATGTTCATAGATAAATTTGTATTTACTTATCTGTAGCTTATGCTGTAAAGAAGAATTTTACTCACTGTATGGAAGACTGACTGTAACTGTTGGTGAATCAATGTGGTCACTGATGCCAAAGCGATTCTCAGCCCTGATTCTAAACTGGTACTCAATTCCAGTAACCAGCTTCATAATCTTGATTGTGCATCGTGCAACAGCTGATGAGACTTCCATCCAGTTTGCAGTAGTGGTCTCACGTTTCAAAACAATGTAGTTAGTAATTGGGCTACCACCATCATAAGCAGGAGGCAACCATTTCAGACTAACACTGTCTTCTGTGATATCACACATTTCAACAGGACCAACTGGTGGGCTTGGTCTGTCAAGGACCACAATATTTACAAAAGACTTTGTTGTTCCACTGGAGTTAGAAGCTGTGATATCATATCTGCCTGCATCCGAAGCAACACTCTCACGCAAAGAGATTATTAGAGAGTCAGTTGTCACATCAGAGTTGAATCTCATGGTTGACTTTAGAACCTGTCCATCCTTAGAGAGGGATACTTTGGGTAGTGGTTTACCAGTGAGGGGGATCTCAATCTTAAGATTTGAACCTGCCTTAACATAGGCTGTGTTGTGTTGGAAGTCCTTCATATTAATTTCAGGTGCCTCTGTTGATTAAAAAAAGCAACAAGATTATATAATAATTCAACATAATTTAAAACTGATCAATCAAACAGTGTGAATGTTTAAAAATAAAACATTATAAATAATAAATAACTTGCCCAGCTGGTCTTTTACAAGCACAGGTAAAACCATGTCCTTGAAGTCGCTCAGTCCAGCATGGTTTTCAGCCCGAACTCTGAAGTAGTATTCCGCATTTTCTCTCAATCCATAGACAACAAAATTAGTTGATTTGGTAGAACCACACTTTATCCACTTTTGCTGTCCTTTTTCAAGAGCCTCAACCAGGTAATTTGTAATTCTGCTGCCTCCATCATGTTCTGGTTTAAGCCATGCTAGTGAGACACTGTCTTTTGTAACATCAGTGACTCCAAGCTTAGGTGGTGGACTTGGTTTTTCTAAAAATGTTAAAATATAGCATAGACAAAATATATCCGTAAAACACTTATTACAAATAATAAACAAATGTACTAAAGAAAAGACAAAATAAATAATTTTATATTACCTGAAATCTTTGTTCCATCTTTGGTCTCAAGTGGGACTCCTGTACCATACTCATTTTCACCAGTAACTCTGAAATAATAAACACCACCTTCTTGAAGATCATTAACTTTATAGGTCAGCCTGGGACAACTGTCTGTAATTCTAGTCCAGCCCATTTTAGTTGCCTCACGGAGATCAACAAGGTAGTTCTTGACTGGAGCACCACCTTCATTCTCAGGAGTATCCCATGTAATAGTTGCAGAAGTCTTGGTCACTTCCTTTATTTCAATGCGGGCTGGTGGTCCAGGGGAATCAAGGACCTTTACACTCATTGTCAGTGTAGCAGTTCCAGCAACATTTTGGAGAGTTACAGTGTATTTCCCTGAGTCATCTCTTGTAGCTTGCTCAATTGTGACAGATGTGCAGTTATCGGTTATATCAATAGCAGCCCTCACTCTCAGATCAACATCTGGTTTGTTCCACATTACATGTGGAACAGGCTTTCCCTTGAATGGGACTCTAAGTGTAAATGAGCTGCCATCTTTGACAATCAGTGTTTTCCTCATTTCATTACTGATTAGGAAAACTGGCTCATCTTCTCTTTCCTTTGCTATCTGTGGATCAGTTTCAGGGCTTGGCTCACTTGGACCAATCTTGTTAATTGATCTAACTACAAAGACATACTCTTCTCCGAAAGTGAGTCCCACCACAGTAAACTCTGTGCTCTTAGTGTTACTGACACCAAGTGTCCAGTCATCATCATTGGTCTTCCTGTATTCCACCATATATCCTGAAACTGGAGAGCCACCATCAAATAAGGGCTTGTTCCAAGACAAAGTTATTGATGTTTTAGTAGAATCAATTATTTTAGGTTTAGCTGGAGGTGATGGTAGGAACAATGGATCTTCTGCCTTTGTTAGTGGGCAAGGCACACTTGGTGCACTCAAACCAGCAGCATTCTCTGCAAATACTCTGTATTCATACTCAGCTCCTTCACGGAGATTGGAAGCTTTTACTCTTAAGTCATAAACAGGCTTTTTGTTGACACGTACCCAACGAAGACCAGTTTTCTCACGTTTCTCAATTACATAGCCAGAAATACTACTGCCACCATCAGAGACAGGTCTTTCCCAGCAAATTGTCATTGCTTCACTTGTAACACTGGTGACTTCAACATCTGTTGGTGCAGCAGGGATTGTAAATGGATCCATTGCTTTAGCAGGGTCACTCTCCAGAGGTTCACCTGTTCCATACTTATTAACTCCCCGAACTCTAAATATATATTCATTACCTTTTAGCAGTTTTGTTACTTTACATGTGGTGGCCTTCATATCTGCATAGACCAGAGTCCAGGCAAGCCGGCTAGTTTCACGTTTCTCAACTATGTAGTGCTGAATTTCACCACCTCCATTTTCTTGAGGTGGTCCCCAGGTAAGTGTACATTTTTCTGCAGTCAGACCAGTTACTTCCAATGGTCCAGCTGATGGGCCAGGCCTGTCCAGGACCTTACAGTTTACTGCCAAAGATCTGGTGCCTGCAACATTTTGCAATGTTAGAACATACTGTCCTGAGTCTCGTCTAATAGCATCTCTCACAATAAGTGTTGTACTAGTGAGTGTTGAAGAAATCTCAAATCTGGCTTTTGCTTCAATCTCTTTTCCATCCTTTGCCCATGAAATCACAGGAATTGGTCGTCCTGATATTTCAGCATCAATTCTCAGCAAGTCTCCAGCTTTCACTACAACCAGTTGTCTTAGCTTGTCCTCAATTGTTATGCGAGGCGGATCAACATCATCTTTTATAGTCACAGGTCCCGTACCCTCTGATGGTTCACTGAGTAAGCCAGCTGCATTCTTAGCAATTATGCGGAAATCATATCTTTGATCTTCAATCAGGCCAGTCACATCAAAGAATGTTTCTTGAAGATTAGTGAAATTACACTTTAACCAGCGCCCATCTGGAAGTTCCCTGCGTTCAACAATGTAGCCAGTAACCTTAGCTCCACCATCAAACTCAGGAATTGCCCAGGAGAGAGAAACAGATGTTCTTGTGATGTTCATAAGTATTGGCTGACCTGGAGGTGCACATGGGTCTCGGGCAGAAACAGGATCACATGCCTTAGTGCAAGGTCCAATGCCAGCTATATTCTCAGCATATGCTCTATACTGATACAAGAGGCCTTCTTCTAAACCAGTTACCTTGAACTGAGTTTCTGTAATTGGTCCTCTGTTCATCTTTGTCCAGAGAATGCTGCTCTGATCTTTGCATTCCAAGTGATATCCAATGACAGGACTTCCACCATCACTGGCTGGTCTGTTCCAGGTAACTAGCATTCCTGATTTAGTGGCTTGAGAAATAAGAAGACTGGTTGGAGCGCCTGGAGATGAGAAGGGGTACTGTGCAACAACTGGAGCAGAGTCAACTGCATGGCTTTTACCATAACGGTTTTCTGCTGCAACACGGAACTGATATTCTATTCCTTGTGTCAAACGAGTTACTTTGATTGAAGTTCTTGCAACTGTTGCTGAAACAATTTGCCATGCTGTAGTGGTCATATCTCTCTTCTCGACAACATAATTATTAATTTGACAGCCACCATCATAAATTGGAGGGTCCCAAGATAGTGAAATAAAATCTGCACTTATTTCATCTGCCTTTATTGCACCCGGCGGACCTGGTTTATCAAGAACAACAACAGATATTTCTGCTGATTTCACACCAATTGAATTAGTTAAAGTAATTTCATATTTTCCAACATCCTCTCTTGTTGCATCCTTGATTACAATCTTTGATGATGTCTTTGATGTCAACACATTAACTCTGGTTGTTTGTTTTAATGAGTGACCATCCTTTTTCCATGTAACCTCTGGGGGAGGTCTGCCTCTGAATGGAACATCAATTTTAAGATCATCTCCAGCTTTTACACTGTAGGTATTAAACAGCAAATCAACAATTGGTTCAATAGTAATATCTCTTGCCACAACAGATGCTCCCAGGGGTTTAGGGTCACTTTTTCCTTTATCATTAACTGCTGTTATTCTGAAGCTGTACTCTTCTCCTGTTGTAAGTCCTTCAATTGTGGCTTCTAGTGCTTTTACTGTGGCACATACAGTCCATTTGTCTGATCCTTTAGTCATCATTTCCACTGTGTACCCTGTGATTTTACTGCCACCATCATGATCCGGCTTTTCCCATGCTAGAGTAACAGTGTGACGAGTTACATCAACAACTGTAATTTTACCAGGTGGTAAGGGTGCTTGAGAAACTTTGACAGCCTCCGCGGTCTCTGCAGGCAAACCAACACCAAGTTCATTTACAGCCAGTACACGGAAGTGGTAAAGACCTCCTTCTTGAAGATCATCAACCTTGAATGAATTTCTGACACAGCTGTTTGTCACAGTTGTGAATGCCAGCCTTTTAGATTCTCGCTTTTCCACAATATAATGGGTGATCTTGGCTCCACCATCAATTTGTGGAGGCTCCCACTGTAACTGGACAGAATCTCTCTTTATATCCTTAATTTCAAAGTTCACTGGAGCACTTGGAGAGTCAAGGACCTTGACATTAATAAATGCAGATTTTGTGCCATTATTATTTTCAAGGGTCACAACATATTTGCCTGTATCAAATCGATTAACATTGTCAATAACAAGCACAGTGTAGGAGCCTGTTACTTCAATCTGAGCACGTTCTGGTAAGGTACCATCTGCCTTTTTCCACTTAACCTCTGGCTCAGGCCTTCCCCTTATGGTGACAAATAACCGGAGTGTTGCACTAGCACGCACAGTCACACATTTCCTAAGATCTGCATCAAGTTCTATCTCAGGAGCTTCAAGTTTTTCAGCAGCAATTACAGATCCTGGAATGTCAACATGCTCTCCAGCACCCTCAATATTAAGTGCGCAAATCCGGAAATTGTATTCTGCATTTTCCTTTAATTTTTTGACAGTGAAGTGAGTTGTTTGCACACCAGTTGGTGGAGTGCACACAGTCCATTCATCCTCATTAACTTCCTTTGCCTCAACAATGTATCCTGAGACGTTTGCTCCACCATCATAAATTGGTCTACTCCATGCCAAGGAAACAGTTGTGCTTGAATGATCTGTTATTTTAGGATTATTAGGAGGACCAGGAGGATAAGTTGCATCACAAGCTTTGTAATATTCAGATGGTTCACTTGGTGTGCCTACACCAGCAGCATTTTCAGCAGAGACTCTGAATTCATAAAAGTGTCCCTCTGTAAGCCCAGTAGCTCTGAATCTTAAGTCATTTAGTCTTTTCTTGTTGCACTTTGTCCATCTTATACCCTCTTTATCGCGTTTCTCAAGAACATATCCATCAATTTGTGATCCACCATCATCCTCTGGCCTTTCCCATGTAAGGACTATTGAGTCTCTGGTGATTGCACTTGCTTCTGGAGTTGAAGGTGGTCCAGGTTTGTTGAAAGGATTTTTTGCAAGAACAGGTTCAGATTCAAGTGGTTCGCCAATACCATACTTGTTTACTGCCATGACTCTAAATATATACTCATTACCAGGAAGGAGTTTAGTGACTTTGTAACTAATTGCTTGAATTTTAGGTTCAACTACTGTCCATGACAATCTGCTTGTTTCCCTTTTTTCAATAATGTAATGAGAAATACCAGCTCCACCATCATGTGATGGGTGGCTCCAGTGCAAATAACATTTTTCTGCTGTGACACCAGTTACCTTCAGAGGGCCATCAGGTGGACCAGGTCTATCAAGAACCTTGACAATAATGGGTACCTGTTTGGTTCCACCAACGTTACTGAGATTTAAATGGAAATGACCACCATCTACTCTGATGCAGTCTTTAACACTCAAAACTGTTTGTGTTAAGGTGGATTTAATCTCCATTCTGGGTGTAGCACTGTCAATTTCTTTTCCGTCCTTCAGCCACATTATTTCAGGAAGAGGTTTTCCAGCAATGTCAGCATCAATAGTAAATGACTCACCAGCCTTTACAATGATAGCATCTTTAAATTTTGAATCCATGGAGACAGATGGTGCTTCAATCTCATCCTGAGCAGTAATTGGTCCAGTGCTTTCAGAGGGTACACTTAAAATACCAGCTGCATTTCTGGCAATTACTCTAAATTCATATCTTTGTTCTTCTTCCAATCCAGTAATTGTAAACTGTGTGTCGATGATGTTTGTGAAGCTGGCCTTCATCCAACGACCTTCAGGCAGCTTCTTCCTTTCAATAATGTATCCGGTGATTACACTGCCACCATCATATTGTGGTTTTGCCCACTGAAGAGTTATTAGGTTTCTTGTGATAACGATGGCTTCAGGAATTCCAGGGGGATCACATGGATCACGTGCAACAACACTTTCTGAGACTTTACTTGATGGACTGATTCCTGCAATATTTTCAGCATACACTCTGTATTCATATTCAATTCCCTCCTCCAGACCATTTGTTTTAAATCGAGTGTCATTTATAAGAAGATGGTTAAGTTTGGTCCATAAGATGCTGTTCTTTTCTTTACGTTCAAGATGATACCCAGTAATAGGGCTACCTCCATTATTGCTGGGGGGTTTCCATTCAATTGTCATGTGGTCTTTTGTCACTGATGAAACAAATGGTGCACCAGGAGCTGCAGGCTCAGTAAAAGGATAACTGACCACAACTGGTGATGAATCTAGCGATGTGCTCTTTCCATATCTGTTCTCAGCAAACACTCTGAACTGATATTCAGAACCAGTCTTCAGCTTTGTGACTTTGATTGTGCTACGAGCAATAGTTGCTGAAACAATCTGCCAGTTCGTAGTGGTTGTATCACGTTTTTCCACTATGTAGTTGTTTATCTGACAACCTCCTGTGTATACAGGTGGCTCCCAGGACATGGTAACATAGGTGGCACTTACTTCATCAATTTTAACTGGTCCAACTGGTGGGCCTGGCTTGTCAAGAATGATTATGCCAATCTCTTCTGTGACCGTACCTAGATTATTTGTAGCTGTAACTGTATACTTGCCAGAATCCTCTCGGTTTGCTTCTTTAATTTTAAGAACTGTTGAAGAACTGTTGCTTGAGACATTTAATCTGGTTGTTTCTTTCAGTGCTTGTCCATCTTTCATCCATGCAATCTTTGGAGTTGGACGCCCTTTAAATGGTATTTCCACTTTGAGATCTTGACCAGCTTGAACACTGTATGTGTTGGAAATTATTTTGAAGCTTGGTTCAATAGTAACATCTTTGGCTATTACAGGAGCAACCAATGACCTTGGATCACTTTTACCCTTCTCGTTGTAAGCTAAAACTCTGAATAGGTACTCTTGTCCTGAACTAAGTCCTGTCACTGTACCTTCACATGTTTTGGTGACTGTCGCAATTGCCCACTCCTCGGATCCTTTTGGCTGCATTTCAATATAATAACCCAAGATTCTACTACCACCATCGTGATCTGGTTTATCCCAGGAAAGTGATGCTGTGGTTTTTGTTACATCAGTCAAAGTTACCTTGCCAACAGATAAAGGAGGATCTGCTGTCTTTACAGATTCTTCTGTTTCTACAGGAAGACCAATTCCAAATTCATTTTCTGCCATGACTCTGAAGTAATAAATACTACCCTCTATCAAGTCACCCACTCGTAAGCTGGTCTTGGAGCACTTGGTAGTAATGTTTACATATCCTTGTCTATTTGATTCTCTCTTGTCAACTATATAATTTTTGATTTTTGAACCACCATCTATAAGGGGAGGTTCCCAAATAAGAGTGGCGTAGTTTCTTGTTACATCTTTCACAACAAGACTCTGTGGAGCACCTGGTGTATCAAGTACTTTTACTGACACAAAGGCAGATTTAGTACCAGCATTATTTTCCAAAGTCAGAGTATATTTTCCAGCATCATTTCTGTCACATATATCAAGCGATAACTGAGTGTAGTCTGGTCCCTTTTCTATTTGGGCTTTATCTGGTAAATCTCCGTCATCCTTGGTCCAGTTTATTTCAGGAATGGGGCGTCCTTTGAATGGTATGTTGATTCTCATAGACCCTCCAGCACGTACAATAATACCTTTTCTCAACTCAGAGTCAAGCTCAATTTCAGGGGCATCCATCTTATCCACTGGCTTGACAGTTCCTTGGATAGGCACTGGCTCACCAACACCCAGTTTATTAAGAGCACATATATGAACTTTGTATTCTTGATGTTCAGTGAGTTTAGTTATTGTAAATTTAGTATCACTTAATCCAGATGGTGGAGTACATGTGATCCAGTCTTCTTCATCAGCTTTACATATCTCAACAACATAGCCTTGGATGTCTAAACCACCATCATATATTGGTCTGCTCCATGCAATTGTAACAGAATTCTTTGTAGTGTCAACAAGGTGTGCATTAGTTGGTGGGCCAGGCTTAAATGTTGGATCACAGGCTTTATAATAAACAGTTGGCGGACTTGGCTGTCCAATGCCAGCAGCATTTTCTGCAGATAACCTGAATTCATATTCATGATCCTCTGTCAAGCCTGTAACTCTGAAACGTAAATCTGTGACTCTGCGTTTGTTACATTTTGTCCACCGCACTCCAGCTCTGTCCCTCTTCTCTACAATGTAACCAACGATCTCACTTCCACCATCAGTTTCAGGACGAGTCCAGCATACTGTCATAGAGTCCCTTGAAATATTTGTTATTTCTAGCTCTTTAGGTGGTCCAGGTGGAACAAAAGGATTCCTCATAATCACTGGTGTAGACTCAAGTGGTTCGCCAACTCCATACTTGTTGACAGCCATGACACGAAATATGTATTCATTTCCTTTTAGAAGTTTAGTAACTTTAAACATGGTTGCTCCACAATCACCTGAAACTACAGTCCAAGCAAGACGACTTGTTTCTCTCTTCTGTATGATATAATAAGACACGTTACTGCCACCATCATGTTTTGGAGGCAGCCATGACAATGAACACTTCTCACATGTTACACCAGAGACAGTCAAAGGACCTTCAGGGGGTCCTGGTCTATCAAGAACTCTTACATTGAAGGCAAAAGATTTTGTTCCAGCCACATTAGTAAGGTGCATTGTGTATTGGCCTCCATCAATTCGAATGGCATCTTTGACAACAAGAATTGCTTTGAAGTCAGTATTCTTGATCTCAGCTCTTGCTGAATTTTCAACTTCCATATCACCCTTAAACCACTGTATTGTTGGAACTGGCTTTCCTAGTATAGATGCTTCCAGGGTAAATGTGTCTCCAGCATTCACAGTCAAAATTTGACTATACTCGGAGGCAACCTCATAGGTTGGTGGTTCAACTTCATCTTTAGCTGTAATTGAGCCTGTGCTTACAGAGGGTCTACTAACTGATCCAGCTCCATTTCTGGCAATAACTCTGAAATCATATTTGCAGTCTTCAGTCAGGCCTGTGACTGTAAATTCTGTTTCAAGGACGTTTGTAAAACTAGCTTTCATCCAACGGCCTTCTGGCAGGTCTCGTTTCTCCACAATATATCCAGTGACAAGGCTCCCTCCATCATATTCTGGTGGTGTCCATCTAAGCTTCACTGAGTGTCTTGTCACAATCACTGGCACAGGGGTGCCCGGTGGGTCACATGGGTCACGTGCCACACAACCCTCAGATACTTTGCTACACAATCCAATCCCAACTATGTTTTCAGCATAGATTCTGAATTCATATTCAATGCCCTCTTCCAAAGGAGATGTTTTAAATCTGGAGTCTTGAATGAGTAATTTATTTATCTTTGTCCAAAGAATGCTATTTTTCTCTTTTCTCTCTAGATGATATCCTAGAATTGCACTTCCACCATCTGAGACTGGTTTGTGCCATTCAACAACCATAGATTCTTTTGTGAATGCAGATACAAATGGAGTTCCTGGAGGCCCAGGCTCCTTGAAAGGATACTGGGCAAGAACTGGATCTGAGTCAATACCATAGCTTTTACCATACCTATTCTCAGCAAAAATTCTAAACTGGTATTCAGCTCCAGTTTTTAAATTACAAACTTTAAGTGTGGTTCTTGCTACTGTGGCAGAAACAACTACCCAGTTAGTGGTGGTAGTGTCTCTCTTTTGGACAATATAATTTGAAATCTGGCAGCCTCCAATGTATGTTGGTGGGTCCCAAGATAGTGTAATGCTCTCTGCACTCACTTCATCAATCCTGATTGGGCCTGTTGGTGGGCCAGGCTTTTCAAGTATAATTATTTCCACAGTGGCTTCTGCTTGTCCAAGTACATTAGCCACAGCAATGTTATACATACCACCATCTTCTCTTGTTGCATCTTTGATGGTAAGAGTGGTGTGATGTGCAGTATCAGCAACATTTACTCTTGTGGTCTGTTTCAGAGCTGAACCATCTTTGGTCCATGTAATGGTTGTTTTTGGATGACCAGCAATCCGTGCTTCAATTTTCAAATCATGCCCAACCTGTACATTATAGGTACTAAGTTTTGTTCTTACTGAGGGCTGAATAGCAAGGTCCTTTGCAACAACAGGATTTGCCAAAGGTCTGGGATCACTCTTTCCCTTGTCATTGACAGCGATGACTCTGAAACTGTACTCCCCACCTTGGGCTAAATTAGTTACAACAGTGTCCAGGGATTTCACTTGGGCACAAAGAGACCATTTATCTTGATCTTTTGCTTGCATTTCAACTTCATAATAAGAAATTCTGCTGCCTCCATCATGCTCTGGTTTTTCCCATTTGAGAGAAACACTCTTTCGTGTAACATCCACTACAGAAACTTTACCAGGGGGTTGTGGCACCTCTGAGATCTTTACTGGTTCTAGAGTCTCTGCAGGCAATCCAATACCATGTTCATTTTCAGCAAGAACCCTGAAGAAAAAGTTGCTTCCCTCTTGAAGGGGTTCAATTTTCCATGTCATCTTGTTGCAGGTAGTAACAGCAGAGTACACCTTTCTTGTGCTCTCTCGTTTTTCAACAATGTAGTTTTTGATTTTAGCTCCCCCATCCAGCAAAGGTGGCTCCCAGGTAAGAGTGACTGAATTCTTTGTTATTTCCTTCACACGGAAGTTTGCAGGTACATCAGGAGTATCTAATACTTTGACACTTATAAATGCCGATTTAACTCCACTGGCATTTTCCAGAGTTAAAGTATATTTTCCACTGTCAAATTTATTAACATTTTCAATTACCAGGGAGGTGAAACTGCTTGTAATATCAATCTGAGCTGCCTCGTTCATTTCACCTTCAGCCTTTCCCCACTTGACTTCAGGAGTTGGCAGTCCACGTATAGGAACAAACAATCTGAGAGAGCCTCCAGCCCTGACAGTTATCATCTTTCTAAGGTCGGCATCAAGGTCAATATCTGGTGCCTCAAGTTTGTCCTCTAAAATAATAGTTCCTGGGATATCAGCTGTTTCTCCCACACCAACCTTGTTTACGGCACAGATTCTGAATTTGTACTCATGCTTTTCAAGCAGTTTTTTAGCCTCAAATCGTGTCTCTGTTATTCCGGAGGGTGGAGTACACATGATCCATTCATCAGAAGTAACTTCACATGCTTCAACAATATAACTCTGAATTTCACAGTCACCATCATAAATTGGCTTTCCCCAATGCAGGACAACAGATGCTCTTGAGACATAAATTACCTTAGGGTTGTTTGGTGGACCAGGCTTGAAGACTGGATCCACTGCCTTAAAATACACTGTGGGTGGACTTGGTTTACCAACTCCAGCTGCATTCTCAGCAGATACACGGAATTCATAACTTCGGTTTTCAAGAAGTCCTGTTACTCTGAAGCGCAATTCACTCACTACACGTTTGTTGCATCTTGTCCATCTAACGCCTTCTTTGTCTCTCTTTTCTACTATGTATCCTCCTATTGCATTGCCACCATCATTAGTGGGTCTTTCCCATGTTATAACCATGGAATCCTTTGTTATATTTGACACTTCAACATTACTTGGTGCATCAGGTGTGACAAATGGATTTGCTGCAATCACTGGATCAGATTCCAAAGGCTCACCAATTCCATATTTATTTACAGGTATCACTCTGAATATATACTCATTTCCAGGAAGGAGTTTTGTAATTTTCAGATTGAGAGTTTGTACCTTAGATTCGACAACAGTCCAAACTAATCTGCTAGTCTCTCTTCTTTCCACAATGTAATGAGACACCTCCGCACCTCCGTCATGCAATGGAGTTTTCCAGGAAATGCAGCACTTTTCACTGGTAACACCATAGATTGAAACTGGGCCATCTGGAGGACCAGGTCTGTCCAGAACCTTGACATTGACAATTACTAATTTCTCCCCACCAACATTTCTAAGTAGCAATGTATACTGGCCTCCATCAACACGGATAGCCTCCTTCACACTAAGAGTAGTTGTGAAGTCAGTATTCTTTATCTCAAGTCTTGCAGTATTTGTAAGTTCTTCACCAGCTTTTATCCAGTGAACTGAAGGAATAGGTTTGCCAAGTATTCCTGCTTCCACTTTGAATGATTCTCCAGCATTAACAACAATAGTTTGAGAATATTTGGCATCCATGTCAATTTGGGGTGGATCAACTTCATCCTTTGCTGTGATTGCACCAGTACTGTCTGATGGAGCACTATACACACCTGCAGAATTTCTTGCAATGACACGGAATTCATACTGCTGTTCCTCTACCAAGCCACTGACAACAAATTCGGTCTCAATGATGTTCGTAAAAGAGGCTTTCATCCAGCGGCCATTAGGCAATTCTTTTTTCTCAATGACATATCCAGTAATCTTGCTGCCACCATCAAACTGTGGTGGTGTCCACCTAAGTGTTACAGAACTTCTTGTGACAATCACTGCTTCAGGTTTGCCTGGAGGGTCACATGGATCTCTTGCCACCTGTATTTCTGATACTTTGCTTGCTTTGCTTAGACCAACTATATTCTCAGCATAAACTCTAAATTCATATTCAATGCCTTCTTCAAGGCCACTTATTTTGAATCTTGCATCTGGAACAAGCATTTTGTTTTGTTTTACCCACAGCAGGCTGTTTCTTTCCTTACTCTCAATGTGATATCCCAAAATCTTGCTTCCACCATCACTACTGGGTTTGTTCCACACAATAACCATGCTTTCTTTAGTAGCAGATTGAACAGTTGGAGTTCCTGGTGGATTCGGAATCTCAAAGGGATATTGTGCAACAACAGGATCAGACAAAAGAACTGAACTCTTTCCGTATCTATTTTCAGCAGCAATCCTAAACTGATATTCACAGCCAGTCTTCAATCTTGCAGCTTTAGTTGTCGTTCTTGCCACTGTTGCAGAAACAATCTGCCAGTTGGTGGTAGATGTGTCTCGTTTTTCCACAATATAGTTATTAATGCTACAGCCTCCTTCATACTCTGGAGGCTGCCATGATAATGTAACACTATCTGCAGTAACCTCATCTATTTTGATTGGACCAGTTGGGGGTCCAGGTTTATCAAGTACAATAACACTGATGTCTGCTGTAGCTTCACCAGCTAAGTTTGTCAGTTTAATAGTATATTTACCCACATCATCCCGTGTTGCCTCTTTAATCACAAGGTAAAGGTGTCTCTCTGCTACTTCAGAATTTACTCTTGTTGTCTCTTTCAGAGCAATACCATCTTTTTGCCAGGTAACTGCTGCCTTCGGCTGTGCAACATAAGGCACATCAATTTTCAGATCATCACCTGCCAGAACACTGAATGTGCTGAACAAAAGTTTGAAGGCAGGAGCAATAACAACATCCATAGCAACCACAGGGACATTAAGTGGACGTGGATCACTGGTTCCCTTTTCGTTAGTTGCTGAAATACGGAAGGAGTATTCTTCACCTTGTGTTAGGCCAATAACAACTGCCTCTGTTACTTTAACCATCATTACTTGTGTCCATTTTTCGCTGTTTTTTCCTTGCATTTCAACAATATAACCCGTAATTCTGCTTCCTCCATCATGGTCCGGCTTTTCCCAAGAAAGTGTTACACTGTTGCCAGTTACGTCTTTTAAAGTCACTTTTCCAGGAGGAAGAGGTCTCTCAGAGATTTTTATAGCTTCTGTGGTCTCAACTGGAAGACCAACACCATACTCATTTTCAGCCAAAATTCTGAAGAAATACATGCTTCCTTCCTGTAAGTTTCCAATTCTACAACTTGTTTTGGAACAGGAGGCATTAAAGATGGAATATGCTTTTCGTTTAGATTCACGTTTTTCAACAATATAATGCCTAATTCTTGATCCACCATCAATGACTGGAGGGTCCCAGATGAGAGAAGCAGAATCTTTTGTGATTTCCTTGATTGTAAGGTTTTGTGGTGCATCAGGAGTGTCAAGAACTCGGACATTAACAAATGCTGTTTTAGTTCCTGAACTGTTTTCCACTGTTAGAATATATTTTCCACCATCAAATCTGTTTACATTCTCAACAACCAGTGTGGTAAATGAAGATGTAATTTCAATAGATGCTTTATCAAGGGTTGCACCTGTCTCCCTTGACCATCTGACCTCTGGTGCAGGTCTTCCTTTAATTGGCACAAATAATCTTAAGGTGCTGCATGCTCTGATGTTTACTACTTTACGAAGGTCAGAGTCAAGCTCGATTTCAGGTGGAAGGAGTCTGTCTTCCGCTTTAGGTGAACCAGGCACAGAGGCTGGTTCTCCAACACCTTCACAGTTAAGAGCTGAAATATTGATTTTATACTCTTGATTTTCAGTAAGGTTGGTTATAGTGAATGATGTTGCTGTTAGACCAGCAATTGGCGTAACAATTGTCCATTCATCTTCCTCTGGCAGGCAGGTTTCAACAATATAACCTGTGATATCCGAGCCACCATCATAAACTGGTTTATTCCAAGCAATAGTAATGGATGACTTAGATGTATCCAAAACTCTAGGATTTCCAGGGGGTCCAGGTTGGAATATTGTGTCACATGCTTTGTAGAATGGACTTGAAGGGCTGGGAGCACTTAAGCCAGCAGCATTTTCAGCTAGGATTCTGTATTCATACTCATGGCCAGGTGTTAGTCCTGACACTTTAAAGCGCAGATCAGTAACAGTCCTTTTATTGCATTTTACCCAACGAAGACCAGTTTTATCTCTCCTCTCAATGATGTAGGTATTTATACTACTTCCACCATTGTGTTCAGGATGTCCCCAACAAACCACCATTGAATCTTTTGTTATAGCAGTTACTTCTGGTGCCTGTGGAGGATCAGAAGGCACATAAGGGTTAGTAGCAACAGCAGGCTCAGATTCCAGAGGTTCTCCATCTCCGTACTTGTTCACAGCCATGACTCTGAAGATATATTCATTTCCTTTTAGCAATTTGGTAACCTTATAGCGGTTTACTTGTAAATCTGTGGCTACGTTTGTCCACGTAAGTCTACTTGTTTCACGTCTCTGAATGATGTAATATTCAATTTTTCCTCCTCCATCATGAAGTGGTGGCAGCCATGACAGAATACATTTCTCTGTTGTCATATCTGTGACATGCAGTGGTCCTTCAGGTGGGCCAGGTCTGTCAAGAACTTTAACATTGAAGAGAAATTTGGCAAATCCTCCTGGATTGCTAGCAGTTAGAGTGTAAGCACCACCATCTCTACGTAAAGAATCTTTGTTAATCAAGCAAGTATAGAAATCTGATGTTTTGATCTCTAGTTTTCCAGTGTCTTCAAGCTCCTTGCCATCTTTAGTCCAAACCAAGGATGGAATTGGTCGACCTGTAACACGTGCGTCTAGCTTGAAAATTTCTCCTGCTTTCACTACTACAGCGCTACTGAAACTTGCATCAGCATCAATTTTGGGCTCTTCAATATCATCTCTGCAGACAATGACCTCTGAAGGTTTAGATGGTTTGCTGACAGCTCCAGCTGAGTTCCGTGCTAATACCCGGAATTCATAAGAAGCATCTTCTGTTAGACCACTTACAGTGAAGGTTGTTTCATGAATGTTGCTGAAGTTGGCTTTCAGCCAGCGACCATTAGGCAGCTCTCTTTTTTCAACTGTATATCCAGTTATTGAGAAACCACCATCACCCTCTGGCTTTGTCCATTGAAGAGTAACTTCATGTCTAGTTATGTTAAGTGCCACAGGTTGACTTGGAGGGTCTACAGGATCAAGCGCATGTGTCATCTCAGAAGGCTTACTTGCTTTGCTGAGGCCAGCCAGATTTTCTGCAATAACACGGAATTCATATGCAATACCATCAATCAGGCCTGGCGATTTAAACATATTGCCAACAACTAGAGCTTTGCTGATCCTCTGCCAAAGTATGCTGTTCTTCTCTTTCCTCTCTATATGGTATCCTAAAATTGGGCTACCTCCATCTGAAGAAGGTTCATTCCAGCTGATTGTCATTGAATCCTTGGTGAAGGCAACTACTTGTGGAATTCCAGGCTGTCCTGGAACATCAAATGGATAAGCAGCCACCACTGGTTCTGATGTTATGCAGGGTCCAACACCATATCTGTTCTGAGCTTTTACACGGAACTGATATTCAATACCAGTTGTAAGGCGTGCGGCTTTAAATGTTGTGCGAATGACAGTTGCTGCCAGTTCCACCCAGGATGTGCCAGTTGTCTCACGCATTTCAACAATGTAGTTATTAATAGGAACTCCTCCATCATTTTCTGGAGCTTCCCATGATATTATCACATAGTCACAAGAAACCTCATCTAGTTTGACTGGTCCAGTTGGAGGTCCTGGAATATCATGTACTTGAACAGTAATGATTTCAGTCACGGTTCCTAAGATGTTCTTTCCTGTCATTGAATACTGTCCTCCGTCTTTTCTCTTAATTTCATTAATATTGAGAATTGTTGAAGTTGTAGTATTTTCAATGTTTATTCTCTGAGTCTGTTTAAGTTCCTGATCTTCTTTCTTCCATACAACAAGTGGTCTTGGACGCCCCAGAACAGGGATCTCAACTTTAAGATTATCACCTGCTCTAGCTACCACTATCTTCTGATATACACCTCTGAGGTCAAATTCTGGAGCAGTTAATTGCTCCTTGATTACAACTGGTCGACTTTCACGAGGTTCACTCCTGCCTGAGCTGTTTACAGCAAAGATGCGGAACACATATTCTGCATTTTCAACCAATTCTGTTGCAGTGTAATCCAAAGCTTTTATTGTTGTCACATGTGTCCACTGATCAGAATCTTTTAGCTGAGCCTCTATCACATAGCCAGTGATTCGACTACCACCATCATATTTTGGTTTTGTCCATGCAAGAGTTGCTGTGTCCTTGGAAACATCTGAAACAATCAGATTATCTGGTGCAGAAGGAGCCTGAGAAGCTCTTATTGGTTCAGGTGTCTCTGCTGGTTCACCAATGCCCCTTTCATTCTCAGCAGAAACTCTAAAGTAATATTCAGCACCCTCTTCCAAGTTTGGAATCTTGTATGAGCATTTCTGCCAGTTTGTTGTAATAGCTGTATAAGCCTTTCGTGTTGCGTCCCGCTTCTCAATAATATAATTTGTAATCTTTGAACCACCATCAATGATTGGAATCTCCCATTGTAAAGTAATGCTATTCTTAGTGATTTCACTTGGTTTCAAATTTACTGGAGGTCCTGGAGTGTCCACAACACGAACATTTACAAATCCAGACTTCTTTCCAACAACATTTTCCAATGTTAGGACATATTTTCCAGCATCATATCTTGTACACTCAGGGATGACTACTAGAGTGTATGATTCTGTAGTGTCAATGTGAGCACGGCCTTTAAGTGGTACATCTTCCTTATGCCATGTTACGTCTGGAGTTGGCCTTCCCTTGATTGGCACAAATATGCGGATTGAAGCACCTGACTTAACAACAAGTGTCCTTCTCAACTCTGCATCAAGTTCAAATTCAGGAGCCGTCTCTCGATCCACTAGTTCAACAACTTGCTCAACTTCAGAAGGTTCACCAAGTCCTTCTGAATTCAATGCTTTGACTCTGAAGTGATATTTTCCTCCTGATTGTAGATTTGAAACTACAAATTCTGTTATTCTTAATGGAGTAATTGTGTCTTGAACCCAGTCATCATCACCTTCCTTTTTATGTTCAACAATGTATCCTGCCACATCAAGTCCACCATCATAAAAGGGTCTACCCCAGTTAAATGTTGCTGTTGTTTTGGTAGTGTCAGTAATGCGTGGGTTGGATGGAGGTCCTGGTGGATCTGAAAAATAATAAAATGATAATGTAGGGGCAAAGATTGACAATAAAACAATATCTGTAATTTTTACAATATTTTTAGTTAACTTACATGCAATATCCTTTGTCATTACAGGTTGTGATGGCTCACTAGGCTCACCAAAACCAGCCTTATTCTCTGCAGTTACACGGAATTCATATTCAATTCCCTCTGACAGGCCTGAGACCTTACAACGTAGATCAGAAATGGTCTTTTTTGAAGCTCTGACCCATCTCATTCCTCTTCTTTCTTTTCTCTCAACACTGTAGCCTCTAATGTCACTTCCTCCATCTACAATTGGTCTCTTCCAGGAAATTGTTATAGCATTTTTACTGACATTATCAATTTCTGGTTTTGAAGGTGGCCCAGGAGGTCCTGCAAAAAAGATTAAAGTATTTTTTTTCTTATATATATATATATATATATATACACATTAATGTGTGTTTAAAAAATAAAAAAAAACTATTGATTATGTAAAATATGAAGTTAAGCTTACCAAAGCTATCAACCATTTTAACTGGTCCAGACTGTGTTGCATCACCAATACCGTACTGATTAACTGCCAAAACACGGAATATGTATTCATTTCCCTTTATCAGCTTGCTGGCAACATAGCGGCAGTCCATAACATCTTCAGCAAGCTTTGTCCAGAGTAGGCGGCTGGTTTCTCTCTTTTCTAATATATAGGATTTGATACTGCAGCCACCATCTTCTTCTGGTGGTAGCCATGTCAACGTGCATTTTTCAGCAGAGATGCTACTGGCTTCAATAGGACCTGGAGGTCCAGGCACATCCAGAATTTTCACTTTAACTTTTTCTTCTTTGATACCAAATGGATTACTTGCCGTAATAGTGTACTCCCCAGTGTTCTTTCTGCTGGCATACTTGATTGAAAGCGTTGAAGATGTGGGAGTGCTTGTAATTTGAACAACATCTGAGGTCTTAAATTCTCTTCCACCTTTAGACCACACAGCTGTAGGAGGTGGTTTGCCAAGAATGCTTGATGCTGTAATGACAATTGTTTCTCCAGCCCTCACAGTCACGCCATCCTTCATTTCAGGGTCAATTGTGATAGTTGGTGGTTCTGTAAAAAGTCAGGTGATGATTATGAACATTGTTCTGTTTATTAAGGGTATGGTTAAGCACATTTGTTAAAACTTGACAATAAGGCTTACCATATTCATCTTTGCAGACAAGAGGCTCAGTTGCCTCTGAGGGAACACTAATAGCTCCGGCTGCATTTTTAGCCCTTATTCTGAATTCACAAGTACAGCCTTCCTGTAGGTCTGTTACAGTGTATGCACAGCTTTGGACATTCACATGGTTGGCCTTCATCCAGGTCTTTCCAGGATGCTCTAATTTCTCAACAATATAGCCGGTTAGTTTGTGGCCACCATCATACTTGGGTGCAGACCAAATAAGTGTTACACTGTTTCGTGTGGCATTGATCACATCAGGTTTGCCAGGTGGATCTATAGAAAGAGAAAATAATAATTATTAAAAATATTTTTGCAATCTCTTAAAAAGCTGAAAGAAAACACACTCAGACTCACCAATTGGATCAAGAGCCACAAATGATTCAGTTGTTTTGCTGGGCTTTCCAAGTCCAGCTATATTCATAGCAATGACCCTAAATTCATATTCCAGGCCTTCAACCAAACTGGTTACTCTGCATTCTTTTACTCTCAAAGGTGTTTTGTTGGCTCTCTTCCACATTAAGCTATTTCTGTCTTTGAATTCCATGTAATACCCTGTAACCAATATTTGTAGAAGAAGGGATTAGATGTTATAAACTGCAAATAAAATAAATAAATAAATGTAGTTCAGAAATGTTTTACCTGTTATGACTGAGCCTCCAGTATCTTTTGGATCAGACCATGTTAGGATAGCAGACTCATGACGAATATTCACAACCTCAGGTGGTGCTGGAGCCCCTGGTGCATCTAGTTTGGGGTAAAGTGTATATTTATTGTGAAGAACTATTTTTAAATATCCAGCATATTTAATCAAATTACAATATATTTTTAGGATTTTATAAATACTTACTGAATGGATGTGTAGCAACTACTGGATCAGACTTGAGGAACTCTCCAACTCCATATTTATTTTCAGCACAAACTCTGAAAATGTATTCTGTTCCATCATGAAGTCTTGTAACTCTCATGGTGTTCTTCTGAATTGCAGAAGCAACTGTGACCCATTTGTTTGCAGTAGAATGCCTCTTTTCCAAAAAATAGTTGGTAACTTCTGATCCACCATCATCTTTGGGTGGACCCCATTCTACAGTTATCGCTTCAGCTGTGATTTCATCAAATTTGATAGGACCAGTACATAGTCCAGGCTTTCCAACAACTTTAATATCAATAGCTGATTCTTTTGTTCCAGCACTGTTTCTCAAAATCAAAGTGAATTTGCCAGCATCACCTCTATTGCAATCACGAATTAGCAAGATAGTGTTTGTTGCTGTTCCTTCAACTGAGACCCTGCCACTGTCTGATAAAGTAATGTCACTCTTTTTCCATGTGACTGCAGGAGCAGGGATACCACTAATAGGGATATTGAGACGAATAGTGCTTCCTTCCTTTGCCACATAGGTAGAGTCTGGCAAGCCTTTAAGATTACAGTCTGGAAGGACTGTAAAAAGACAAGAAAAAAATTGTTAAAGGGTTTGACTGCATAACCACTAAGCAAGTGTTACTACTAGATAGCCAGGTGTTTTCAAAGTGTGGGATGCACACTTCAGTCATTAAAAGCACAATAATGAAAGAACTAAATTGGGCATCCATTTCTCACACTTTCTTCTTTCCAGCCAAAATATCTAGACACACTTAAATCAAGAAAGATTTGTGACAAAAAAATATTGCTTTTTAAGAAATTGTCATTTAATTCTTATTTTTCTCAAAGCAAAACAAGATTTTTTACTTGAATAGAAAATCCTTCTTGATTTGAGAATTTTAACTTATTTTGGCTAGAAACAAGAACAAAGTCTAGGCCATAAAAACATTTTTAGCTGTGAATTATTGAACAGTAATACACACTGATGTGTCATAATGCCTGACCATTCATGTATATACAGTTTGTTGTGTAACAGTTCATGTAACGGTTAATGTAAACAACTGGGGGAAAATTGGATGCTTATCAATATATTGAATCTGTGCTGTCTTATTTCTATGACATAAAGAAACCTGAGGTATAATAAACTGAGGTATATTATATGAATACCGATTTGATCTTTTGCCAAGACGGCGAGCTCAGTTGGTGGTCCTTCAGCTGCTTCATTAATGGCTTTGACTCTAAACAAGTACTCCTTTCCTTCTTCAAGGTCAGTCATTGTATACTGGGTGAGCTTAGACTTCATTAGCAACTTCCATTTGTCTTCCCCGACAGATATCTCTAGAACATATGCAACAATATGGCTTCCACCATCACTGATTGGTTTCTTCCAAACAAGGGTGCAAGAGTTCTTGCTGATCTCTGAAGGTTTAAAATCTGTAACTGGTCCAGGTTGCTCTGCAATTGAGATAAATATTAGATTTTGGCTAAATCAACAGATTAAAATGGAAAACTAAACTGCAACATCATTAAAGTCTCACCTGAGGCTTTGACTGGTCCAGCTGTCTCACAACCATCACCAATACCATATATGTTTTCAGCTGAGACCCTAAAGCAGTAAGCTTTACCAGCTTCAAGATTAGTAATCCTGAAAGATGTCTTGGGACATTCAGCAGCAACACAGGTCCAAGCCTTTCTTTCAGCTAGACGTTTTTCAACAACATAACTCTTAACGGGACTACCACCATCAATTAATGGAGCATCCCAAGTGATAGATGCATGGTCCTTTGAGGTCTCCTTCACAATCAGATTGATTGGGGGTCCAGGTGTGTCTGTGTGCATTTACAGACTGCAGTTAGATACAGTACATAATAAACCTTTTGTAAAGCAATTTGTAAATAGAAAGACAGAAGCTTTACCTAGTACTTTGACAACAATGGTATACGACTTGGTACCACTACTGTTTTCTAGAGTTAGGACATATTTGCCAGCATCATATCTGTTGATATCCTCACAGTAAAGGAAGGTATCCCATTCAGTTGTTGTAATCATAAGGCCTTGTCTCTCTTTCAAGTTTGCATTGACCTTAGTCCATGTTGCCTTTGGAGCAGGACGCCCTCTCAGAGGTACATAAATTCTCATTGTGACTCCAGCACGTAAAACTAGTGCCTTTCTAAGATCTGCATCAAGTTCGGCCTCAGGGGCAACTAAAGAAAGATTAAGATGAGAATACTGTACAGTAATGTGCAGATACTGGAAATACAAAAATCAGTTATAGAAAAATACTTACTTAGGATATCCTTTGCCATATGTTTTCCAGGAACGTCACTTGGCTCACCAAATCCAATCTTATTTACAGCAGTAACACGGAACTGGTACTCAGTATTATCCATGAGACCAGTAACATTAAATTTTGTTGCCTGGAGATTTTTTGGCACATTGCACTTCAGCCAGTCTTCTGCATCTGCTCTCTTGAACTCAACAAGGTATCCAAGAATTTCACATCCACCATCATAGGCAGGCTTGGTCCAGGACAAACTGATTGAACTGTGTGTAGAGTCAACAACCTTTGGAAAAGCAGGCGGTCCAGGAGGATCTATGATGAAAACACAGAAATGCATGATCTAAATGCACAAACTATTTAAGTGTTCTTCCTTTTTTCTTTTCTTTGTTTATTTACAGTATTTTGGTCAGTTTAATTGTTAATAATCATTAAATACAGTTATGATAGTACTTACACACTGGGTCTACAGCAAGACCACCAGCTGATGGATCACTTGGTTTGCCAAGACCAGCTTTATTGAGTGCAATGACTCTGAATTCATACTCTGATTCCTCTGTGAGGCCTCCAGCTTTAATTGTCCTGTCAATAACTGGTCGTCTATTCACTTTAACCCAATTGAGGTCTTTAGTTTCACGCTTCTCAACCATGTATCCAAGAATGGTGGCCTTGCCATCATTAGCAGGGGCCTTCCAACTAACAGTCATGTGATCCCTTGTAATATTGGTAATAACTGGAGGTTCACATGGTCCTGGGACATCTAAAGTGTGAAAGTTAAAAAAAAATCAAAATAATTTGTTTAAAGAATATGCATTTTCAAAACAATGTGTATATTCATGAATAGAGATCAAATTGGTTTGACATTAAAAAATAAAATTCCGTTCATCTTACAGGAAACAGTAGCGTTATCAAACAAATTAACTTAATATTACACAATGAATAAAACAGCCAGTCTATGCAGCCAAAGCTTATATCATTAGATTATATGTAATGATTACTTTTTGGTCAACCTATGTAATATATAAAAGTATTTGAAAAAATAAAATGTTACCAAATGGATTCTTGGCAATCACAGAGTTAGTTACAATCGGGTCTCCAACACCATATTTGTTCTCAGCACTGATGCGGAACTCATATTCATGTCCTTCAATTAGTTTTTCCACCGAACAGTCTGTTATCTGGCCATTGATGTTAGCAGTAACTTGTGCCCAGTTAGCTCTGCTTGTTTCTCGTTTGTCAACAATATAATTTGTGATTTCAGAACCACCGTCTGCAATAGGTGGCTCCCACCTCAGTTTCACTCGGTCGGCAAAAACGTGGCTTATCTTTACTGATGCTGGGGGGCCTGGTTTGTCTGCAAAAACAAAATAATGCATGTCTTACAAATATACATAATCTTTCTTAAATGTCTAAAGGGCAATACACTGTCAGTTTTTTTTTTTTTTGGCTTATTTTAATGTTAACTCACCTAGAACCTTCAATTTGATGTTGCTAGACTTTGAGCCACTTGGGTTCTCAGCAGTAATGGTGTACTCGCCAGATTCCTTTCTTGTCACAGAGAACATTTCCAAGCTGAAGCGATGCACCTTCTGAGTCATTTTCATACCTTCAGCCAATTTCAAAGGAGCACCATCTTTCTTCCAAGTTACCTTTGGCAATGGTTTGCCAAAAACATCAGCCTCCAGGCATACATTTGCTCCAGCTTTGACAACAATTAAGTTCTTCATTTCAAGACTAATCTCAACTCTAGGTGGAACTGAAATAATACAAAGACAGACATCAAATCAGCTATATAAAGTCCATCAGTTAATACATACATTAAAAATACATTATTATTATTATTATACATTACATTTTTGGTGGATTGTAAGACTTACCATGTTCTGCAATAATTGGGATAGCATCAGATTCCTCTGAGGGCATACTGACATTAATTGCTGTCTTTGCAATTATTCTGAACTTGTATTGGGCTCCCTCTTCAAGTCCAGGAACGGTGTACTCTTCCTTTGGAACATTTTGACTGCTTGTGTTAGCACGCACCCATTTGTCACCTGGAAGCTTCAGAGACTCAACGTAATAACCGATGAGTTTACTTCCACCATCATGCTTTGGACGGCTCCAGACAAGAGAGACAGAATTTCTAGTCACATCAAGAATTTCAGGTTTTCCTGGTGGATCTGAAAAAGAACATAAACCAAACTTGTATCGTAATTTGTACTTGTATTTTGTAAGTGACAGCAGCAGGTTTTTCCCCCTTTACATACCAACTGGACTTCTTGCAGTGATAAAGTCTGTCTGCTTGCTTGGTTTGCCTTGCCCTGCCTTGTTGACAGCAGACACTCTGAATGTGTACTCTAGACCCTCAATGAGGCCAGAGCATGTATATTCAGTTGAGCGAACAAGGATCTCGTTTGCCTTGACCCACAGGAGGCTATTTCTTTCTTTGCGCTCAATGCAATATCCAGTGATGGGACTGCCGCCATCATTCACTGGTACCTCCCATGACAATACAACACAATCCTTGTTGATTTTGTTGACACAGCAGTTCCTTGGCTCACTGGGTGGATCTAAAATTGTAAGGTAGGTATTAATGTAAATAAAGCCTAATCACTTTGTGTGTCAGTGTTCAAATGTGTTCATATCAGACTTACCAAATGGATGTCTAGCAATCATTTTCTCACAGTAAATTGGCTCTGAGATGCCAAAACGGTTTTCAGCACGGACGCGGAAACCATACTCTTTGCCAGATGTGAGTTTCCCAACTCTGCAGCTGGTCTTGGTACAAGATGCAGCTGTGACCCAGTCACCTCTGCTCACATCACACTTCTCAACAATGTAGTTTGTGATGTTGCTGCCACCATCTTCAGCAGGTGAATCCCATGCTAGTGTGCAGGAATCCGTGTCAAACTCAAGAATTTGTAGAGGGCCCTGTGGAGGTCCAGGGATGTCTAAAAAACAAACAAACAAATTAAGTAATTATAGGTCAAAAAATAAGTAATAATAATAATAATAATAATAATAATAATAATAATACAAACTCACCCTGAATAATTATTCGAAGGATCTGGTTGACCTTTGCGGTGCTGTTTTCAGCAGACAGGCTGTAATAACCACTATCCTTCCTTGTGACATCTTTAATCAAAAGTGAACTTGTGGTTGGTGTTTTTTGTATGAAGAGACGATCTGATGTAACTATGTCATCACTTCCTCTTTTCCATTTTGTGACTGGAGCAGGCTTTCCAGACACAAGAGCCTCAACTACAAGTTTAGATCCCGCCCTCGCTGTTACCACATCAGGTGTGATGATCTTTGGTGCCACTATAAAAAAGGTAAAGGATTCAATGTGTAATTAGTAAATATTTCAGCATCAATAAAAGTACATTTATAATGGGAGTGCACAATATCTTTGTATACATACTCAGCTGTTCCTTGACCTCAAATATACCCTCAGCCTCTCTTGACAAACTGCATCCTATTGCATTTCTAGCCGCAACCCTGAATTTGTACTTAGTGTTTTCTTTCAGTCCAGCTACAACAATTGTCAAGTCTTTCACAACAGAGTATAATGTCCACTTGTCCTCAGGTTGACCATCCTGCTGGTATTCAACAACATAGCCATTAATCTTAGATCCACCATCTCTAAGTGGCTTCAGCCACCCTAGAGTTGCACTGTTTTTAGTAACTTCTAATACATCCATCTTCTTTGGAGGATCAGGCTCACCTTTGAAAGGTAAAAAGATAGATATTATTTAAAACAAAAATGTAAAAATCCGAACATAATATAACATAATAAATTGTACCGTGTAAGGTGGACTTACTCTTGGCATCTGTAGCCAGATAGGATTTTGGAGAGTCTTGAGGCAACCCAATACCATACTTGTTGACTGCCATGACTCGGAAGTAGTATTCTATTCCTGGTGCCAGATTTGTGATTTTGAAGCTTGTCTTCTTCAAGTCACTCGTGCAATTTGTCCATGTCTTTCTATCAACCTCACGCTTCTCAACAACATAGTTTAGGATTGGGCTACCACCATCATTTTCTGGAGGCAACCATGCAAGCTGGCAGGTTGTCTTGGTGATGTCAGTTGCCTCAAGTCCACCAACAGGACCAGGAGTATCTGATGGAAAATTTCAGAATCTGGTTTACTGACAGTACATGGTATTAAGTTAAAGCATTGCTTGTTTTACATTTAAAATGCATTTTTTACAAATGTAAGTTTACCTAAGACTTTAACACGAACAAATACAGCCTTTTCTCCAGAGGCGTTGGAAAGAGTCAAAGAATATCTGCCAGAGTCTTCACGTGAGCACTCAGGAATCACAAGGAAGGTCATTGTATCAATCTGATCCACATGGCCCCTCCTAATGACGTTGTCAACACCCATGCGCTTCCAAGTCACTTTAGGTGCTGGTCTTCCTCTAATTGTTGCAAAAAGTCTGATAGGACATCCTGCTCTTACGCTAAGGCCTTTTCTTAGACTGGCATCAAGATCAATCTCTGGAGCTTCTGTTGTTAAAAAAATGTATAAAAGGAATAAGTGTAATGAATTTCAAGGGTAATCACAGGGTAAATTGACACTTTGAAACAAATGCTAACCATTAATCTCCTTTGGTGATACAGCTTCTTTGAGGTTTGCAGGGCGGCCCATGCCAACTTGGTTTTGAGCAGAAACACGGAATTCATATTCCTGCCTCTCATCCAAGTTCATCATTGTAAATTCAGTTATGACCAGTTGTCCACCAGTATTACATTTCTTCCAGCCTTCCTCTGGATCTCTCTGTTGTTCACCTTCCATTTGCACCTTATCCCTCATTTCAACCAGATATCCAATAATTGGAGCACCACCATCATACACAGGCCTCACCCAGCCAAGTGTAATAGATGTCTTTGTGCTGTCAACCACTTTAAGGCTGCCAGGAGGACCTGGGGGCTCTAAATAGTAAATGGCAGTTTTGTTTAAAACAGATAAATGCATCATTAATTAAAAAAAAAAGATAAATAAAAACTAGGATTCAGGTGTAGTTGCAAATAGTGATTAATCATGATTAATCCACTGAAAATCTCATTAATTTGATTAAAAATTTAAATCATTTGACAGCCCTAATAAAACCGGAAAAATGCTATAACAGATAATATACATACCAATTGGATCTTTTGCAGTGATGGGTCTGGATGGTTTGCTTGGTTCTCCCAAACCAACTTCATTTTCAGCTTTGACACGGAATTGATAATCATGGTTAGGGATCAGATTGGTGACCTTCATGCGCCTTTCAGAGATAGGGCTCTTTGTGACAGGGACCCACCGAACAGCCCGCTTTTCTTTTCTCTCCAGAATGTAACCAGTGATAGACTTTCCACCATCATTTTCAGGAGGAGCCCATACCACAGTCATCTCATCTTTACCGATTTTGGTTACCTCAGGTGCATCAGGTGGACCAGGTCTGTTGTATTGTGTTTTAGCAGTAATAGGCTTGGACTCCATTGGTGGTCCAGTTCCCATCTTGTTTTCTGCTCTGACCCTAAATATGTACTCATTTCCTTCAACAAGACGTGTAACATTACAGTAACTGGTGACAACAGACGCAGCGTAAGTGGACCAGACCATTCTTCTCGTCTCACATTTCTCTAGAATATAGCTGTCTACCTCACAACCACCATCATCCTCTGGAGGATCCCATACAACCCTGCACTTGTCTGTGGAAATTCCAGAAACCTTCAAATCTCTGACAGGTCCTGGTATATCCAAAACTGTAACATTGGCATACGCTGTGAATGATCCTGCTGAGTTTGTAGCAGTGACCACATATTTTCCAGTATCACTACGCTTGGTTTTAGTAAGGAGGAATTTGGAGTAATCATGTCCAGTGTCAATGCTGATCCTTGGGTTGTCACCTGTAGACTTTTCCTTCACCCAGGTAACCTCAGGCTGTGGTTTTCCTCTAAGTCCAGCTTCAAGTCGAACTGATTCACCAGCCTTGACCACAACAGTTCCAACAAATTTCAGGTCAAGCACTGGTTTCTGAATTTCTTCTTTGACAAGAATATCAGATGTCCTAACCCATGCACTTTCTCCTCCATCATTTGTTGACTGGACTCTAAATTGATAGGTGTGGTTCTCAGCACATTTGTCTACCATAAAGAATGTCTCTTTCAGGACTCCTTCATGTGCCTTCACCCATTCTTCAGCCTCCTTTGGTTTTTTCTCCAAATGATAGCCCAGGTTAGGACTGCCACCATCATAATCTGGTTTTCTCCATTTAAGGAAAACAAAGTTCTTACCAATATCACTGACATGGAAGTTCTCTGGCTCACCTGGCTTCTGAAGTGGGTCAATTGCAAGGATGGGAGTTTTGGTTTCTGTTGCTGGCCCAGGACCGCACTTGTTCTCGGCAGACACACGGAATAAATACTCATGATTTTCCATGAGCTTAGCCTTTACTTTACGATTTGTGCAGTCAGATGAGATCATTGACCAGGCTCGTATACTTGGCTCCCGACATTCCACAATGTAATTTGTTATCTCAGTGCCTCCATTATCCTCTGGTGCATCCCAGGACACCATGCAAGAGTTTTTAGTTACATAGGTCAACGTAAGATTTTGGCAGTGCCCAGGTCTATCCAGAACATTTACTGTAATAGTAGCTGAGGCCTCTCCAGCTTCATTAACAGCCTTTAATGTATATTTTCCATGATCCCCTCTGGTTGCTTCCTTGATGCGCATTTGCAGTACTGGGAAGTTGTTTGTCAAAGTGGTGCGCTTGTCCCTTTCCAAAACACTTTCACCTTTGCTCCAAGTGATTTCTGGATCAGGTCTTGCTTTCACATATGCTACAACATTAATGTTATGCCCAACACGAACGGTTACACGGTCACGACATGTGGCATCCATTTCAATTTCTGGAGGAATGACAATATCCTTAGCAATAACTGACTCTGGAACTTCCCTGGTCTCACCTTCCCCAATCATGTTGACAGCTTTAACACGGAACCTATATTCTGTGCCCTCAGTCAGTCCCTTTACTCTATAAGCACACTGTTTAATTAGATCATCCTTATTGACTTTCTCCCACTCAGCATCTCCCTTTTGGTATTCAACAATATATCCTAAGACTGGACTGCCACCGTCTCTTGTGGGTCTGATCCAGACTAAGTCAGCATATGTGCAACTGTAGTCCTTTACCTTAGGGTTAACTGGAGGTCCTGGAACAGTAATTGGTCTGCAAGGTTTGGCAGGATCTGAGATAGGTGATGGTCCACTAAAACCAGCAATATTTTCAGCAAATACTCTGAACTCATATTCATTACTTTCAAAAAGGCCAAGAACTCTGTATCTAAGGTCCTTGCAAGGTGTTTTATTCACTCTAATCCATTTTCCTCCTTTATGTCTTCGCTCAATAATGTAACCACTGATTGGACTACCACCATCAAAGAGAGGCATTGTCCATCCAAGTGTGAGGGCATCTTCAGCAATATCAGATGCAACTGGTTTTCCTGGATGGCCAGGGGCCTCAAACTGGTGCCGAGCTACAGTTGGTGCACTTTCGAGGGCTGCGCCAATTCCCATTTTATTTTCAGCACGAATTCTCACAACATACTCAACTCCCTGCTGCAAACGAGAAATCTTGAGCCTTGTGGAAGTGCTGCCAGAACTTACTCCTCCCCAAGTTTCCTTATTTGATTCCCTCTTCTCAACAATATAGTTCATGACAGGGCTTCCACCATCATCTTTGGGAGGACGCCATTCAATAACCATGGAGTCAGGAGTAACTTCAAGGATATTAACTGGACCTATTGGGGCAGCTGGCACATCAAGTACTGTGACATTCAGAGAAACAGTCTTACTTCCTGCTGAGTTAGACACTGTGAGAATATAGAGTCCAGTGTGATTTCTTGTGCAGTCAGCAATGCTCAGGACAGTGGAGAAATTGTCAGTGTCAATTTTGATATTGCCTTCACTCTTGATTTCCTCTCCATCAATGACCCATTTGGCAGTGGGAACTGGAAGGCCTCTCATAATAGCAGGCAATCTAATAGTGCTTCCAGCTTTCACAATGATTCCATCTATCAACTTCACATCCACCTCAACAATTGGTGGTACTAAAAAAGAAATACAAGAAAAACATTTTATAATACAAACTGAAAACATATTTTTCAAGTAATTATACAGAATGTTAAAATTTACATCTAACCTAGTTTTTCCTGGCAAAGTACTGGCACGGTGGTGTCTGGTCTACTTAGACCAATTGCATTCTCTGTTTTAACACGGAACCTGTAGGTCTTTCCTTCTTCCAGTCCAGTCACATGGCACTCAGGAATACTGACAGTCTTAAAAACTACCCAATCCCTTTCACCTTCTTCTTGATACTCAACCAAGAACCCTGTGATGTCACTTCCTCCTGTACGATCAGGCCAGTTCCACTGGAGCCACACTTCAGTTTTGTCAGCATCTACGTGATGCAGGTCTTTAGGTGGACCAGGTGGGACTGAAATTTCCAAACAAATGTTAGTTTTTTTTTATTATTATTATTATTATATGATATTTCTTAGATATTGCTTTGACAATAAACATTAAATAGAGTAATTTTACAGGCCATACTTACACAGTGGATTCATTGCTTTAATAGCTTTTGGTGTCTCAACATATTCACTTCTTCCAAACTGATTTTCAGCCGCCACACGGAACATGTATGATGTTCCCTCAATCAAATGTTTGGCCATCATGCTACGTTTTTTGGATGATGAGCAGACTGGCACCCATTGTGCAGATGCTGCATCCTTTTTCTCAACAACAAAGTTAGTGATGCGTGTACCACCATTATCTTCTGGGTCTTTCCAGGACAGCTGGGCAGAATCACTTCTGACTTCAGATACCCTGAGATGCTGAACTGGTCCAGGCTTGTCTATGAAAACAAAAAAATAAAAAAACTTAACATGTTGCCTAAAAAGAACAGTGTTTAATTTTCATAGAATTTATTTGTATTTCATTTAACATTTAAAAAATATAAATACCAAGAACCAGCACAGTGCATGTGGCTGTCTTCGACCCAGCTGGATTTTCAACAGTAAGTGTGTAATCTCCACAATCTGCACGGGTGCAATAACGCATCTCTAGTTTGGTTGATGTTCCAGATGTTTCGATCTCTGCTCTTGTTGGAACATCTGCCTCATTTTTCTTCCATATGACTGTGGGGAAAGGTATTCCCTTGATTCCAGCAACAATATTAATATGGGTTCCAGCCATTGCTTTGATCTCACGAGGCATGCCCAAATCAATCAGAAGTTCTGGGGGCTCTATTGATAATAGACAAAAAATAAAAACATTTAATATTTCCACACACATTTGCTTAAATAAAATGAAAATCATAATATGCATAATAGCAAAGTCATACATATCCAAGTATGCTTAAATTACCAAGTCTGTCTTGTGCTCGAACGGGCTCTGGTACATATGCAGGATCTGATTCACCAGCAGCATTCACTGCCTTTACTCTGAATCTGTAAAGTGCACCATCCTCAAGGTTGATAACCTTGAATGTAGTGCCCTGGCAAGAATCAGGTGTTTGATTAACTTGGAGCCATTCCTCATCACCAGCTTTCTGATACTCAAGGAGATAGCCAAAAATTTTGCCTCTGCCACAGTCTTTTGGTGGTTGCCAGGAAAGAGTGACAGAATCTTTTGTCTTGTCAATTGCTACTGGAAGTACAGGTGGGCTTGGGATCACTGTGAGAAGAAAATAGGAGTTTAATATTTGAACTCCAAAATTATATATATATTTTTTACTGAAAACATCATTATACACATACCAATAGGATCTTTGGCATAGATAGGTTTCGAGGGTGGACTGGGGTCACCAACGCCAATCACATTCTCTGCCATGACACGGAATTCATATTCACATCCCTGGAGAAGATCAGGAACCCAGTATTCTGTGTTAGGGTAAATGCGATCTTTTCCAGCTCTAGACCACATGTTGACCTTGGTCTCCTTCTTTTCAACAATGTATTTTGTAATTGGTTTTCCCCCATCAGCAGGCTGAAGCCATGAAATAAGCGCTGTATCTTTATAGATTTCTTTTACCACAGGTGCCTGTGGAGCATCTGGAACCTCTGCAAAAGTTAGAAATTTAAGTGCATGAGTAAGGCTCTTGATCATATATTAAATGATTCTTGTTAAAATTATTTAGTGACCGTTATATCACATTGCAGAAACTGTTACTTACTGAAAACATCTTTTGCTTTTGTCTCAGCAGATAGCAGTGGACCACTAATTCCATAAATATTCTGAGCACAGATTCTAATGATGTACTCTCTTCCCTCAATCAGTTTTGGAACTCTGCATGATGTCCTTGTGCAAGATTCTGTAACAGGCATCCACAGGTCCCTGTTGGTGTCTCTCTTTTCAACAATATAGTTAGAAATAGCAGCTCCACCATCATCCAGTGGGGGCTTCCAAGAAATGAGCATATAATTCCTGTAGATCTCATCAAAGACAACAGGACCCTCTGGAGGTTGTGGACGGTCTGAAAAAGTCATAATACATATGATTCACGATTAAATTTGCAAAAATAATTGCAAGATAAGAAAAGAACATGCTTGACTAAAGTAAATATTATCTTACCAACAACAATAACAGTACATATGCCCTTGCGTGAGCCAATGGAGTTCTCTAGAACAACAGTGTACTTTCCACTGTGATCACGTTTTGACTTTGCAATAGTCAAGAACAGTTTATTCTTTGTGCTGGTGATAGCAATTTCTTCATTTGACTGCAGCTCCTCATCATTTTTGAACCATTTAATAGTTGGTGCTGGCTTTCCTGTGTATCCACTTTGAAGAGTGCAAGTTTCCCCAACACGAACAATGACCTTGTCACGGAACTCAAGATCAAGGTTTGGTGGTTCTAGTGAAAAGTATAATACACAATACATTAGAAATTGTCAAAACAAAAAAAGAGAAAATTAATTAACACATCACTTCAGTGCATGCAATTACTTACCAAACTCTTTTTTGCACGTAACTGGCTTGGTGCTGAATGATGGTTTGCCTTGACCGATTTGATTTACAGCACTAACTCGGAATTCATAAGAAGAGCCTTCCTTAAGACCCGTGTGTGTGAATTTACGTTCCATAAGTTTGTCCTCTACTGCTATACGGCTGAAGTTGTCCTGTCCTATAAGACGAACCTCGAGAACATAGCTGGTAATGTCTGAACCTCCATCATACTTGGGAGGTCTCCATGCGATGCTGATCGAATCATTTGTTATGGCTGTCACCTCCAGATCCTCTGGGCGCTCAGGTATAGCTGAAGGAGTTTAAATGAGTGAGACATTTTACAAGCAATTAAAGGTGACAACATTTCTGAATGACAAATACTGATACAACAAAACAAGACTTACAGAGTGGATCCTTGATGACGACAGGAGCTGAGGTCTCAGTGAATGGACCCAGTCCAATAATATTTTCAGCTGCAATTCTGAAGAAGTAACCCTTGCCATCAATAAGACCTTGGACAACAGCATTGTGCCTTGTGACAGTATATGTCACTGAAGTCCAGCCTCTGCGGTCAGCTTCTCTTTTCTCAATTATATAGTTGGTGATAGCTGAGCCACCATCATCTTCGGGAGAGTACCATGTCAACTTACAGGAGTCATTGGTAAGATTCTCACCAGAGAAAGGTAGACCCACAGGGCCAGGGACATCTGTGATGAAATAAAACAAGTAGTGTTTATTACTTTGCTGAAATAATTTCAGTATTCAGACTCAAAGAAAAAACACTCACCGAGCACTTCAACAATGACTGCCTTCTTCCTCTCTCCACCTGCATTCTTGGCAGTCAGCGTGTAAATGCCTTGGTGTTGTCTCCTGCAATTTTTGATAACCAAAGCTGAACTTATAGAGGTGACCTCAACAGCAGCCTCCTTTGGCAAATCACCATCGTCTCTATTCCAAATAATCTCCGGAGCAGGCTTTCCTGACACATAGGCCAGGATTCGGATTACTCCACCAGCATGAACAACAATCTTCTCCTTGACAGTTGCATCCAGGTCAACCTCAGGGGGAACTAAAATATATGGCAAATTAAATATGAAGTAATAATGTATTTTAAAACAAAAGAGTTATTAAAAAGAGAAATCTAAAATTAAATTCTTACTTGTCCTGTCCTTGACTTCTATCACATCAGAAACCTCGCCAGGTTCTCCCACACCTGCAGAATTTACAGCTCTTACTCTAAATCTGTAGAGTCCAAGCTCTTTAAGACCAGGAACAACAAATTTGGTGCCTCTGATTTCCTTGTCTTTGACCTAATTAGATAAAAATTGAAACAAAACATAAAATAAATAACAAAAATATACATATCTATATATGTACATCTACCTATCTATAGATAGATAGATAGATAGATAGATAGATAGATAGATAGATAATAGATAGATACTCGATAAACATAGACACTAATATATACCTTTTCCCATTCCTCTTGTCCTTCTTCTTTGTACTCAACAAAATATCCTGTTATCTTAGATCCACCATCAATAAGGGGAGGAATCCATTCAAGATCAACAGTTGACTTGGTACAATCTGTTACTTTTGGTGTTGGAGGTCCTGGAGGTGCTGTTAAGCAAGAATACATATATTAAATATACACAATCATTAAAAAATATATGTTGGTTGAAAACTGATTATTTTGTTTAGGTTTTTTTCCCCCTCAAAGCATAGCATACCTATGGGATCTCTACATGCAACAAGATCAGAAGGCAAACTTGGTAGGCCACTTCCAGCTGCATTAATTGCAAGAACACGGAACTGGTAGACAGCACCCTCCAAGAGGCCTGTCACTATATGGGAAACTCCTAGAGTCCTGATTCTGATAGGTTCACGATTCACTCTTGTCCAGCGCTTGCCTGTAGTTTCCTTCCGTTCTAACCAGTAGCCTGTTACTGGAGAACCACCATCATATTCTGGCTCATCCCAGTTAACGGTCATAGATTCAACTGAAACATCTGTGACTGTAGGCTTCTCACATTGGCCAGGTACAGCTGTTAGGGTAAGAGTAGAAGAGTAGGGTAGTAAAAAATTATTTAGACTGAATTGCAGCAATACAATATTTTTAAACCATTTTAAATCATGGGATTTTTCATCATTATTCTAGCTAATACATACAGTAAAAATAAGTTGTTTTTTTTAAACATTTATACATATATAATATTATTCTAATATTATAAGATATAATATAACTAAATAACAACATAGTCAACATAATACATAGTATATATTCCAGAAAATTTGCTTAAGCATAATAACAATATAAAAGCAAATAATTTACTTCATCTTTTTAATGTTATTGTTAATATTTTCTTCTTACACAATATAATAAAAATGTATACACATAAAGTAGGGTGGAGATCATATTTGGACATCAACAAGTTTGAAAACCTCTTGATTTAGAGAATGAAACTTACTGAAAAGGTTTCGTGCTTTCTCAGGTTCACTGTACAAAGGTGGTCCAACTCCGTATTTATTCTGAGCCATAATACGGAACTCATACTCGTGACCCTCTGTTAGCCTTTGTACAGTGTATTGGCATTCCTTTGGATCACTAGAGACATGGACCCATGTTTTTCTGTTTTCCTCACGCTTTTCAACAACATAGTTTGTAATCTTAGAACCGCCATCATCCAATGGTGGATTCCAGGAGAGGCCAATCCTTTCAGCGAAAATCTCCCCAATCTTAATTGGTCCAACGGGTATACCAGGACGTCCTAGTGACACAAAGAAAGGATATTATTTATTTCTTAGCTTTCAAATGGATGAATCATTCAAAATTAGATGAAAATGAAGATGAAAATTCAGGGACTTACCCAAAATGCTAAGGTTGATGCTCTTGGAGGCTGTTCCCAAACTGTTGGTGGCTGTGAGAGTGTATATGGCGCTGTCATCTCTCTTTGACTGCTGAATTAACAGGGTGCATTTCTCATCAGAAACAAGTTTATTGACATGTTTGTCATACTGTAAAGGTGCTTTGTCATCAGGCTTGTCCTGTGGAGCCTTGTGCCAGACAAGAGATGGGAATGGACAGCCTTGAATCCTGGCAACAATGTTTACATCGTATCCTTCCGCACCTTCCAATGCCTCTCTGAGATCAATACTTGGAGCACCTAAAAAATGTAAAAGAAACATTAGCAAATAACTAACAGCCATATTTCAAGAAAATGTATACAGAAAATGACAATATCTTGTACTCACATGTCTGGTCCTTAATGACAACTGGTCCAGCAGTAACAGAGGGTCTGCTCGCGCCAGCTTCATTCACAGCTTTAACACGGAACTCATACTCGCCACCTTCCTTAAGGTCTTCAACAATAAAGGTAGTCTCTTCAACATCCCTCTTGTTACACTGTTTCCAAGTCTCTTTCTGTGGCCCACTGGTATCCCAGCTCAGCCTCTCAATGATATAATGCTTTACTGGTGCTCCACCATCGTTCTTGGGAGGCACCCATGACAGGGTCACAGTGTTCTTGGTAACAAGGTTAATTTTCACCTTGGTAGGAGGATCAGGAGGATCTTTACAAAAGAAAACAGAAAAGTTAATTACAAAACAATTTAGAGGCATGTGTAATGTTCTTCAAAATGTTAGGTTAACCAACTTACAGATAGGATCCCTTGCCCTAACAGGTTCCGTGGTCTCGGTAAAGGGTCCAAAGCCAAGGCGATTCTCAGCACGAACACGGAACAAGTAGTCCTGTCCCTCGAGGAGGTTGGGCACAACAAAGGCCATACTGGCACAAGCAGCATTGGCAACTGTCCAAGCCTTTCCATTCACAGCCTTCTTTTCGATAAAATAACTCTTGATTCTCTCACCACCATCATTATCTGGCAGTTTCCAAATAAGTCTCATTGTGGTTCTGGTGACATCAGTAACTTTGAGCTCTTTGGGTGCTCCAGGAACATCTGGGAAAACATTATCAGTTTACCTCAGAGCACAACAATTCACTTAATTTAGTTACCTTAATTAATCTCTCTCTGTATCTCATGTGTGTGTGAACATATATATATATATATATATAAATATATATATATATTTTTTTTATTTGAATAGGTAGAATACTCACCAAGTACATTTACTCTGACATTTACATGCTTCTGTCCTGATTTGTTCTTTGCTGTAATTGTGTACCTGCCAGAATGGCTTCTCAAACTCACAGGAATTGTAACAACTGAGGTAGTGTCAGTAGATTCAACCTAATTCCAAAAATAATTAATAAATATCAGTCCTTCAATGATTCAGAAGAAAATAATAATAATTTATGTTTAAAATTTGAGAAAGGCGTCACCTGTGAATCCACTGGTACGACATGAAGACGATCCTTCTTTTCAGTCTTTGCTTTGCCATCAAACTCCCATGTAACTTTAGGAACAGGACGTCCTGTGATGGTAGCTGGAATCTTGAATGGAGTTCCAGCACGGATACACAGCAGTTCCTGAGCACTGATATCCACGAAGATCTTTGGTGCAGCTGTGAAATTAAGAGATTCCATAAGATCATGTAAAAATAAACATATGACTCTAGAGGATGCTAATATGCATTTCTGTAAAAAAAAAAAAAAAAAAACAGAGAGAGATTTTACTTTGAATGTCCTCTATGCGAACTTCAGTGGTTCTGGGGCTTGGCTCAGACTCGCCAATTTCGTTGACTGCAATGATTCTGAATCTGTATTTCTTAAGTTCTGGGAGGCTTGGAATGGTGAACACAGTAGAAGGATGCAGGTTTTCAGCATCATTAATCCTGGCCCACTCAGAAGTGCCTTCATCCTGGATCTCAATGATGTAGCCTTTGATGGGGCGGCCACCATCTTTAGCTGGTGGTGTCCATGCAAGCGTGACACTATGCTTGGTTTTGTCAGCAATCTCAGGAGCTGCTGGCATGCTAGGTGGAGCTGTACACACACAAACATGAAATATTTATTATAAACAGCATGCATGACAAACTATTCAAAATAGAAATGCACTTAATTTATGATCTTACTCAAAGGATCATCAGCAACGGCAGACTCAGAGATGGCACTAGGTGGTCCAATACCAGCAGAATTACAAGCCATTGCACGGAATTCATACTCTGTTCCCTCAAAGAGTCGGGTAACCTGGTATTCCCAACCTTTTGTGCCACGTTTTGACACCAGGATCTTATTCACACGAGACCAATAGGAAGTGTCCTTTTCACGCTTCTCAAGCCAGTAGCCAATAATAGGAGAACCACCACTGTCCCTAGGAGGTTCCCATGTCAGTAACATATGGGTCTTAGAACGCTCAGCAATAGTGACCTTCTCAGGTGGTCCAGGCAGAGCAAAAGGATCCTTAATCTGAACCTCCTCAGTTTCACAGGCCTCACTTATTCCATACTTATTCTGAGCTTTGACTCTGAATTTATAGTTGCCACCAGTTTCAAGATTCCATGCCTGCAAAAAACATAAAATCTTTGTATCATCCTCAAAAACATGATAAACAATATCCTTTTTTATATATTTTGAATGACTACATATACAACTCATTTAAAAATGTTTTGCTTACCCCATAATGCTTTTCAATAATGGAGTTAGTAACCTGCACCCACTCAGCCTTTTCAGGATCTTCACCATTAAGGTCTTTCATCTCAACAATGTAGTTTGTAAGTTCGCTGCCACCGAGATCCAATGGGGCATCCCAGGAAAGTCTGCAAGATGCGGCTTTAATATTTGAAACAGCAATGTTTCTTGGTGGTGTTGGTCGATCTATGAAAAAAGAGATGATCATAAAGCTTTAGGTATGTGCAAAATATACAAACACTTTTGACACTTAAGCCATGACTTGCTGCACGTCATTGGATTACATAGCAAAATATCCCATCAGGTGAAATAGGTTTTATAAAAAAGACTGTACAATGTAAAACATTTCACAAAAATATTTTTGTTTGATATGTTGCCATTTGGTTTGAAATTTAGTCAACAGGTGTTACATAAGTGTTCAAAAATTGTCTAATATTTGTACAGTATAAAATGACTTACCCAACACTTCCACTGTGATAGAATGACTGAGCGTTCCCAAACGATTTGAGGCAGTAACTGTATATGTGCCCTTGTCTAATCTAGTAACACCATTGATGGAAAGTTTTGTATGTGATGTCACCCTGTCAACCTCTTTGGTTTCTATCAGGAGTTTCTCAGTTGGCTTGTCAATAACAACATCATCCTTCAGCCATTCAATCTTTGGCATTGGCAGGCCTGTGACTTCAGCAGGCATCTCAACAGATTCGTTTTTCCTCACTTGGATCAAATCACCCTTGAAATGCTTCAACATATGCAGACTTGGAGCCACTATAATCATCAAAAGACAGATGGAATTTGTGTCATCAAAAGACAAGTAAAATGTGTGTACCGAGACACCATGAAAAAGAACGGTGACGTTAAACTAAAATAGGACAAACCTTCATCATCCTGAATGACAACAGTCATGGTAATTGAAGGCTCACTTTCCCCAAATGCATTGACAGCCTTTGCACGGAACTCATACATATGCAACTCGTCAAGGTCTTCAACTGTCAAAATCTGAGCAGTGAGTAACTCTGGGTTGACACGCTGGAAGGCTGGTTGATCTTGTCGCTTCTTCTCAATGATGTAGCCAAGGATGGGACTACCACCATCATTACGGGGTGGCCTCCATTCAATAGTAACAGAGGACTTCGTCCTCTCTGTATAGTGGAACTTTTCAGGAGAAGTTGGTGGACCTGACATTTAATAAACATGTTATAATAAATGCATTGAGTATAATCTTGAGAATAATCTTGAGTGTTATTGTAGGAGTAAAGCATTGTTTGTGTAAAGTTTACCTTGAGGATCCACAGCACGGATAGGTCCAAGATCAACTGGAGGTCCGCATCCATACTTGTTTTTTGCCACAACACGGAAAATGTATTCCTGTCCCTCAATAATACCTACAATCTCACATTTGGATGAAGCTGTCTCAATAGGTTGTCTCCATGTGTGCATCTTTGGCTCCCTCCTTTCAATGATAAACCCTGTCACATCACTACCACCATCATCATCGGGATCTGACCAATTCAACATCATTAGCTTTCTGGTAACCACAACAGGTTTCAGGTCAAGCACTGGTCCAGGAACATCTGAAAAAATATTTTAAATTAGGAAAACATATGGTATGCATATGCATGATAAAATATTTTAAAATATCAATTTAAAAATTCTTACCCATAACTTCAACCCTGGTCCATGCAGACTTAATACCACTTGGATTTGCTGCTTGGATTTGGTATTTGCCGTGGTCACTTCTCTTTGTGGTTTTGATTACAACAGTGCTGTCCTTTCCAGCTTCTTCTACCTCCATACGATCTTTTTCTAAAGCGTTATCATCCTTTGTCCACTTCAAAGATGGAAAAGGTCTACCAGTCACATGTGCTGGAATTCTCAGCATCTCTCCAGCTCTAATGACAACACCATTTTTCACTGAGATATCAAGCTCGATGACTGGAACCTCTGTTTTGATAAAGAAACAAAGCCATATATTTAGCTGTTTATATTAGAACAACACTGTAATTAATTAACAGACAAAGAATATCAAGATAATTAGCATCAGTTTTAAGTTTATACCTGCAGGGTTTCTCACAATTACTGCATCTGTCAGTCCAGGTTGTCCTTCACCCACACAATTGACTGCCACAACACGGACAATATACTTAGCTCCCTCTCTTACACCATACACTGTAAATGCGTGGTTCTTGTGTGGTCTCTCTGTGGCTCGTGACCAGTCCTTGGTACCAGCAACCACTTTGTCAACATGATAACCAAAGATGTCTGCACCACCATTGTCTGCAGGAGGATCCCATTCTACATCAATTGAATAGTCGGAGGTGTCTACAATTCTTGGAATAGGTGGACCTGGGGGTCCTGAAATAAAAAAATAAAAAAAACATATATAGTAAATATTAAAATTTAAACTGATATTTATTTAATATTACATTTATTTCTTTTATAGGTTCATATAGTCAATTCTAATAATACAAACTTACTGATTGCTGCCTGTGCTGTTTTTGGTTCTGAAGGAGGGCTGAACTTTCCAGGTCCTGCAACATTTTCCGCACATACTCTGAAAATATATGTCAGACCCTCCAAAAGGCCCTCTACATTTATTTCCAAATCAGGAACCATTGTTCGATTGACTCTCGTCCAGTGTGTGCTGTTAATTTCTCGTTTCTCTAACCAGTACCCCTCAATTGGGCTGCCATGGTCATCGGGTTCTGTCCAGGTAACAAGCATAGTACTGGCTGTGGAATCCTTAATTTCAGGTTTCTCTGGTGCATCTGGAGGATCTAAATAGACAAAGAAAATTTAACTTTTAAATTACCGGTCAAACACAGTAATGCAAATAATGTTCTCAAACAGACAATGAAAAATCCCAATACCGAATGGATTCTTTGCAATGATGGGTTTGGAGATGCATGGGATTCCGGGACCATACTTATTCTCTGCAGTGACACGGAAGAGGTACTCCTTGCCCTCAATAAGTTTTGGTACTAGAAATTTACAGCCTCTAAGGATTGATGTTACTGTGATCCATCCAAGCTCCGCCTTGGAGTTATCTTTTCGCTCCAATATGTAGTTAAGGATTTCACTACCACCATCATCCAAAGGAGGATCCCACTTACAGAGGATTGAGTTCTTCTTCACATCTTCAAATTTGAAATTGACTGGAGGTCCAGGTGTATCTGAAAAAGAAGTTAAAAAAGTGTAAAAAAACTGTTTTTTGGGAAACAGTTTACATGTTTCTTGTAAAGTGTTTATATCATATTGCAGAGTTTTATACTCACCAAGGATGTTAACTTCACAGGAGGCAGAGGCAACACCGTGATCATTTTCTACTTTTATGGTGAAAACACCATGATCACCTCTGATAGTATCTTTCACAATAATGAAGGATTCACCCTTCCTCTTCGATTCAATGGAAAGACGTTCATTTAAGGATGGGTGGTAAGCTTCTTCAGGCTCCTCAAGTTCCTCCACCTCTTTTTCTTTTTCTTTCTCCTTTTCCTCCTCCTTTTTTGCCTCTTTGTCTTCCTCCTTCTTAGCCTCTTTGTCTTCCTCCTTCTTTTCTGCATCTCCCTCTTTCTTCTCTGCATCATCCTTCTTTTCCTCCTTTACTTTTTCTTTCTCCCTCTTCTTTTTAATGGGCCTTTCTGGTCTCTTCTTCAGTGGCTCTGGCCAAATGGTTGAATTGTTTCTCATCCATGTAATTTGGGGGTAAGGGAATCCAGAGATATTGGCATCCAATCGGATCTCCTCACCTCGCTTCACAGCCAAGCCTGATTGTAGACTACCGCTAAGGAATACCTTTGGACGATCTGGAAGCAGATTGTCAAAAAAAAAATTATTATATATACACAGTACCAATAGCTTGCTTCAGAGGGACTTCATATCTAATAAAAATGTATGATTTGACATATATAGAAATATTATGTTCATACCGACTGCATCTGTGGCTTTGATCAAAGGTGTGCTGCGTGAAGGATCACTGACACCAGCTGCGTTTTCAGCACGTACACGGAACTGATATTGTTTTCCTTGTGTCAACCCCTTAACAGTATAAGACAGCACTGGTACAAGGAAGTCATTGCATCTCTGGAAGTTCTCTTCCCCTTTCATCATCCTCTCAAGAATGTAACCCATAATTTTGCTTCCACCATCATACATGGGGGGCTTCCATGTAAGGGTCACACTCTCAGAACTTGGGTTATGTGTTTCTAAATCAACTGGTGGGTCAGGACGTTCTGTATTTGAAGGACAAAAAGTTGATAAACATTTTCTGCAAAATGAATGTTGCATCTAAATGTTTTTAAATAAATGTCATTACTTACGCTTCTGATCTTCAGCAATTACAGGGTTGCGAAGCTCAATGAATTCACCACCACCAATCTTGTTGACAGCTCTGACACGGAAGTAATACTCTCCATTTTGAATGAGATCCTTAACTGGCCAGCTAACTTTGTTTTCTCCAGACATAACATTAACATAGGTTCTCCTGCCTGCTTCTCTGCGTTGTAGCACATAGTGGAGAACAGGGCTACCACCATCATAGTCAGGAGGATCCCAGGACACCTTGCAGGTGCTCTTGGTAATATCACTAGCAACAATTTCTTTACATGGCCCAGGAAGACCTAACATTTGTAAAAAAGCACAGTAAAACCAAAGTCATTAGTTTAAAATGCAAAGGTGCACTTTCATTCTTATTTTTGAATCAGTTTTTGAAATGTTTGTATCAGTTGTTCAGCTGAAATATTCCAATAAAGCAGTCAAAGAACTCAAAAACATACCAATAACTTTAACATTGATTGTTCCACTAGTTGAACCATTGCTGTTCTCCAGGGTAACTTTGTACTGGCCAGCATCAGCGTGCAAGCAGCTTGGAATTTCCAGATGGCAGGATGTGTATTCAGATCTGAAGGAAGTTCTGTCGTCAGCCTTCAGTTCATTTCCATCTTTGTGCCACGTTATCTTAGGTGATGGCACAGCCCTAAATGGAATTGGGAGGTGCATCTTTTCACCTTCTACAACAACAAGATCCTTGGTCTGGAAGTCAAGGGTTGGACTGCCTGCAATGATGCAAATCATAGAACAATCAGTTAACCTTGAATTAAAATCGCAACAAATTTTCATTTATAATTTTACAAAAACAGCAAGAATAGCTTACAGTCAGAATCTTTGGCATATACATTCTCAGAAATCTCAGAGGGCTCACTGGCACCAACAGCATTGACAGCACGGACTCTGAAGGTATACTGCTTCTCAGGAACAATGCCCTCTTCCTCCCCAGCCCTGTATTTTAGCTCTTTGACAGGACGAGAGTTGACTCTCATCCATTTCTCAGTTCCAGCCTCACAAAGCTCAATATGGTAGCCAATAATGGGACTTCCTCCATTCCTTTCTGGTGCCTTCCAAGCAATAGAAATATGATCTCTGGCTGCCTCGGTGACATGAAGTTCCTGAGGTGGTGATGGTGGGCCTGTCAAGATAAGGAATGGTTTCATTATGTTTCACTCCCATTTTAAATTCCTAAATCAGATATTTAACATTTATGTTATTATTTTCTCTTAATGTTGCAGGTCCTACAGACAACATTATTATTTATTACGTCTACTTAAAATAAACAGAAATTCAGTTTATTTTCTGTTTATATTAATATGTTACTTGGACCTAATCAAAACCAACTGGAAAAAAAAAATCATTGAAGATGTTACTTTTTGTTGAATAAAAAAGTAGATATTCACTTGTGCAGCAACATTATATATAATGTTTGATTATAATTGAGTATATTTTAAGCATGTTTTTGAGTTTTTAAAATGATTTAAATTCTTTTCCCATAAGATTACGAAAAGTAATAAAGCATAATCCTAATGAAATCTTTAATATTACATTATATTTTTTCAAAATATAGATACAGAGTGTCCTACACTTAAAACTAAATATGAAAGTTTAAAATAGTAGATAATTTGTGTAATATAATATTTAAATCTCATAAATTAATTAATAGTATGAGATATTTCGGTTATCATAAATATTAAGTCATATCTAAATCAAATAAATCAATAAATGGTATGTGATAATTCGGTTAGCATACCAGTTGGGTCCTCAATGACCACAATATCTGTGGGTTCACTTGGGTGACCAACTCCAGCCTCGTTCTCAGCAGAGACTTGGAACTGCACTTCAGTGCCCTCAATAACATCAGTCACTCTGTAATGGCAATCAGGACCTGAGGTCTTTCCTGATTTCACCCAACGGGTTCCAAGTTTCTCCTTCTTCTCAATGACATATCTAGGAAAGAGATATTATCCAATTGATAAAACATTGGATAAGCTTACTGCTAAAATAAAATACAAATATAAGCATAAAACATAAATAAATATTACAAATGCTGAAAAAAGTTTGTAATACATTTACTACTACAACTGATATAAATAAATGAACAGCACATAAAAACAAAAGCTAAATAAAAAAATAAAAAATAAATACTGTAATAGCATAATACTGCTGCTACAAAGGCCATATGTAAGTACCTCAAGACAGGTCTTCCACCATCATTCTTAGGAGCTTCCCATTTCAGGTCAACATGAGTCTTGGAGACCTCAGTAATGGTCAGATTATATGGAGGTCCAGGGGTACCTGTGAAGACGGGAAGCAGATGAAAGATAAATGTATGGCTAAATATCAAACAATCAAAAGGAAGAAACAAGCAATAAGAAAGACTAAGTACGCACTGAAAGTATCCTTGGCGAGAACAGAGTCTGCAAGTTCACAAAATTCACTAGGTCCAACAGCATTCTCTGCAGCAACACGGAAGACATAGAGAGACCCCTCGTTCAGTGGGGTGACAGTGTAATTCAGCTCTTTCACAGTGGTGTCCACAGCCTGCCATCCCTTGCGTCTGACATCTCTCTTCTCAATAATGTAGTTTGTGATTGGAGAGCCACCATCTCTCTCAGGTGCTGTCCATTTCAAATTAGCGCTGTTCCTGCTACTAGAAACTACTTCAAGCCATCTTGGGGGTGATGGAGGATCTAAAGGAGAATGATCATCATTAGGAAATGCTGTTCAGAGTTATGCACTTAAACATTCAATGGTTAAAACTCTTATGTTAACTCTTAAATTCTAATTTTATCTTCATTTATCTACTTGCTAATCCAAACCTGTATGAATCATCATAAGACCATAAAAGAACAATATCAAAAATTATAAGAATATCATGGCCACAGGATAATAATAAGAAACAAGAAGAAATGTAATTTATAATTTACTGAAAAACAACTTAAAATTTAGCATACACAAATATACTGTATACATTTCAAAAACTAGTAATATAATGCATGGACTACTTTCAGGATACATTTATGATCATTTTATGTTCTTTTTCAGCTTTAAAGCTCTATATTTATTGCAATTGTGTGGAAAATGCGACCATCTACATTATTCAACATTTCTTCTTTTGTTTTATGATGAAGAAAGTGCAATAGTGTGAAGAAATAGTGTAACTTACTGAGTCTCTCCTTGCAGAGCACTGGATCACTTGGTTCACTTGGTTCACTCTCGCCTGCCGCGTTGACAGCTCTGACACGGAAAGAGTATTCTTGCTTCTCCATCAGTCCTCTCAGGAAGTACTCAAGAGAAGGGATACCATCAGCTACACGAACCCACTCGTCAGTACCGCTCTTGAGGAGCTCAATGATGTAAGACTCTATCTTTGCACCACCGTCGTGTTCTGGTTTTGTCCATTGCAGGAAGGCAGATGTTTTGGCCACATCTTTAACAGTGGGCTTACCAGGAGCCCATGGAGGATCTGAAACAGAAAATCTCATTTGATTCTTGCAGTTTGCGTTCTCCCAATAAAATGTTAATTTAGCTCTTTTGTAATTGAAATGGGGCAATCGGGAAATTTATTAAACAATAATCCTACCGATTGGATCCTTAATCAAAATCGGGTCTGTCTCTTTGCTTGGTTTCCCAGGTCCAGCAAGATTCTCTGCCAAAACACGGAACTTATACTTCTTGCGTGTGGGTAGTCCTTTTACCCTGTAAGCAAATCAGTATTTTAGACATTTAGACAAAGTTTATTACACAACAATGGCATGCTAGAGCTAAATTCACATACCTTAAGTTTGTGTCCCTGACAGGCAGCTTGTTACATCTGATCCATTTGTCGTGATCAGGCTCGTATCTCTCAACCCAGTATCCAGTAATAGGACTTCCACCATCATCATCAGGCTCATACCAAGACAGAGTTACAGCATCCTTGGCAATATCAGATGCCTCCAATTTGTATGGAGGACCAGGAGTATCTAGGATATTGAAAGCGTACATGTAATGATTTCTAAATGCAGGTCAAATGTTAGGCAAAAAAAATTGAAACAGCATTAAATAACGTACCAAATGGGTATCTGGCAGTTATTGGAGCATGTTCTGCTGGGGCACCAACTCCAAACTGATTTTCAGCATAGACCCTAAAGACATATTCCTTGAAAGCCACAAGTTTGGTGGCCCTGTAGGTGGTCTGCTTCACAGTGGAGGACAACTTGTACCAGATTTCACTGTCTACAGCCTTCCTCTCAATAATATAGTTTGTCACCTTTGAGCCACCATCATCCCTGGGAGGATTCCAGGCCAATAAGCAGGACTCATTGGTGATTTCAGAAATATCAAAGGCGGCTGGAGGACCAGGTTTATCTATAAGGAGAGAGTAAATATATAAAATTAGTATAATCTGAATACTAATTGCATAAAAAAAAATAAAATAAAAAAAAATAAATGTCAATCCTAAATCTAAAAGTTTTTTTTCAAAAAAACAAGCGAACAAATCTATACTATATTTTATAAAGTATAATTTAGATTTTAAAAAAAATTTATATATAGAGGTTTAAGCAAAATGTAAGAAATGAGCAATTTAAGATATAATATATTCCCTGAAAAGAGGCATTACTATCCTAAACAGTTTTGGTTTTCTTGTTTATGTTTCATTGGATATTTTTACTATAAAACAAGATGAAAAACTATAGTTTTGCAGTATGTATCACTTAAAAAAAGGCTGTCACACAACCTAGAATGTTGACATCAACTGTTGCAGTTGCACGGCCACTGCTGTTGACTGCCTCAATGATGTATGTAGCGGTGTCATCCCTCGTGGTCTTAGCAATAGACACAGTTGAGTGGCCAGGCTTAGTATCAATTGTGATTCTGTCGTCTGGCTTCAGGACCAGGTCAGCCTTGGTCCATTTGACTTTAGGCTCTGGTTTGCCTGTGATGTCAGCAGGAAGTTCAATCTTTGTGCCAGCTTTAGCAGTGAGGCCAGCCAGCAGTTTTGCATCCAGCTGAATCTCGGGAGGCTCTGTGAAATTGGTAAGTAAAAGAAATAAACATTAAACTTGAATTAAACTAAATATGTCTCAATGTAAAATTATAATCTAGTAAAGTACCTTTAGGATCAACAGCCAAAATCTCATCTGTCGCTTTGCAAGGCTTACTGGCACCCAGTTTGTTCAAAGCCCTCACACGATAAGCATACCACTGCCCTTCAATGAGACCAGTCACTTCAAACCTGTTTGTAGAGTTAATTTAGTTTCACTTTTGCATGTATGCAATTCAGTTTGCAGAGAAATTCATTAGAAAATGATCACTTACTTAAGATCAGGAACTGGGTCTGCACATGGCTCCCACTTGTCAGTGCCACGTTGGCATTTGTCAACTATATAACCTTTAATTGCAGTTCCACCATCCCACTTGGGAGGCTCCCATGACAAAAAGATTTTGCTAGCAGACTTGTCTCTCCATTTAAGGTTTTCTGGTGGGTCTGGTACAGCTTTAAACACACACACACAAATTAAATGACAAGGCATATTGTGATTATTTAATACTGACTAATCTATCATTAGTATGGACACGCACTTGCAGGTGAAGACACATTGACTGGTTCATCAATGTAGGCGGGCTCTCCAGGACCACATTTGTTGCAAGCAACAACTCTGAATAAGTACTCCTTGCCCTCAACAACATCTGTGACTGTGTATTCCTGGTCCTGCAAACCTGCCATTACCTAAAATCACATGAACACACGGAAAGTGATTAATTGATGAAGGTTCACAATATTGTTTCAAACAAATTAATGGTCAAACATAACAGTAATATTTATACCTTCACCCAGGTCTTCCTGGAAACTTCACGCTTCTCAACCTGATAGCCAGTGATTGGACTGCCTCCATCATGCTCGGGTGCCTCCCACATCAAGTGAACATGCTTTCTGGTCACTTCTGCAACCTTTAAGTCTTTGGGTGCACTTGGAGATGCTTAAATGGAGAGTAAAATAAAGTAAAACAATTAACTTTTTATTTTCTGAACTATAAATTGGTGTATACATGTTAATCATAAAATATTGTGCATACCAATGACATTAACTTCAATTTCCCCTGTCACACTGGTCACATCGTTTTCCAGCGTCAGTGAGTATGTGCCTTTGTCAGGGCGCACACTTGGGGTTACAATGAGCTCTGTGAAGGTTGACTTTGTAACCATGGACACACGGTCACCAGCTTTAAGCTCATTTTCACCGAAGGTCCATTTTGCTGTGGGCACCGGGTACCCAGTGATAGGGACACGAATTGCAAGAGGATTAGGGACAATAACCTCCAATCCATCCTTAAATGCACTCAGGTCCAGAGTAGGTGCAACTGTATCAAGAGAAGCACTTCATGTGTTAGACAATTTGTAAGGATTCAGATGCATCAAATATTATTTATGGTGCAATGGAAATAACTTACAGTGGGGATCATCTGCCAACACAGGTCCAACAATATTTGAGGGGTCAGACTGGCCAGCTGCATTCTCAGCAAGTACTCTATAGCTGTATTTTCTTCCAAATTTTAGGCCTGAAATCTGTGGAATGAAAGTCAACATAGGCATTATATAACAATCTTCATACGTACTGTAACTGTCACATTCTGTTCCTGTCCTGTCTCGTGCTCCCCCTTGTTTTTATGTATTTTGGTTTAGTCCTGTCCTGTTTGGT